>JANAVB010008794.1:397515-997515 GCA_029216955.1 Iris pallida
GTGATTGAGTTACTTATTATTACTCTCCATTCGAGCTTATTCTAGACTGTGTTAGAGATGTGACTCAGGACAGCGTTCTACCGTCGACACTGCGACGTAGGTGGGCGTATTCACTTCTCGTGCCCTTTCACTAGGTGGGGTCGTGACACGTTTTTAGTGGTGGCCCATGCAGGTCAGACCTATCACAACTAGTGTGATTCGTAGTGGTACTCGAACTAGAGTATCATTACAGCCTGCAGTAGGATATAAGATATAATTAAGGTACTCAATCACATTAGGAAAACTCTTATCAAACTCTTGCTGTTAATTATCTCCTTTTGAAAAAAAACTGTCCTCCTTTGATGATTTTGCTTCTTTTTCAGTAATTGTTATTGTTTGATATATCTTCAAGATAGTTATGGAGACACGATTTCATCTCTGGTCCATGCAGGACCAGATTCGTATTAGTGCGATGTCGTGATAGTAGGCAATTTAGTTGTACTACTACGAGCCTGCTATAGGGTATAGGAAGCAAAGTGTTAGAATGAGAGGATACCTAATCGCTGTTAGGATTCCTTGAGAGATTCCTGGGACGACCCCTGAGAATCATATTTTAACTTCGATCTAAATCTTTTTCCTAATCTGATTCACCCATTACTCATTTGATTCACTCATTACTCCTTGTTATTGAATTTGATTTTGATGGATTCATTGTTGAATCTTGAACCTTGTTGATTAGTTGTTGACTTTGAGTTTGTATTTAAATATATTTATTTTTATTTTTATTTTATTTGGAATTTAGGGTATAACCTGATAACATATACTTGATAAGGACAGTGAGAAAGGTAAATGTCTACTTGATTTATGGAGTTAGAATTTATTGCAGTCATACTGGCTAGCACGACAAGGACGTAGAGCCTGATTTTAGATATATTATCCAAGTTATAGAATTTAGATTTTCTTGCAGCCATACCGGTTGGCGAGGTAAGAATTCTAAATAACATGATTATAGGGTGTACCTTAGTTATGGACTCTATTGTTTATTGCAGCTATGCTTACTGGCATGGCAAAATTCTAGCAATTTGATTTCAGGAAGACATGTATGGTTATCAGATTATATTTCAAAATTCGTTCATTCCTTTGAATAGATGAGCAAGAACAGGTTTTATCATTATTTCTTTCTTGCCATTATTTCTTGCATTCCCATTTTTCTTATCTTAGTTAACTCTATCCCAATTACATCAATCACCATCTCATGTCTAATGCTGTCATCTATACTTTGGAACCTTTGAATCTCCATACATTTTTACCTTGGAAAGGTCAAGGAAGTGATGTAAATCATCTAGCTCAAAAAGGACGTAATTTGTTATCTCATGATAATCTAGGTAGGGATATGAAAAATTGGTCGTTGATATAGAATTTTGAGATAAGGATGTGGTAAAAAGTGAGAATAAAAAAATCAAGAGATTTATATTATCAATCTAGGAACGATCACACACAGAGAAATATTTGGATGTAGATAATAGATGCATTTCTTAGCTGACGAGGATATTCGAGGTCGATATAGTTGAGGACTTGGATAATTTTGGTTATTGATTCTTGAGACGTTTACTTTAAGGCTATAATGTTAAATTTAGGAACTTAGTAAGAGAGAAGATATTTTAACTATATTCGATGATAATACGAAATTGAATATGATATTGCAAGAAAACGGTTAAGAGCAGAAAGAACGCAAGGATTTTTGAATTAAAGAATATATAGAGATTTTTGAGAAATTTTAAATTTTAAGGAGAATAATATTTGAGGGTGTACGTTGAAGGAAATATGAAGGTTGATTTTAATGGAGAATAAGTTTTGTAAGGTTAGTAGTTTCAGATTGAACAACACGAGGAGAGTAATTTGAACAAGTTCAAGGATTTTAAAAAAACTTGATTTAGAGGTTTTGGATCTAATTCGAGACAAGGTGGAAGAATTTGGATTTAAAGATGATTAAGTGGTTAATATTGAGTGCTGATAAATAAAAGGGTATGCTTCATGAATAATATTTAGGAATTTAAGAATTGAGCCTATGATGATCATGACAAGATCCAATTTTCATAACAAAAGGGTATAGATTCTTGGTGGTAGTCATATAAAGGTTGATTTTTATATTTGGACTTATGAGATAAGGATATGATTGACAAATGATGATTAGATAAGCTTGATGGTATCAGAGAGAGATGATTAATTTGACTTCCCTATGAAACCATGTCTTCTATTTTCCTATCAAAAAGGAGAAATTGACTTATTCCATATCCTTGAATTATCCTTTAATTTTTTTATCATTGAACCATAACTCCATTGATCACGACCAATCGACTTTGGTCATCTTTTCTTATCATATTAAAATCTGGGTCGTACTCAATTGAATTAAATTCAATTGTGACCTAGATCTCCATCCTTGGATGCCCGTGCTCAGATTTTGATAACCTTGTTCCCCATCTTTCCCAAATCTTGATTTAACAAAAGATTGATCAACTTAGATCGTGCCGAGACTAACTTTTATTTTATATATATTGTATTGGATTTTAATGTTCGTGCTTTAAACTTTCGATTTTGATCATCTTTAAAATAGTAACCCTATATAGTTAATTCCAGTTGTTTTTATATATAATCATCAGTTTCATATAGGATGATAGACTGCCTTACAGTCCGATGATCAATTATTTATCCTTATCTTTTCCAGAATGGCATCCATGACCAGAGTCTGTCCCCAGTGCACAACTGCAGTTCCGGATGAGATCGAGATTGTACTTCCCCTTCTATTGCTCAGGAGGTGTTAGCAGCCTCACCGGAGAATTCTTCCCCATCTTATATCCTTCAGGAGAGGGCTGCAGTTCAGCCGGAGACTGAGGGCCTTCCTTTGTCTCCTGGAGTGGTACCCCATACCATTCCTGATGGAGCTCATATTTACAAACTTCTTCAGTATGTGCGGGAGGTACAGAGACTTTAGGCTGAGCTTATGAGAGAGCAGAGTCTCAGTTTCCAACTGTTGTGGGATTACATGCATTCGAGGGGAGAGCCTAGTCCCAAGAAAGCGAGGAGTAGTATATACCCAGAGCCTCAGGAGTACCCCGGCTTCCAGCCTAGACCAGCCTATCCAGTTCAGATTTCTGTCCAACAGAGGCCAATTGAGCGAGTGCCTACCTGTGCCTACTGTAAGAAGCCTGGGCACGTATAGAAGGACTGTAGGAAGAGACTAGGATTGTGCCTATTTTGTAGGTCAGCTGCACACAAGATACGAGGTTGTCCTACTACACCTGTCCCTAATCGAGGCCTACCTCCGAGAGAGAGTTCCAACTACCAGATCTAGTAGAGGTGAGTTCTTGACCTATACCTATCTTATCTTCATGATTACTGTACCCTACCATATTGTTTGTATGTTTGATACCTTACGACTACTTTTGATCTAGTATGACTATAATGGCTAGATGATGAGACCCAGACTGATATTACCTGCCATAACCCTGTATGATTTCTTTTCAACTGCATGATTTAGATAAGTTTTCTTAAGACCATGATTGTTGGGGATTTGACCTAGAAAGAATAGGATCATCTTAATTTTGAGGACGATATTATTTAAGGAGGGTAGACTTGTAACCACCACTTTTCTGAAACGAGGGTAATTTTGAACTTTTGTAATTTTATCATTTAATAATAATATATAAATCATATTATGATTTTTGGGGATTTTCTTTATTTATTTTATATTATTTAGATGGGTGAATTATGATTTTGGTTGTTGCTAGTTTAACCCTAGAGACTGTTTGACTTAGAGATTAACCATGACCAAGGAGACTCCACCATGTAACTAGATTGGCTAATTACATATTTTTAGGCTAAGGGTATTTTTAGTAATTGTGTATTACTTGAATTTTAATAATTTATTAATTAAATTGCTTGTTGTACGGTTTGATTGGTAGTTGAATTGGTGTTTTGGTAGTATAAGCGGTTTGACCTTAGCCAACCATGACCTAGAACCTTAATGCTATATTAGAATTATATTTATTATCATTAGAATTAATTTAGATTTTATTAGTTAAATTTTTAGAGTGATTAATTGATTTTTAGCCATTTTTCTAATAGCCTTTTAAAGCCTTTTTTACTTAGACTTTATTAGCAACCTAGGGAACCCAAGCCCATTCATCTAACCTAACCCTAGAGCTCCCTGCCTGGCCGCCCAACAGCAGTACCCCCTCCCCCTTCTCTTCATTTGTGAAGTTTTAGCCTCCACAAGTGAACCCTAATAGATCCCCTTCTCCAAAACTCATATTTTCTTCATCCGGAGTCCGTTTCTTCCCAAACGAATTCTGTTGCACTCGTCGAGGAGAGGAGGATCTGCTGGAGCATTGTTACATAGGAGGCGGAGGCTTTTACTTGAGGGAAATTGGCCGACACGACAACCGAGGGGCTCTGTCCATTGAGTTTTTGACACTCAATAGGTAAACCCTAATCTACAATAGTAATTCTAGAATTTCTTTCATTTTTGCATCCATATAGGTGCCCTAGACTTGTCCACGAAATTTGGTTGGATTTCGACTTCGTTTGATGGCGGTATCGGACACGTGTCGGTCCTTTACTGCACGTGTTCGACGAAATGCCGCTTAGGATAGAAAATTGTTGTTTTTTGATTCTGTCTTCATGGATGTTTAGATAATATTATTTTGATAAACTTTTGTAAGACGTATTTGATTTTGATGTCGTTACAGCGGCATTTCGGGTATCGGACGCACGTGTACGGATCCCGTGCACGAGGCCGTACGTGCCCTGCCGACAGTGCGCTGTTTCTGTTTGCACATGCCGTATTTTCGTGTGAAATTTCTTGAGGACGTGGGGGAAACCTCTGCCCCCATGCTCGTAAAATTTCACGGCTTTTTGTTGAGCGAGCGCGGAGAAATCTGACGTGCACCGCTCAGCCCACTGTGCATTCAGCCTATTTTTTGTCGCTGAAACGGACTTCGTGCGCGCACACGATGCAACGAAGAACCGTTCCAGGATCTGGGACACGTCGACCTATGCCTAGACTACCCGAGGGACCAACCCCGAGTCATGGCGTGGCCCGACGAGCGAGCCACGGAGGTGGAACCGCGCTCACGAGGGCGCACGGGCGCGCGCGCTCATGCAGCAGGCCGTGCACAGGTACGGGGCTGCGTCGCTGTTTCGGCATGACGTATCGCTACATAGCCGTGTCCTAGACCTACCCCAGGACCCCCCCAACTACGTGCACAAGCACGGGGCTTTTCGTTGTGTGTGCGGCGCTCAATCGAGCGAGAATGCACGCGTTGTCACGCGGTATCGAGAATTTCCGATACGCGTTCTGTGGACACGACACGGACACGATTTCGAACTCGAGATTATACGAGCGCATCACGGGGGTCTAGACCAATGTGTATGCCGAGTTTCGCGGGTTCATTTGGTGTATATCTCATTTTGGGTCGTTGTGTGAAAATGGATTTGTTTCTTTAATTTCGATTTTGAGTTTAAATGTGATAATTTGATTTCCAGCTATTTAGCTTAGAAAATCTGAGTATTCAGTACGTATATGAGGTTTCGGATTTGTGGGAAACAACTTTGGATTTGTTTCATAATTTTCCATCATTTATGAGTATATATGCTTTTCTATATATATATATATATATATATATATATATATATATATATATATATATATATATATATATATATATATATATATATATATATATATATATATATATAACCCCGTTGAAACCCATTGCAAGCCTATATGAGTTGAGAATGGGTCGAGGGGAGTTTATTCCAGATTTTGATTCTTTAAATCATTTCAAACCATTGCCAAATCTTTCCATTTGAGCAAATATATACATATATACATATATATATATATATATATATATATATATATATATATATATATATATATATATATATATATAGTTTTCTTATTTGGTATATATGTATATAATAGTATATTAATTTGGGATATACCATGGTTGTGTTTGGATGTTTTTAATCTCAGAATTTCTCTATTCACTAATCTCCAGGTCACACACACACACACACACACACACACACACACACACACACACACAATCAATTGTTAGAATTAAGGTTTGGTTTGAATTGTAAATACACATGTGTGTATGTATACCTATGTGTGCATAGTTTGTATGCTTGAGAACCTTCCTAGAATATATCATAGTTGTGGTAGTAACTATAGGAGTCCTAGGACAGATTTGGTTTGTCATTTTGAGCCTAGTTTAGTCGAATTGGCCGACAAGTTGACCAAATTGACAAAAGTCAACTTTGGGTCAAACTTGATCCAATTCAACTCAAACGAACTCCAAATGACCTAAAATTTTGTGTATGACCTAAAATTTTATAGACGGACTAGTTGACCCAGGTTTGACCAGGTTTGACCAGCGTTGACCAGATTTGACCAGAGTTGACCGAGGGTTGACTTTGACCAAAATAGACCTAGAAGCATGTAGTCTGGCATTGTAGCTATTTCTTTTAATATTGTGGACTTGGTTGTGACATGTGTATACTTTAAATAGGTTTATATTGCCCCAGTTTAGCTACACTTCATCATCAGTAGTTCAACTTGCCAGGCGAGTACATTCTCTGATCTTTTCATACTTCTTTGGATATGTTCTCTTGTTATAGACTAGTATACTTGATGCTGACACGATTTTTACACGGATTAGTACCCTATGGATTTGTCATGCGATGTTATCCCCTCGGATACATCAAGTATATCTTGTTTATGTTCTTTATCGTGGCCATCATGTACTCCATGTATTCATATTTATCCATGTGTACTCATGTATTATTCATGTACACTCATGACCATATGAGCTCCATATATAAAGTAGTTGTTATCCATGTGCAATAACATATCACGTCTTGATCCTTGTGTATTGATTGGGGGCAGGGAGAGTGTAGTTAGTTATGTGATTATTATTCCAGTAGGTATCCATGTGCAACTCCTTAGTTTATCCATGTGCAACCCAAACCGTTTACATAACCAATTCATGCTCTAAATCACGTAGATGGTTACATTCCTCTATTTATCATTTTATATCTCACTTATAGTCTCTCTCTTGTTGATTCTCTTTACAGCAATTCATGTATAGTTTTCTATAGCTTGCTTTATATGTCCAATCCTGATAAGAACAGTTGTGAGAGATATGTGCTCGTTCTGTCCTGACTGGACATGTTGAAAATTTTATAGGTGATGATGAAGAGTTCTGCCCTACTTATTATGGCATTGACTTAGATGACACTGGTGACGTGGACCCTCAGGATGATCCAACAGTCGCTGAGGACTTGCCCATAGTCTAGCTATGACTTAGTATTTATTGTCTTTCTATTTGAGACATTGAGTTGTACTTGAGTCTTGTTCTGGTGGTTCACACCTAGACTTTTATTTATATCTGTGTCTCTCTTGAGATTTACTCTTCTATTCCATCTTAGCGTTGTGATTGAGTTACATATTATTTACTCTCCATTCGGAGCTTATTCTAGACTGTGTTAGAGATTGTGACTCAGGACAGCGTTCTACCGCCGACACTGCGGCGTAGGCTGGGTATATTCACTTCTCGTGCCCTTTTATTGGGTACGGGTCGTGACACCCCAACTGTCGTATAACATTTTGGCTTTAGGCAGATCTTTGGCCCTGTTGTCCTGACACTGAATGGTGTCGTGCCCGGGGGACTGAACAGAATACTACCCTCATGACAATCTATAGCTGCGTGAGCATAGCTAAGCCAATCCATTCCCAATATGATATCATACCCGGGAAGTGGCACCATAAAGAATCGTCCCCTAAACTCTCTTCCAGCTATAGTAATAGAGCATCTATAGATAGCTCTAATGGGTACTGGTCCGCCTCTCGTCATTACTCTACTCATCTCCTCGGTGGATGTAGCTACTAAGTGGTGTTTATGTAAAACTCTAACGACAGGAAGCTATGCGATGAACCGGAATCAAACAAGCATAGAGTTAGAAAAGTATGCAAATAAACATGACATGTGATGACGTCGGCCAAATAATCAGGCTCCGAAACCTGCTCCGGCTCCACCTCAAGAGCCAGACTATAAGCCTTCCCCTGGGGTCCTTTCTGCTGCTGCAGATGTTGCCCGAACCTCTGCTGCTGTATCGGAAGCGATAGTCCTCTAGATGGTAGTCCAGCACCTGGTGTCTTCGCTGTCGGGCAATCTCGAATCTGGTGGGTAGCAGACCCACAAACTAAATACTGTCCCAACATCTTTCTGTAGATGGCGAAGTCATGTCCTGGCCTCCTACAGAATGAACACACGGGTCCCCTCTGTTGTCGTGGTCCCTGAGCTCTAGCTAGTGGGGTCGGGTGATGTGGTGTGGGAGGACTGTATGTCTGCTGGTGTAACGCCGGTGCTCTCAGCTGGAAAGCCTAGCGCTTGGAAGGTCCCTCGTGGTGTACGGAAGCCGGCCTCTTGCAAGACAGAAGTTGCTCCTCTATGCTCCGGGCCAACTGTAGGCTCTGGTAGTAGTCAGTCGTCCCGTTCGCCACTAGGAGAATGCCAATGTCTGGGACTAGACCATGGCAAAACCTACGCGTCATCTCCTCTGGGTCTGCAACCAGACTAGGAGCGAAACGACTCAAATGACTAAACTTCGCTGCGTACTCGTCAACAGAACGGTTCCCCTGCTGGATGTTCTAGAATTATAGCCCCATGGCTACTCTAGCGGTGGTCGAGAAGAATTTCTTCTTGAACTAGATCTTGAACTAATCCCATGTGGCCCTCCCTCTCGTGAATAGTGGCTCATTCCTGAACCAAACTCCTGCCAAGTCTGTCAGCAAAAATCTTGCTGCCTCGACCTGAAGGTCACCCGGCAATCTAGCTCCGAATAGCTTCCTCTCTACCGAGTCTAGCAAGTCATCTGCTACTATGATGCCTTCAGTCCCCATGAACTCCCTGGGGTTCAAGCCCATGAAGTCCTTGATATTCTTCGCTCTCTGCCGTGGCTCTACCGGTGGTGGGACCATGCTACGCTCCTCAGAACACTCCATGCTCTGGCGGAGTAAGGTAGTCTGCTCCTGATGGGTCGTTAGGAACCCCTGGATCTGAGTGAGCAGTTGGTTCCGATCGAGAGTGATGGAAGCCTGGGTAGGTATGCTAATAGGTGGTGGTAGGAGTATCGGGTCCTGCTGGGACTGTGATGTGGAAGATGGTGGAGGCATCTGGGTTGGTGGATTTGTGGAGTGGAGGAGTATGGTAGGTGGAGGTGGAGGTGCATCGGTCAACTGGTCAACCGGCTGGATAGGAAGTGTGCCATTTCCAGGTGTGGCATACTGGGACGAGCGTGTGAGCAACATCTAATAAATAAAAGAACTTATAAGAACTCTTTAACTAAACAATCATAAACAACAAGAAAGTCTAATTTGTAATAACGAGCATATGCTGTGATGAGTTTCCTATGTTGCAATCCTAGAAATCTTCTAGGTGTTCTAAATGTTATTCCTAGTGCTATCTAGTTACCTTAAGTTCCTAATTGCAGGCATGCTTGGTACAATGACGTAACCAAACAATTTAGTCAGGACCTGCATGGGCCACCACTAAAAACAAGTCATGATCCGCTACCCAAATTATTGGGCCGGGCCGAGTCATGTCCAGCCTACGCTTGAGATGTAACTCTCCTTCCCAATATTTTATATCTTATTTATTTACTGTGTTGTATTTCTCTTTTTCGTTAGAACATGTCTTGGAATAAATTATTTTTGAAAATATAAATATTATATGTTATTTCAAAACCAGTTAACAATTTATGGTTTGAAAGCATTAGTTGGTTTTAATAAAAAATAATTATTATTTCAATCGTTATAGCATTTCAATTAAATTAGTTTGTATTTAAATTCTATTTGACTTGGACTAAATTCATGTGAGGAACTATCTATTAAAGTTTAAATTATTTGATGAGATAGAGTAATGCTTTAAACCATTGGTTACGATCATTTAAAAGATTTGATTAGAGCAATGATTTAGTTAAGCTAATGATATTACCTTTTAGCAAATTTTGATTAGATTATTTTAATTTAAAAGTTATTATTTGATTTAAATTACCGATTATGTTAAATATTGATTATATTCTTATATCCATAAATGGATTACGATTAGAGTAACTCGTATTTAATTTCTCTGCGATTTAAATCTATAAATGTTTATCTATTATGATTTATATTAATTGATGATGTTGAGTATTTCAAATTATGATATTATCTTAAAATCCTATAGTTATCAAATATTAAATTGGTTTTGAATATATATTTTTACATATTATAAACAATATATTAATTTTGCTGGATTGATCGGATTGAGATTTCATTAACTTAATTTTAAGTTTATTTGGGTAAAGAATAAATAATAGTGACTATTATCATAACCCTTGTACTCAATCGTCAAATGATATCTTTATGATATGTACAAAATTTTAGCCAGCATTATATCTTCCTATTTTTCCATTATAGATACGACATCCCTCATTTCCTTATCAGTATTAATATATATTCTCATGGTAATTATTTATCAGATAAAGGTTTATTAAATATGTTTTAGATATAGGAAAATAGATGATCATATGGATTTAATTTATTAGATTGATTAAATATTTATATGATAATATGAAACATGTGATTTAAGTTATATTGTTAATTATTAGATGGATTTTGATTGACATAAGTTATATAGTCATATAATCTAAACTACTTGATATTATCCAATATTTACTTAACTAGTATTAATTTTTAATTAATTAATAGATAATGAATTAAATTAATTTGGACTTAAAAGAGTTATTTGATAAATGGTGATAACTACTGGAATATTGTAATGATTTAGATAGACCAAATATAGGCGTCCTTATCTAACTAAGTCTGGAACTTAGCATATGTATATACGTAATTCTTTTTTCCCTTTCTCTCGGAAGACCCTTCTACACCTTTTTGTTCTCCCAACACCACCTCCCAATAGTTCCCTGGCCGATGCCTCCCGACCATCTTAGTCCTCCTCCACCACCACCATCATCATCAGCATCATCACCACCACCATAAACGTGATGGCCGCCACCATCAACCGAGCAGTCAACACCAAAACACAAGCCATTACACAAATAATGGTGCCGAAGTGTTCGTGTCCATCCCCACAGTCATCGTGTCCAGCCCCGGGTTCGACCCCGGGCGTCCGTGTCAGCGTCTACATTCATTTCCTTCAGCATCCCAGCATACAAATTCTACGTATCCGTCACCCCGGACTCACCCACACAAGATCATCTCCTCTGTGTCCAAACAACCGGACATGACACATCATTAAAATACAAAATTCAAGCAAACTCTAAACCTACCAGTCGCCCCGGTGACCGCCTGCACCTTTCTCGCACTCGTCTCTCCGTCGCCCGTGTGCCAGCATCCACCCTTCCCGACCGCGTCCAGCAGCCCGACGCCGACCTTACTCGTCCTTCATCTGCACCCGCGGTCCACGACGTCTCTCCGACGCCGGCCACTGGCCAAGCCGCCATGCCATGCCGGCATCACCTCGGAGCTCCGCTGCGCCTTCTTCTAGACGTCGCAGATCTGTGGAGCCGACCTCTCGCAGTGGGCCCTAATCTCGTGCTTCCAGCGCCGATCACCACCACACACGATGGGGGAACCTCGTGCCTCGTCGGGAGCACCCTCGCCGACCTCATCTTGGTCTCCGTCCGACCGCCCCACCTTACGTCAACGTCGGTGGCCTCCTCCGGCCGTACCGAGATTTTTGTGCCTCCAGAACGCCACCACCGGGACCGCCGGCGCAGGGCGATGGCTCCGATGCCATCGCGCTCTTCCGTGACCCCCTCGCCGGGACCGCCAACGCAGGGCGATGGCTCGGATGCCACCGCGCTCTTCCGCGACCTCCTCGTCGGGACCCGCACACCGCCTTCCGCGAGATTCAGTCCAGCGTCGGCCAGGGACCGCCCCGCCCGAGTTCGAAGAGAACCCTGTAATCCTCCTTCACTTCATCCCTCTATTTCCTTTTCCTTTTGTTGTCTCTCTCTCCACTGTTCTTCTGCTCATTGGAAAAATAGAGAAGAAGACCTGAGTACATTCTTTTCTCAAATAAAAATCTCTGTCTCTCGCCCTGCATTAATGACAGGGCGAGTAACCCTGTTCTGTGCATTGAATACCTGCATTAGTAGTATTATAATCTTAGATACAAGAGTGTATATACTGATGTAATTTTTAGTATTAATCCAATGAGCATTACCTATATAAACTATTTTTATTAAAAGTACATATTTATTAAATATATCCCTAAAATTATAATATTTGGCTTAAAAGTCTTATTGTAATAATTTATGGTAATTCAAATATAGTTTTGAAGTAAAGTATTTTGTAAATTAAGGACTTTCGTCTAAAAGAAATTGCTAGCTTTTTCAAACGTATCTATCCAAATTATTTTATCGTTCCAATTATCATATATATAACCTCTAACTAGTTTGCAAATATTTTCCTGAAAAATAAATATTATATATTATTTTCTAGTATTTCTTTTAGCTTATGGACCCTAAACTATTATATTTTCTTCGTAGACTTGTGGTCTGACTTCAAAATGATTTATCATATTTCTATCTAAAAAATAATATTTTTGACAAGTATAGTTTAAATATAGTAATTATTTTGCAAAATAGTTTATAAGTATTTTTATAAATAAATATTTATATTTTTCTAAACTAGGAAGAACTTATTTTAAATCAAATTTCCTATTCAATTATAAACCATTGATCGCGACTAATCGAAGGTTCATATTTCCTTATCAATACGGACTTCTTCATATGTACCTAGGCTAATCAGACTATTCTGGACACAATGATATTATTGGTTTCACCAGCTAAGGACCTCAGGCAAAGTGCACTTTCTGATTGCTTTTCGATTCATAGTAATTTTTACATTTCATGTTTATACATATATCTTGCTGCTTGTTGACACGCTCGTCATACGGAGTAGTCGGGAGGGGAAATATCTTAGTAGACATGTGGACTACCCAGAACTATCCCTATGATGTCTATTCGTGAACAATAACACCTGTACACGACACGTGCAGGTGCCGGATTTACCCCTAGCCGTTCATATGTCGAAACGGATATTTCACACCACATAGGTAGTTGTTTTTTATTTATTTTTTCCTTTTTTCTCCGCCGTGCCATGTCATCAGTACTTTCCAGTTTTCATATCTCATATGTTATTTTCATGTCTTGTTAATTCTATTGTATTTTTGCCATTGCCGTCGATTTGTGTACTTGTTCCATTCCTGACTGGAAACCAACATTTTTCAGGTTAGCCATGGATTCACTTAGCTTGGGAGATTCAGGTGTACTTTCAGACAGAAACCTAGAAATAGATAGCAGTTGTATCAATTTCATTAAATTGTAAAATCTTGTATTTTCTTTAATTATAAATGTTGTAACAAATTTAGAAATGTGAATGAGCAGCAAATGTTATATTTTGAGCATTTATTTCTTGCGGGCTTGACAGTGTTCTACCGTCGACTCTGCGGCGTAGGCTGGCTTGGACACGTCTCGTATCCGAAAAGCGGGTGCGGGTCGTGACATGTTTTTGTGGTGGCCCATGCAGGTCAATCTTCGCAAATTGTGCGAACTTGTGGTAGTACCTATCTTAGTCGTACTACTGCAAGCCTGCGACTAGGAAATGCTCATTCACAACTAGGAGTAAGTCAATTTTAGGAGAATGATTAGGCCTAGGAGTCCTTAATTAATTTGACTGTTGGGTAGCTAAGGTCGCTAGATAGGTCATATAATTCAGATAGGATTCTATTAAATTCTACACTTGTTTACTAACTAGAGGAAATTTTCAAAGAGAATGTACCTTTGAGTTTCTACACGATGGTAGACTCTAAGGTGGGTAGACGCCTGTAACTTAGGACTTTTTTGGATTCAATTACTAATCGAGTATTTGTGCAAATTTTCTTTTCAGCCCCTTTAGATATCACCCTCATACCATGTAGGTATGTAATGCTTATTTATTTCACATTTTGCCATCATAAACTATTTTATAATTTCTGATTCTGTTGTCACATAGGAATCTCGAGTTAGTTGTTGACTTAAAGTCTTCTCTTTATAATGTTCATGTTATCTCCAGCCATTTCTCGATCGTTTTACTTATATTTTCTATTCCTAATCATTCGTACAATTTTACTTTTCTTCCTCATTGTCACCATAAGACCAATATTGCTTATTTATTTTCCATTATCTATAAGTTATTATATTTTCTAAAGGTCAGTATTTTATCCCCATCCATTGTGATTGAGCCTAACATGATCAAACTATCCGTATATTTATTCTGCAGAAATTCAAGGTATATATATATATATATATATATATATATATGTTTCTCTTGAATCTTAAACAATAGAGAAATAGAAATTTATATTTATACTTTTGTCTTCGATCATTTTTCTCCTACTCCGTCATCTGATTTTAAATTTATATTTTTCTTCAAGGACAGATACTTACACCTTTCTGTCATGATCAATTCGTTGGAATTCTAGAAGCTTCTTTGAAAATTTATGAATATAGTTGGAATAATTTTTGATGACTCATAATGGCAAGACAGCAGCGCACTGTCGCCATTTATTTGAATTATGGAGACTACGGGTTCACTGCAGCCAGCAGCGCACTGGCGAGGCATGATCCCTAAGTTGAAGTAATTCTAGAAAGCAGGGGTGATCGAACATTATTAAAACTATATCTTGGTTGTAATATTTTGATCTTGGTTCTCTTTATATCAATATTGGATAGAGTTGATAGGATATTCGATACCATATTATACTTGCGTCATGAAACCAAGGGTTTACTGCAGCCAGATGTACACTGTCGAGGCAGAGGTTCTCAGTAAAGTGACTTCAAATATACATACGATTTCGAATATTATAGAGACTACAACCTTTTGGCATATAATTTTATGGTTCACAATTTTATGAACTTCCGACTAAAATTTGATTAGTTCTCATCCTTTCATCCTTTAAACCCTTCCTTTTATCTTTTCAATTTTTCGTATCGCTATTAGCTTTCCCTAAAAATTGTTTAAATTCCTTCTACTAGATTCATAATCATACCTAGATTATGATTCTATGATCATGACTACATAATTGAATCGTGTTAAAAACGATTTCGATTTGGATCACCCATACGACTTTTGATCACGATTAAACCATTTTGATTATATTTTGATCGTGTCAACAAACACATTTTCCTAGACTCGTGCCTAAATAAATGTTGCTTAAATAGTTAATCGAGTTAATCGTGCCAATCAAAATGAAAATTTGATCGTTCCTAAATGACTGGGACTGTGAGTAAACTATTTGACCATAATCATAGTCGTGCTTATACTTTAACTTAATTCTTGCTAATGACTATCTTTATATCCAACTATGATCATTTTATTATGTTCACACTCGTGCCAACTTTTAATCATGCTTGGATAACTTCTATGATTAACCGTGATCGTGATTGCATCTTAGTTACATCTAAGCAAATTTTACCATGTTTAGACTTTGTCTAAATCTTGATCGTTGACCATGCCTATATAAATCCAACAGTCGTTAATTGTGCCTAATGACTCCTTCTTGTTTAGCTAATCCTATTTCGATTAAATCCTTGACCACTATGACTAGACACTTTTTACCATACTTTAATCGTGTCATTAGATATCTTTTCTTAATGACCGACTCTATTCACGATCTAATTTAGTTAATCACTGGTCAGATCATTTCTCGAAGATATTTCTAATCGTGCTAATCATAGATTTGATTAAACCTTGCTTGTCATGACTAATTGTTGTAAAATCTAATGGTACCCTATGAAAATTCGAGGACGAATTTTTTTCTAAGGTGGGTAGATCTGTAACTCCCCTTCCCAATATTTTCATATCTTATTTATTTACTGTGTTGTATTTCTCTTTTTCGTTAGAACGTGTCTTGGAATAAATTATTTTTGAAAATATAAATATTATATGTTATTTCGAAACCAGTTAACAATTTATGGTTTGAAAGCATTAGTTGGTTTTAATAAAAATAATTATTATTTCAATCGTTATAGCATTTCATTTAAATTAGTTTGTATTTAAATTATATTTGACTTGGACTAAATTCATGTGAGGAACTATCTACTAAAGTTTAAATTATTTGATGAGATAGAGTAAGGCTTTAAACCATTGGTTACGATCATTTAAAAGATTTGATTAGAGCAATGATTTAGTTAAGCTAATGATATTACCTTTTAGCAAATTTTGATTAGATTATTTTAATTTAAAAGTTATTATTTGACTTGAATTTATATGATTTAAATTACCGATTATGTTAAATATTGATTATATTCTTATATCCATAAATGGATTACGATTAGAGTAACTCGTATTTAATTTCTCTGCGATTTAAATCTGTAAATGTTTATCTATTATGATTTATATTAATTGATGATGTTGAGTATTTCAAAATATGATATTATCTTAAAATCTTATAGTTATCAAATATTAAATTGGTTTTGACTATATATTTTTACATATTATATACTAATTTTGCTGGATTGATCGGATTGAGATTTCTAACTTAATTTTAAGTTTATTTGGGTAAAGAATAAATAATAGTGACTATTATCATAACCCCTGTACTCAATTGTCAAATGATATCTTTATGATAAGTGCATAATTTTAGCCAGCTTTATCTCTTCCTATTTTTCCATTATAGATACGACATCCCTCATTTCCTTATCAGTATTAATATATATTCTCATGGTAATTATTTATCAGATAAAGGTTTATTAAATCCGTTTTAGATATAGAAAAATAGTTGATCATATGGATTTAATTTATTAGATTGATTAAATATTTATCTGATAATACGAAACATGTGATTTAAGTTATATTGTTAATTATTAGATGGATTTTGATTGACATAAGTTATATAGTCATATAATCTAAACTACTTGATATTATCCAATATTTACTTAACTAATATTGATTTTTAATTAACTAATAGATAATGAATTAAATTAGTTTGGACTTAAAAGAGTTATTTGATAAATGGTGATAACTACTGGAATATTGTAATGATTTAGATAGACCAAATATAGGCGTCCTTATCTAACTAAGTCTGGAACTTAGTATATGTATATATGTAATTCTCTTTTTCCTTTCTCTCGGAAGACCCTTCTACACCTTTTTGTTCTCCCAACACCACCTCCCAACAGTTCCCTGGCCGATGCCTCCCGACCACCTTAGTCCTCCACCACCACCATCATCATCAGCATCATCACCACCACCATAAACGTTATGGCCGCCACCATCAACCGAGCAGTCAACACCAAAACACAAGCCAATACACAAATAATGGTGCTGAAGTGTCCGTGTCCATCCCCACAGTCATCTTGTCTAGCCTCGGGTTCGACCCCGGGCATCCGTGTCAGCGTCTACATTCATTTCCTTCAGCATCCCAACATACAAATTCTACGTATCCGTCACCCCGGACTCACCCACACAAGATCGTATCATTTGTGTCCAAATAACCGGACATGATACATCATTAAAATACAAAATTCAAGCAAACTCTAAACCTACCAGTCGACGCCGGTGACCGCATGTACCTTCCTCGCACTCGTCTCTCCGTCGCCCGCGTGCCAGCATCCACCCTTTCCGACCGCGTCCAGCAGCCCGGCGCCGACCTTACCCGTCCTTCTTCTGCACCCGCGGTCCACGACGTCTCTCCGACGTCGGCCACTGGCCAAGCCGCCATGCCGCGCCGGCGTCACCTCGGAGCTCTGTCGTGCCTTCTTCTAGACGCCGCAGATCTGTGGAGCCGAACTATCGCCGTGGGCCCAAATCCCATACTTTCAGCGCCGATCGTCGCCACGCACGGTGGTGGAACCTCGTGCCTCACCGGGAGCACCTTCGCCGACCTCATCTGGGTCTCCGTCCGACCGCCCCACCTCACGTCAGCATCGGTGGCCTCCTCCGGCCGTACCGAGATTTCCGCGCCTCTAGAACGCCACTACCGGGACCGCCGGTGCAGGGCGATGGCTCCGATGCCACCGCGCTCTTCCGCGACCCCCTCGCCGGGACCGCCGGCGCAGGGCGATGGCTCCGATGCCACCCCGCTCTTTCGCGACCCCTCGCCGAGACCCGCACGCCACCCTCCGCGAGATTCAGTCCAGCGCCGGCCACGGACCGCCCCGTCCGAGTTCGAAGAGAACCCTGTAAGCCCCCTTCACTTCATCCCTCTCTTTCCCTTTCCTTTTGTTGTCTCTCTCTCCACTCTTCTTCTGCTCATTGGGAAAATAGAGAAGAAGACCTGAGTACATTCTTTTCTCAAACAAAAATCTCTTTCTCTCGCTTTGCATTAATGACAGGGCGAGTAAACATGTTCTGTGCATTAAATATCTGCATTAGTTGTCACGACCCTCTCCCGAATAACCGGATACGAGTCGGACATGCCCAGCCTTTGTTGTTAGACACAACAAAGTAAGCTGTACCAATCTAGGTAAACTAACCAGACAATATGAATATGAATGAATCACAGCATCTATATAAATGTGTCCCAACCAGAGTAAGTACAATATCTGAATTTATTACATTCCAACTAATAAAAGAAGTCTGCTAGTCTCAAATACATGGAAATAATAGGGAAAACTAATAGAAGCACTAGGCTTCTGCAGCCTCTAGGTCACAAGCAGCTCCAGCTGGCTCAGCAGGGAAGGCAATATCCTGACCATAGTAAGTGTCGCACAAGGCCTCCATCTCACCTGCAACATATCCTATTCAGGAGCGGAGCAAGTACAATTCTAGGTAATGAACAAGACATCATAATATGAAAGTACGAGGAAACATAGAAAGAACAGGTGAATAAGTACATAAAAGAAACAGTGTATAAAGTACATGGAAGAACATGATATAAGAACATGAAAGAACATGATATGTAAGCACCTGAAAGAACATAATATCATGGAATCGCAGGAAATAAGTACAAGGTATATCTCTTGAACATGTGTGTACTATATTTGAAATATAACTAAATATGTGACCGGCTAGGGTAAGCACATGAAAGCACATGAATGGGCGGCTTAGGACCCGCGTGCACGATGCGGGGTCTAAGCTAAACACACCTGAGTTGTTACTTGGGATTGGTCACATAAAAAGTATATTTCTCCACCCCGATACAAGTAATAAGAACAAGAGAACATGAGCACCAGAAAGTACATGACGTGTTGCAATGTGTCAATCAAGGAAGCACAGGATATATAATGAAAAGCACAAAACCGTAGAGTGTACTTGCCTTGCTCCAGGAAAGTACAAGTAGGCAAAAGAGCTAGATATCCTCCTGTAATTTAATAATGATGTGTACAAGTTGGTTAATAAACAGCTAATTCTAATTGGTTTATCAAAAGATTCTAATCCTGATTTAAACATATTATTCAAACCTTCTACTTAAACTTATCCTTTAACCATTACTCAAAGTCTAAATACAAAAGATCCTTAAATACTATACTCAAAATAAACTCCTACAATTACACCTAAAACATTAATTAAACTATTCTTAGAAATGAGGGTAGTTATTATGTTTGATAAAGAGAATTACAATGCAACCATGTTATTAGTCTAGAGGGGAAATACTTATCTCATAAGTGTTCACTGGAATGAGCCAACCATTGTATTGTTCCCAGGTTTATTCTGAACTAAAGGAAATTCAATGAACCTAAAATTTTACTTACAAGAGATTACAATTCCTGTCAACAGTTAAAAGAACTTGAACTGACCAATGAAAGGCCATCCCAAATACTGAAGCTCAATTGAACTGAAATCATGAGGATGAACATCTCAGATTTTTTCTGAAACAAACTGGCTAATATCTCAGGTTTCTGTGATAAAACTGAACTAATGTCCAGACTTCTGAACAACTGGAATGTCCAGGTTCCTCCAAGTCACAAGGAATAAATCTAAATAGGACTGAAACCCATTAACCCTTCTAAAGTCATTCTTTCCCCAGGACTTAACAGTGCACACTCCTATACCACAGTTCATAGGTGTATCTGAGATTTGATATCAGATTCCAGGAATAAATCATCATGTTTAGACAAACATAGCACTGAAAAGTTGATATCAGATTCCAGGAATGAATCATCATGTTTAGACAAACATAGCACTGAAAAGTTGATATTAGATTCCAGGAATGAATCATCATGTTGAAAACCCAATATTACACATGACTTCCAAGCCCAATATTAAAACAAATTAACTTCTAGTTCAATATCAGTCAACCAAACCATATTAAATCAATTTGTTCTATTCCTGCTGCCAGGGTCCCTAGGTGCAATGCCAAAATAGAGCTATACAATATAGAGCTATAGACATAGAGGCCAACTGCTATGCCCAGGTCCAAGGATCCCAGGTTACTGCAGTCTATATGGACTGAAATCATGAGAAGTGATCTCAGGTTTCCCTGAGAATGATAATGATATCATCCCAAGTTCAAAATAGTCAGCTCCTAACATTAGTTAAACTATGAACTTCCAAACAAAACTTACTTATTTCTGAATTCAAACTTGAACAATTAAGAGGTGCTAAATAAACTGAACTGAACCATGAAATATATCCCAGGTTTCCCCCAATGGAAAAATACTCACAATTCAATGATATGCCCTGGTGCATTCATTTCTGTTTGGACTGAATAATCAATGGGAACAACTTGGTATATCAATCCCCAAGTTAACACTTCCAGTTAGCATTGATCTCAACAAGGCATCCCATAGTAGTAGGTGAAACCAAATCATGATTCCAACAGGACATTAAAGCTCCAGGTTCAACTGGACTCCTATTCCCAGTTCAAATCAATTCATTGCTCAGAATATAAATTCGAATGTGATGATATGGCTTGCACATTCCTCAAACCCACCCCTGGCTCAACTGGGAACCAGTCTCAGTTTCACTGAGACTTCTTCCTATTTGACTGATATGAAGTTCAAGTCAACGTGCCAATTCTCATCTCTACTCAAATCAATAAGAACCTCACAGAACATATAGGTTCAATATGTTCACAGGTTCCTAATACAATGCCCACCCAAATTAACATTCTCAAAACGTACTTAGAATAATAGGGAATGGCACCCTGACATCTCGATACTCAATTTTAGTTCCAGTCACCAACTCAATTGGAACAGAGTAGACAGAGATACCAAGATGATACTCCCAAGTTCACTTAAAACCATCTCTGCTATTCTGAGATGTATAGGCATTCGAAAAGGAAATTTAGAGAGGTAAGTTGGAATTTACCTCTAAGTGTTCTACAAGTAAGGACTGAATCAGTGAGCATAAGCCTGTTTCAAAACAAACACTATAAACAACAATTTCCCAACTCACTTTAGATTAATTAGGAAAATATTGATACTCACCAACTCAATTCCTATACTGCCATAAATCGAAGATCAAATGCCCTGTTCACTGGAACAACCACTCTAGATCCACACAACTATACAATCTATTAGATCTATGATTTATGATAGGAAAAATCAGCAGAGTTATGTACTCTAGATTAAAGGAGATCCTCACCTTGATTCCTTGATCAGAGTCGAAATAAGAACAGATTAGGAAGAATGTGAGTGAAACTTTGAGATGGAATCGATGTGCTCGATCAGGATCTGTTTGTGACCGATTTAGATCATTGAGACAAACAATCGAACACCTCATGATCAGAATTTGTGAAGCTATTCATGAATGATTGATCAAAAGAACGATCGATCAAATGTTCAGAAATTGATCCATTTAAACTCACGATCGGAGTTTGATCGACAAACTCCCGAGTTGAAACCGATCAGTCCAATCATTGATTCGATCCAATTCAATTTCGAAAACGATTAAGAGACGAAGGGATCAGAAATTCTTACTGAAATAGTGCATCATTGGCTGCCATTGATGACTCGAACCTCAGAGCTATCATCGCCATGGCTGTCCAGAGCGAGCTTGAAGAAGATGAAATTGGAGAAGAGAGGAAATTGTTGCTCAGCTAAAGGAAGGCAACCCACTTAAATAGGTGGCTAGGTAGCGTGAGCAAGAGGCCAATCTTGGCAGGAAAATTCCTTCCTCCACCCTGGCAGTCGGTTAGAGCACATGGCTCTTGGCCATGGCTGTTAGAGTTCAGAAATTTGAAAGGAGAAATAAAACATTAGTCTCAGTTTCACTGAGACTAATCCTTTATAGGATTAATACTTAGGTTTGGGCTTCAGGGTTGGCCCAAAAGCTAAGGCTTGAAGAAATGGGTTAAGCCCAAGTAAAAAAAATAACTAAACTATAAATAACACTCCACATAATAATATTTCTAAACTATTTAATATAAAATTTAAAAAATCTAAATTCTGGAAAGGTGGAGTTATAAATCTCTCCCCCTTGAAAAATTTCGCCCTCGAAATTCAATGACCAAAACAATTTCTGCAATTCTCAAAAGATCCAAACACCAGTTTATTATTGAAAATAGAATTAAAAAAAATAGAGTACAATCAAACAAATAGAGTGGGATAGCGCTCCCGCATCTCGTCCTCGCGCTCCCATGTGGACTCTCCCGGAGAGTGGTGTCTCCACATGACACAGACAAGCGGAATGGTCTGGTTCCGCAGACGCTTCTTCCTACGATCGAGTATCTCCACTGGCTGCTCCTCGTAGGTCAATCTCGGGCCCACCTCCAGCTCGGAATAGTCCACCACATGGCTCGGGTCTGGAATGTATCGTCGAAGCTGAGATACGTGGAAGACGTCATGCACTCCCTCTAAGCTAGCTGGAAGCGCCAGTCGATATGCCACCTCGCCAATCCGTGCCGTCACATCGAAAGGTCCGATGAATCTCGGACTGAGCTTTTCGCCTCTGCCGAATCTAATGACGCCCCTAGTCGGTGAGATCTTCAGGAATACTCTGTCTCCAACCTCGAACTCAAGTGTCCGTCTGCTGCTGTCCGCCCAAAGCTTCTGTCGATCCTGTGCAACTCTGATACGCTCCCGGATCAGTCTGACTTTCTCAGCTGAGTCTACCACCATCTCTGGCCCAAGCAACGCTCTCTCGCCAATGTCGTCCCAAGATAACGGCGTACGTCATCTCCGTCTAAACAGCGCCTCGAACGGAGTCATCTCGATGCTAGCCTGATAACTGTTGTTATAGGCAAACTCCACTAGATACAAATGGTCCTCCCACGAACCGTCGAAGTCGAGTGCGCAAACCCGCAGCATGTCCTCCAAGGTCTGAATGGTCCTCTCGGACTGCCCGTCCGTCTGTGGATGATAGGAGGTGCTAAACTTCAACTGTGATCCCAAGCTCTGCTATAGACTCCTCCAAAAGTACGATGTGAAGCGATTGTCTCGATCTGAAACGATGCTAACCGGCACTCCATGAATCCTCACGATCTGACGCATGTAGAGGTCTGTAAGCTTCTCGGATGACAGCCCAATCTTGAACGGAATAAAATGAGCAGACTTCGTCAATCTGTCCACGATCACCCAAATAGCATCCTTGCCACTGGGAGTACGCGGCAATTCAGAGACGAAGTCCATGGTAACGTGCTTCCACTTCCATTCCGAAATAGGTAAAGGCTGGAGTAATCCTGCTGGTCTCTGGCGCTCCATCTTGACTTGCTGGCACACAAGGCATCTGGAAACAAATCTGGCAACCTCTCTCTTCATCCCATACCATCAAACATACTCGCGCAAATCCTTGTACATCTTGGTAGATCCAGGATGTATAGAATACTGCGACTGGTGGGCCTCCTGCATCACCTCCTCCCGCAAGTCCTTGGGCACACACAGCTGGCTTCCGTGCCTCAAGGATCCATCCTCTGCAATGGTGAAGTCGTCGAGCAGTCCTGCCTCCGTCTGAGCTCTAAGACATTGGAGTCCCTCATCAAGACTCTGGGCCTCCTTAATCTTCTCTAACAACCCCGACTGTATCTGTATATGCATCATCTGTCCTCCATATCCTGGCAGAACAACCTCAATCCCAAGGCTCTCAAGATCCTCCAAGAGATGTCGGTCCATGGTGAGATACATAGCAATAGGATATCGACTGAGAGCATCTGCAACCACATTCGCCTTCCCAGGATGATACTGCAGACTGATGTCGAAATCCTTCATGAGTTCCAACCATCTGTGCTGCCTCATATTCAGCTTCTTCTGAGTAAAGACATACTTCAGGCTTTTCTGGTCCGTGAAGATGTCCACTCTCTCTCCATACAGGTAATGCTTCCACAGTTTCAAGGCAAAAATGACTGCTGCAAGCTCCAAGTCATGTGTAGGATAATTCTTCTCATGGGGCCTCAACTGTCTAGAAGCATACGCTATAACCTTCTTGTTCTGTTCCAGCACACATCCCAAGCCTTTCCCTGAAGCGTCGTTATAGATGACGAATCCTCCTGATCCTGATGGCAAAGCTAGAACTGGTGTCGTCGTGAGTCTTCTCTTCAATTCTTCAAATGCTGACTGGCAGGCGTCGCTCCAGATGAACTCCTCGTCCTTCCGCGTAAGCTTCGTCATAGGCTCTGCTATCCTGGCGAAGTCCTTCACGAACTTCCTGTAGTACCCTGCTAGACCCAGAAAACTACAAATCTCTTCTACTGACTTGGGAGGTGCCCATGCTTCTACTGCTTCAATCTTCTTGGGATCCACAGAAATCCCCTCTCCAGTCACCACATGCCCTAGAAACTCTACTCTGTCCAAGAAAAACTCATATTTCGAGAGTTTCTCGTACAGCTTCTCCTTCCGCAGAATCTCTAAAATAATTCGCAGGTGCTCTACATGCTCCTCTTTTGTCTTCGAATAGATCAGGATGTCGTCAATAAAGACTACGACAAACTTATCCAAATACTTGTAGAAAACCTTATTCATCAGGTTCATAAACACAACTGGGGCATTGGTGAGTCCGAACGGCATCACCAGGAACTCATACTGGCCGTATCGAGTGTTGAAGGCTGTCTTCGGAATATCCTGCTCCCGAACCTTCATCTGGTGGTACCCCGACCGAAGATCAATCTTAGAAAAGACCTTCGCTCCACTAAGCTGGTCAAACAACTCATCAAATCGTGGCAAAGGGTATCTATTCTTGATGGTGATATTGTTGAGTACATGGTAGTCAATGCACATCCTCACCGTCCCATCCTTCTTGGGCACGAAAAGTACCGGTGCTCCCCAGGGTGAAGCACTGGACCGAATAAAACCCTTGCCCTCCAGCTCATCAATCTGCGCCTTCAACTCTGCAGCTTCCTTCGGGTTGATCTTGTAACAATGCTGTGACTTCGGCGCTGATCCGGGCAATAGGTCGATGCTGAACTCCACATCTCGATCTGGCAGCAATCCTGGCAGCTCCTCGGAAAAGACGTCGAGAAACTCTGCGATAAGTGGGTGCGATAACTCCTGGTCTTCTGTAACAGCTCCGAAGTAGACTCCCTCTGGCCTCTCTGCAACTCGTCTGCTGATCTCGAACGGTGGAACTCCTGGCGGACTGAAGATCACCTTCCCTTCATGGCAGTCTATTACGGCAAACTGCTCGCCCATCCAGTCGATGCCGAGGACTACGTCGAATTCGGGCAATGGCATCACTAGAAGTCGAGCCCGAATCTCTCTTCCAGCAATAGTGATAGGGCATTCCACCATCTCACTCACTGGCACTAACCCTCCTCCTGTCATGATCTGACAGTTCCTCCTAGTAGGCTTGGGTGTGAAGCCGTGTCTATACAAAAACTCATACGATACAAAGCTATGTGTGGCTCCAGAATCAAACAATACAATGGCAGGGAAAGAATGTAAAAATATAGAACCTGTGATCACATCTGGCACTGCCTCGTCCTTCTCAACCGCAGCCATAACGTAAGCACGTCCCTGCTGTGCTCCTCCTCTCTGCTGCTGCTGGTGCTGTGCAAACCTCTGCTGTTGGGGTGGTAGAGCTCCTTCTCTCTGGGGTACAGCAGGCAATGCTCTGGGTGGTGCAGGTGGTGGTCCTCCAGCTCCTCGTCCTCCTGCTAGTCTGGCTGTAGCCTGAGCGCAGTCCCTCATCTGATGTGCATCGGATCCGCAGAAGAGGCAAAGTCCCAACCTCTTGCGGCACTCGTCGATATGGTGTCCGGGGCGATGACAAAAAGCACAGCTGGTCGCCAGATGGTGTCTCTGATGCTGATGTGCAGGAGCTCTGGCCTGACGGTAATGCTGCTGCTGGTACGGCCTCGCCTGGGTCTGAGTCTGAACCCTCTTCGCCGGTGCCTGGAAACTGCTGCTGGCCACATCCCGGTCCCTTTCAGCCTTGGGTCCACCTCCTTTTCCACAGCCTGAGCAATCTTCAGAATGCTCGTATACGTCGTCGCTTAACTGATCGCCACCGCATATCGTAGCTCTCTGGTGAGACCCTTCTTGAATCTTCACGCTCTGTCCTCTGGCTCTCTAATCAGGTTCTCAGCGAACCTGCTGAGTCTGGTAAACTCCGAAGTGTACTGCACAACCGTCATCGTCCCCTGCTGCAGCGCCTCGAACTGCATCCTCAGCTCATCATGCTCCACCTCTGGAAAGAATTTCTCCTTGAACAGTATTTTAAAAACTGTCCAAGACACTCGGGGCTCCATCAACTGGGGGTCCTCCCGGTACCAAGCTCTGGCCAAGTCAAAGAGTCACATGCTAGCCACTGACACCTTCTGGTCATCTGGAATGTTCTCCATGGTCAAGGTCCTCTCTGCATTCTCCAGCCATTCATCTGCATAGATGATCCCCTCGTCGCCCCAGAAGTCCATCGGGCAAAGATCTGTGGAGCCGAACTATCGTCGTGGGCCCTAATCCCATGCTTCCAGCGCCGATCGTCGCCACGCACGATGGTGGAACCTCGTGCCTCACCGGAAGCACCCTCGCCGACCTCATCTGGGTCTCCGTCCGACCGCCCCACCTCACGTCAGCGTCGGTGGCCTCCTCCGGCCGTACCGAGATTCCCGCGCCTCCAGAACGCCACCATCGGGACTACCGGTGTAGGGCGATGGCTCCGATGCCACCGTGCTCTTCCGCGACCCCCTCTCTGGGACTGCCGACGTAGGGCGATGGCTCCGATGCCACCCCGCTCTTCCGCGACCCCTCGACGGGACCCGCACGCCACCCTCCGCGAGATTCAGTCCAGCGTCGGCCACGGACCGCCCCACCCGAGTTCGAAGAGAACCCTGTAAGCCCCCTTCACTTTATCCCTCTCTTTTCCTTTCTTTTTGTTGTCTCTCTCTCCACTCTTCTTCTGCTCATTGGAAAAATAGAGAAAAAGACCTGAGTACATTCTTTTCTCAAATAAAAATCTCTTTCTCTCGCTCTGCATTAATGACAGGGCGAGTAACCATGTTTTGTGCATTGAATACCTGCATTAGTTGTCACGACCCGCTCCTGAATAACCGGATACGAGTCGGACACGCCCAGCCTTTGTTGTTAGACACAACAAAGTAAGCTGTACCAATCTAGGGAAACTAACCAGACAATATGAATATGAATGAATCACAACATCTATATAAATGTGTCCCAACCAGAGTAAAGTACAATATCTGAATTTATTACATTCCAACTAATAAAAGAAGTCTGCTAGTCTCAAATACATGGAAATAATAGGGAAAACTAATAGAAGCACTAGGCTTCTGCAGCCTCTAGGTCACAAGCAGCTCCAGCTGGCTCAGCAGGAAAGGCAATATCCTGACCATAGTAAGTGTCGTACAAGGCCTCCATCTCACCTGCAACATATCCTATTCAGGAGCGGAGCAAGTACAATTCTAGGTAATGAACAAGACATCATAATATGAAAGTACGAGGAAACATGGAAAGAACAGGTGAATAAGTACATGAAAGAAACAGTGTGTAAAGTACATGGAAGAACATGATATAAGAACATGAAAGAACATGATATGTAAGCACCTGAAAGAACATGATATCATGGAATCACTGGAAATAAGTACAAGGTATATCTCCTAAACATGTGTGTACTATATTTGAAATATAACTAAATATGTGACCGGCTAGGGTAAGCACATGAAAGCACATGAATGGGCGGCTTAGGACCCGCGTGCACGATGCGGGGTCTAAGCTAAACACACCTGAGTTGTTACTTGGGATTGGTCACATAAATAGTATATTTCCCCACCCCGATACAACTAATAAGAACAAGAGAACATGAGCACCAGAAAGTACATGACGTGTTGCAATGTGTCAATCAAGGAAGCACAGGATATATAATGAAAAGCACAAAACCGTAGAGTGTACTTGCCTTGCTCCAGGAAAGTACAAGTAGGCAAAAGAGCTAGATATCCTCCTGTAATTTAATAATGATGTGTACAAGTTGGTTAATAAACAGTTAATTCTAATTGGTTTATCAAAAGATTCTAATCCTGATTTAAACATATTATTCAAACCTTCTACTTAAACTTATCCTTTAACCACTACTCAAAGTATAAATACAAAAGATCCTTAAATACCATACTCAAAATAAACTCCTACAATTACACCTAAAACATTAATTAAACTATTCTTAGAAATGAGGGTAGTAATTATGTTTGATAAAGAGAATTTCAATGCAACCATGTTATTAGTCTAGAGGGAAAATACTTATCTCATAAGTGTTCACTGGAATGAGCCAACCATTGTATTGTTCCCAGGTTTATTCTGAACTAAAGGAAATTCAATGAACCTAAAATTTTACTTATAAGAGATTACAATTCCAGTCAACAATTAAAAGAACTTGAACTGACCTATGAAAGGCCATCCCAAATACTGAAGCTCAATTGAACTGAAATCATGAGGATGAACATCTCAGATTTTTCCTGAAACAAACTAGCTAATATCTCAGGTTTCTGTGATAAAACTGAACTAATGTCCAGACTTCTGAACAACTGGAATGTCCAGGTTCCTCCAAGGTCACAAAGAATAAATCTAAATAGGACTGAAACCCATTAACCCTTCTAAAGTCATTCTTTCCCCAGGACTTAACAGTGCACACTCCTATACCACAGTTCATAGGTGTATCTGAGATTTGATATCAGATTCCAGGAATGAATCATCATGTTTAGACAAACATAGCACTGAAAAGTTGATATCAGAGTCCAGGAATGAATCATCATGTTTAGACAAACATAGCACTGAAAAGCTGATATCAGATTCCAGGAATGAATCATCATATTGAAAACCCAATATTACACATGACTCCCAAGCCCAATATTAAAACAAATTAACTTCTAGTTCAATATCAGTCAACCAAACCATATTAAATCAATTTGTTCTATTCCTGCTGCCAGGGTCCCTAGGTGCAATACCAAAATAGAGCTATACAATATAGAGCTATAGACATAGAGGCCAACTGCTATGCCCAGGTCCAAGGATCCCAGGTTACTGCAGTCTATATGGACTGAAATCATGAGAAGTGATCTCAGGTTTCCCTGAGAATGATAATGATATCATCCCAAGTTCAAAACAGTCAGCTCCTAACATTAGTTAAACTATGAACTTCCAAACAAAACTTACTTATTCCTGAATTCAAACTTGAACAATTAAGAGATGCTAAATAAACTGAACTGAACCATGAAATATATCCCAGGTTTTCCCCAATGGAAAAATACTCACAGTTCAATGATATGCCCTGGTGCATTCATTCCTGTTTGGACTAAATAATCAATGGGAATAACTTGGTATATCAATCTCCAAGTTAACACTTCCAGTTAGCATTGATCTCAACAAGGCATCCCATAGTAGTAGGTGAAACCAAATCATGATTCCAACAGGACATTAAAGCTTCAGGTTCAACTGGACTCCTATTCCCAGTTCAAGTCAATTCATTGCTCAGAATATAAATTCGAATACGATGATATGGCTTGCACATTCCTCAAACCCACCCCTGGCTCAACTGGGAACCAGTCTCAGTTTCATTGAGACTTCTTCCTAGTTGACTGAGATGAAGTTCAAGTCAACGTGCCAATTCTAATCTCTACTTGAATCAATAAGAACCTCACAGAACATATAGGTTCAATATATTCACAGGTTCCTAATATAATGCCTACCCAAATTAACATTCTCAAAACGTACTTAGAATAATAGGGAATGGCACCCTGACATCTCGATACTCAATTTTAGTTCCAGTCACCAACTCAATTGGAACAGAGTAGACAGAGATACCAAGATGATACTCCCAAGTTCACTTAAAACCATCTCTGCTATTCTGAGATGTATAGGCATTCGAAAAGGAAATTTAGAGAGGTAAGTTGGAATTTACCTCTAAGTGTTCCACAAGTAAGGACTGAATCAGTGAGCAAAAGCCTGTTTCAAAACAAACACTATAAACAACAATTTTCTAACTCACTTTAGATTAATTAGGAAAATATTGATACTCGCCAACTCAATTCCTATACTGCCATAAATCGAAGATCAAATGCCCTGTTCACTGGAACAACCACTCTAGATCCACACAATTATACAATCTATTAGTGTAAAACCCCTAAATTTCTACTATATTTTTTATATATATTAAATTTGGTACTGATTTAAAAATTTTGTATTGTACGTCGCATAGTCGTATTGTACGTCGCGCACGAAATTTTATTTTTCGTAGTTGCTCGTCAAGTGCGAATATGTGCGAGCGTACATATTTTAGAAAAATATTTTTTCTATTTTATTATACACTTTCAAAATATTATATAATTATTATTCTTGCTATAAAAAGCCTTTTTATTTTTAGCAGTTATTAATCATAAATAATATTTCATTGTATACTAGGAAAAGCATAATCATGTATGCATTATTCGTGCATACATATATTTCATAATTATTTGTTAGTCTATTTTAAATAAAAATGTAATTTTTAAGATTTATTAATAAATATTTTATTATTTAAAAAGATATTTTAAAATATTTATTATTTTCATAATTATTATTATTGGTATTTTGAAAAATATATTGGAAGTTATGGTGGCCATTTAAATCTTGATTTGATTTTTGGATTTATTTAAATAGTTAAATATTCGAAATTTATTTATCCCATTTGATTTTGAGCTAAAAATTTAAATAGATTTAAATTGGATTTAATTGATTTAATTTTAAACTAAGAGAATTTAATTTGATTTAAATTAGATTTGGATTTGGATTTGGATTTGGATTTGGATTTGATTGCTTTTAAATTAAATTAGGAAATATCTAAATTGGGTTTAAAGGAATCCTAGTTCTTATATAATTGGGAATTCCCACATCCTATAAATAGGCAGGTACTCCTCCATATTATTTTCACCACAAATCATCTTTCAAACCATCCTTGTCAAAATTTCTCTCTTTTTTTCGTCATAAATTCAGCCTCAATTTTCAAAGGTTGTAGCAACTTCGAATGACCATAACTCCCAACTCCGGACTCCTTTTGACCTCCAATTTTTTTGTTGGAATCGTATTGAGGTATATTTTCTGAATGTAAATTTTATTTTCATAAATTCGGAACTTAATTTTTTGGAAAATTTATGGAGTGTCAGTGGTCCGAAATCTGACACGTTTTAGTGTTTTTTAGATTCTGGGAGAACCAGGAATCAGAATCACGATCCGTTTGAAGTTTCGAAATACTGACAGAAAAATACACATCATATACTTTTCCTAAAAAAAATTCAAAATATTTTATTTTTGGTTTTTATTTTAGAAGTTTGTCACATCGCCTGAGTTCATCTTATGTAGCCCTGTGACTATTCTGTACCCAACGGGATTGTCGATTTCACCAGCAAGGACCTCAGGCAAGACACTTTGCCATTTGTTGTTTATTTATTTTAGCTCATATTTCATGCATTATTTATTTTCTTTATGCAAAATAAACTGTGATACATGGCATAACCTGTTAGAACTTACTGTTCATTTATATTTCCTGCTATGTATTATTTTTCTTACACATTAAACCTAGATTTAAGGGACCACCTTGTGTGTTGCATTTATGGCCTTGACACGTTGTACCACGAAGTTGTGTGTTGCATGTAGAACACGGACGTGCGTGATTGGCTGGCCACCAGTATGTACAAGCCGTGCGATAGGAATAACCGCTAATAGAGGTTGCATGCTTAGTTTGACTTAGCGGTTAATAGAGGATTTATGTTGTGGATACAACATAATAGACATTGGGTGGGAAGAACAGTTCCTTAATGTATGGGTCATATATGCACTGTCCTGATTGTCGGTTATCTCCAATGGGAGGTACAATCCTGATAGCCGGTTATCTCCAGTGGGATGTACGGTCCTGATTGCCGATTATCTCCAGTAGGAGGTACGGTCCTGATCCCTGATATTCCTGATCCGGCCCATGCGTCAAAGGTTTGTTCTTTATTGCATTTTCACTATAGTATGGTTAGGTACCCTATTGTAGGCATTCCTTATTTATTTGAGCAATATTTATTCAGTTTATATGGCATGATATTATGTGTCTTGTGAGGACCTGGTTATCTCTCCAGGTGTGTGCTTCTATGAATTTACAGGTGTTCTAGCCAAGGCCGTGATCTTCTCCATTCTTTCGAAGATGATTGCGCTTGGTTCGTCTCGTTATTTTATCGATCACTTCTTGTATATTTTATTTGAGATAGTTGGTAGTGGACTTTGTCTCCGCCCAACGATTGTATACATGACAAATTCAAAGTTGCTCTTATATCATTTATTTATCTAGTGGATGAGATTTAGTTATTCTGGATTTACTGCATTTTACAGCTTATGTATTCATACGAGGTTTCCATATATTAAAGTATACTTCGTATGTATGTAGCTGGCATGGATACGTACCTAGTCCTAAGTATTTTGGGATTGGGGCGTTATAATTAGATCTACGATTTATGATAGGAAAAATTAGCAGAGTTATGTACTCTAGATTAAAGGAGATCCTCACCTTGATTCCTTGATCAGAGTCGAAATAAGAACAGATTAGGAAGAATGTGAGTGAAACTTCGAGATGGAATCGATGTGCTCGATCAGGATCTATTCGTGACCGATTTAGATCATTGAGACCAACAATCGAACACCTCATGATCAAAATTTGTGAAGCTATTCATGAATGATTGATCAAAAGAACGATCGATCAAATGTTCAGGAATCGATCTATTTCAAGTCACGGTCGGAGTTCGATCGACAAACTCCCGAGTTGAAATCGATCAGTCCAATCATTGATTCGATCCAATTCAATTTTGAAAACAATTAAGAGACGAAGGGATCAGAAATTCTTACTGAAATAGTACATCATTGGCTGCCATTGATGACTCGAACCTCAGAGCTACCATCGCCATGGCTGTCCAGAGCGAGCTTGAAGAAGATGAAATTGGAGAAGAGAGAAAATTGTTGCTCAGCTAAAGGAAGGCAACCCACTTAAATAGGTGGCTAGGTAGCGTGAGCAAGAGGCCAATCTTGGCGAAAAAATTCCTTCCTCCACCCTGGTAGTCGGTTAGAGCACATGGCTCTTGGCCATGGCCGTTAGAGTTCAGACATTCGAAAGGAGAAATAAAACATTAGTCTCAGTTTCACTGAGACTAATCCTTTATAGGATTAATACTTAGGTTTGGGCTTCAGGGTTGACCCAAAAGCTAAGGCTTGAAGAAATGGGTTAAGCCCAAGTAAAAAAAAAATAACTAAACTATAAATACCACTCCACATAATAATATTTCCAAACTATTTAATATAAAATTTAAAAAATCTAAATTCTGGAAAGGTGGAGTTACATTAGTGGTATTATAATCTTAGATACAAGAGTGTATATACTGAAGTAATTTTTAGTATTAATCCAATGAGCATTACCTATATAAACTATTTTTATTAAAAGTACATATTTATTAAATATATCCCTAAAATTATAATATTTGGCTTAAAAGTCTTATTGTAATAATTTATGGTAATTCGAATATAGTTTTGAAGTAAAGTATTTTGGTAAATTAAGGACTTTCGTCTAAAAGAAATTGCTAGCTTTTTCAAACGTATCTATCCAAATTATTTTATCGTTCCAATTATCATATATATAACCTCTAACTAGTTTGCAAATATTTTCCTGAAAAGTAAATATTATATATTATTTTCTAGTATTTCTTTTAGCTTATGGACCCTAAACTATTATATTTTCTTCCTAGACTTGTGGTCTGACTTCAAAATGATTTATCATATTTCTATCTAAAAAAAAATATTTTTGACTAGTATAGTTTAAATATAGTAATTATTTTGCAAAATAGTTTATAAGTATTTTTATAAATAAATATTTATATTTTTCTAAACTAGGAAGAACTTGTTTTAAATCAAATTTCCTATTCAATTATAAACCATTGATCGCGACTAATCGAAGGTTTATATTTCCTTGTCAATGCGGACTTCTTCATATCGCACCTAGGCTAATCAGACTATTCTGGACACAATGATATTATTGGTTTCACTAGCTAAGGACCTCAGGCAAGTGCACTTTCTGATTGCTTTTCGATTCATAGTAGTTTTTACATTTCATGTTTATACATATATCTTGCTGCTTGTTGACACGCTCGTCACACAGAGTAGTCGGAAGGAGAAATATCTTAGTAGACATGTGGACTACCCAGAACTATCCCTATGATGTCCATTCGTGAACAATAGCACCTGTACACGACACGTGCAGGTGCCGGATTTACCCCCTAGCCGTTCACATGTCGAAACGGATATTTCAAACCATATAGGTAATTATCTTTTATTTATTTTTTCCTTTTCTTCTCCACCGTGCCATGTCATCAGTACTTTCCAGTTTTCATATCCCATATGTTATTTTCATGTCTTGTTAATTCTATTGTGTGTTCACATTGCCGTCGGTTTGTGTACTTGTTTCTTTCCTGTCTGGAAACCAATATTTTTCAGGTTAGCCATGGATTAACTTAGCTTGGGAGATTCGGGTGTACTTGCAGACAGAAACCTAGAAATAGATAGCAGTTGTATCAATTTCATTAAATTATAAAATCTTGTATTTTCTTTAATTATAAATGTTGTAAATGTTGTAACAAATTTAGAAATGTGAATGAGCAGCAAATGTTATATTTTGAGCATTTATTTCTTGCGGGCTTGACAGCGTTCTACCGCCGACTCTGCGGCGTAAGCTGGCTTGGACACGTCTCGTATCCGAAAAGCGGGTACGGGTCGTGACATGAGATAAAGCATAGTAAGTTGTTCTAAAGACAATAATATATGATCAAAGTGTGCTAACAGTTCTATATGACATATTGAGTCAGAATAAATCCCAAACACAAAATCATCTCGTATATAAATATGTTCCAAATACATAGGCAAGACATAAAACTGGATACAGGTCCAGTATCAAAATACATAGTCTAAACATGACTACTCTCAAAAGTCCCGAGCAACTAAACAAACTAGACGCGTTTCCCCGCAGGTACATCCTCGTAAGGTAAAGTCTGATCCTCGATGGCAACCCCATAATAGGAATCGCATAGCAACTCCTCCTCGGTAAGTAAACCTACAACGTTATCCTATCAGGACGGGAGCAAGTACTGATTCTAACAAACTAAATATATGAAGCATGAAATGAACTGAAGTATAATAAACAGGAATTATGGCATATCATAATCTATCATGTCAAGGATACATATGTCATATAGACAGAGGTATATGTAATGTTAAAACTGTAGCAGGTACGTGATCACAATATGTGTACAATGTACTGTGGCACATGTAAATAAAATGTACATATGTATAAGTGTACAATCATAGGTGTACATCCGTACAGAAATGTGGGGTAATGGCCTACGACAAGATATACATATAAAATACGACCTTGCTCGGTACAATAGAGGGGTATGATCACGTACTCAACTATCAGTTTTCCCATAACCCAGATTCTAAATATGTGAGAGATACGAGAATAGTATAAAACATGGTGGATACTGAGAGCAGTATAATGTATGTGAAACATGGAGAGATATGACTTGCAGTTTTGGTATCGGTATTTAACATGGTTTATACACAATTCATTATATGCAGTAAATAGAGTTTGTAGAGGTACTTGCCTTGTGCAAAGCAAGTGTATGGATATGAAGCTATAGATATCCGAGTGTCTCGTCACTGTAAAAAAAATGATACATAAACTTAGTTTTTATACTAAGTTAAATACTAGGACACTAGTGGTGCGACACGACTTTCTGGCTGGATACCTAGCCAAATGATGACTTAGCATAGGAGACCAATGTAGGGTGACACAATACCTAAACCAACTTCCTAGGGCCTATACACTATGGTAGGGTGAGGTCAAATACTACAATATCCCAAAATCACACAATACATCGTAAGTCATAATTATTCATTAAATAAATTAGACTATACACTGTGTTCCAACAATTTTTAAAATAGGCAAAATGCTCAAATATACATAAATAAAGTAAAAAAAAATGATCCTTGCTAATTATAGAAATTTATACTAATTTTTCTGGAATTTTGAAACCCTCATAAATATTTACTAAAAATTAGTAAACATAAGTACCCTGAAAATGAGTTCTATTTTCCTATTTTTATAAAATGTCAAAATTACTATTTAAATCCTGAAAAAATTATATTAAATTAGCTAAATTAACATAGTATTTAAGAACAATTTATACCAGATTTTTACAACAATTAAATTATATATAAAAATTCAAACACAGCAAGTTATAATTTCTGAAAAATAAATAATTAATTATGTACTATTTTATCCACGTATACGAAATTGAACCGGAGTCCAGATACGGGACCCAAAGCCATGAATCAAGTCCAATATGACTCGTAAAGGCCTTGAATGTATTTAGGCTCATTTTAGTCCACAGAACCCATGCTAGGTCTGGACTCAAATGGCCATAATCAATTGAAATACAAAAATACATATATTAAAATATATATACAAATGAATATTAAAGTACTTTAATAATATATATATTTAATGTAGTGAAATATGCAAGTCACAAAATTATATAATAAAATAACTTGTAAATTTATACATAATAACAAATAGCACAAAAATTATATTTACATAGAAGTATATATATATATATATATATATATATATATATATATATATATATATATATTTTAATAAAACAAATTTTATTGAAAACGGAACAGGAAACAGAGAACAGCCAACACAGACACATGATTTCGAATTTCCAAGGAAATTCGAAATTCAAAAACCAACAGAGAAAGCAAAAGAGGAGAACAGGAACAAGCGGGGGGTACGTGGCGGTCCAGCGCTGGCCCCGAGGGGGCCAGCTGCGAGCGCGTGGCCCGAGCGAGAGGGCGCAGAACCCGAACGGGCAGGGGCGGGCCCGAGGGACGCGGGTCTCCAGGGGGCGAGACGGGACTCCCGAGCGCGGGCCCGGAGATCGACGCCGGGCGCGACGGCCGCCGGGGAGGGGACCGTAGGCCGAAGAGGGGACGGAGGAGGTGTCTCCGGCGCCGGGGATCCCACGGGAAGGCTGATGAGAGGGGGACGCTGCCTGCGGAGGAGCCACGTCGGGAGGGATGGAGGGAGACGGCGGAGGGGAGCCACCAACCGACGGAGAGAGGGGGCGGAGGTCGAGCGCTCGTCCCTGGCGGGGGGGGAACGGCTCGGCGTGCAGCCCAGAGAATGGGGGAGGGGTACTGACCCGAGGAGGGCCACGGCGCCGAGGAAGCCACGGAGAGCCACTGAGACGGGGGGGTCCGCTCCGGGAAGGGCTGTACTGCACTGGGGGGGTCACCACCGAGGGTCGACGAGCCCAGGCAGAGGGGAGGAGGGAGAGGGCCTCGGCTGGGAGTTGAAGAGGAGGGGCCCGCACAAGGACGGCACCGGCGAGGGAAAGGTGCTATCGAGCGGGGAGCGGGCCTCTGGAACTGCGACGAGGGGGAGATGCGGCGGCCAGAGGGTGGGCCACGTCGGCTAGCAGTAGAAGCGCTGCCCCCACGCCGACACGGAGGGGAGACTGGCGCCTCCGAGGACGGAGGCGTGCCAATGAGAGGCGGCCGGCTGGGCGGAGAGAGGGACCCAGTGCCACCGGAGGGTGGAGGGGTCCTGGGAGACCCAGTACCACCTAAGGGTAGAGGGGTCCTGGTGGTAGACTCCCGCCGCCGCCGATGAGGGGGGAGACGCGGCGGCGGGCTGCACGACGGGAGGTGGAGGGGGAACCGCGACTGAAGAGGGAAAAGGCGCGGCGGGGGAGGGCTCATTGGGGAAGGTCACAGATGGGAGATGGGAGATGGGGTGGGGGCGGAAGTCCTCGGCGGGGTGTGGAAGCGCCGACGGAAGAAGCGGGCGGCAGGGCTGAGGTCTCCTGGACCGGGATGGACTGCAGGGGAGGCGGATCGGGTGGAACCGGGCTGGCCCCCTGAGGCACGACGGCGGAGATCTCCAGGAGTGGGGGGGAGGAGGTGGGGGCCGACTCAAGGGGGGAAGGACGATGGGGGGGTCGAGCTCTCAGAGGGGTGTGGCGCGTCGGCGGAGACGGCGACCGACGGGAGCGGTAGTCCGGGACCGAGGATGGAGGGACCTGGAGAAGGTAGGGGGCGCCGCGCGCGGCGACGCCGACGACGCCAATGGCGACTGTGGTGCCGAGGAAATGGGAGGAGTGAGGAAGAACCGCCACACGTCGGGCAGATCCCGGCCGACAGCGCCTAGGGGGCAGAGATGCCCTACGGGGAGACCGGAAGGCGTACGGCCATCCACTGATGGCGGGGAGGCCGGGGTGAAGGAGGAGGCCAGGGAGAAGGGGGGCTCGCCGGGAGGTGGGGCGCCGGAGGGCGGCCGGCCGCCCTCCCATGCGCGGGGAGTGGGGGAGCTCCTTCCCACGGAAGCCAAGCCCAAAAACCCTATATATATATATATATATATATATATATATATATATATATATATATATATATATATATATATATTTTTAAAGAAAGCATTTTATTGATAAAGAAGAGGAGGCTCGGAAAGAGCAGTACAGGAGCCAGGAACCCAAAACACAAATGGTCCTGGAATACAAAGTAGGAAATGCAAAGAGTAGAGCAAACTATCTAAAATTCGAAAAAAAATTCGAATTGAAAAGAACTTGTGGGCACGCGGCCCTACGGCGGTGGGACAAACTGCCTGAGATTTATATATATATATAAATATATATATATATATATATATATATATATATATATATATATATATATATATATATATATATATATATATATATATATATATTATATTATATACATACATATATATATTTATATAAAAAAAATACATATATATATATATATATATATATATATATATATATATATATATATATATATATATATATATATATATATATATATATATATATATATATATATAACAAACATATATATATATATAGAAAATACTAAATAAAAAATATAAAAATATATATACGAATACAGTATATATATAATATATATAACAGTATATATATATATATATATATATATATATATATATATATATATATATATATATTATATATAAAAAATACATACATATTATATATATAAATACATATATACATATATATATATATATATATATATATATATATATATATATATATATATATATATATATATATATATATATATATATATATAATAAAAATAGCCCAAAACCCATTGGGCCCAAACCCGCTGTCAACAGTAAACCCATTATAATAAAACCCATTACTGTACAGGTTTAAACCCGATAACACAACTCAAACCCATTACCCATTTATTTTAAATCCGTGTCCGGACAGTTTGGGACACGAGCAAACGAATCCTGTGTCCGTGGCGAGCACGACACGTAAACGCCGTGTCCACGTTCACCACTGGTCTCCTCGGCACTGGGCGAGTCCACACACATGTACACGAGATACGATCGACACTAGGAGAAATGACACGTACGTGTCCGTCGAAGAGTTGCTGTCGGGGGTGCTACTTGCTGGAGGAAGCGTCGGGGTGGCCGAGAAAAAATAGTAGCCTAGTCGCCTCGACGAGACGCGTCGATTAGTGGTGGTGGTTCGTCGGGAAGTGGCTTAGGGTGGCTGGAATCCTAGATCTAGGGTTCCGGCAGGGTTCGTCGGAGAAACGAACTAGGCGGCGGCTGGGGGGTCGGGAAGTAGAATAGGGTTAGGGTTTCGGGTAGGTGGGGGTCTATTTATAGGGTCGGACTGGGTTCAATTAGGGTTTCGATTAGTGTTTAGGGTTAGGGTATAGGCTAATCGCGGAGATGATGCGGAGGAAAAAGACGGTGATCGGGCGGCGGGATTGCAGAAACCCCCCAAATTTAGTATTTACACTAAGCTCCACCGCCATAACAGTTTGCAAATATAAATTTGCAAACTAACATTAAATCAAATTGAGTAATTACAAACTGTTTTAAAATAATTAAAATAGTTGCAAAATATATTTAAAATAATTTAATAAATTGTAAACTGATATAAAAACAATTTAATAATTGCAAATTGATATTTTTGGCTTTAAAAATATTTAAATTATTTAAAATTATTTAAAAATCCTAGAAAAATCCTAATAATTATAATAATTTATTTTAAGGATATAAATGCTATTTAAAATTAAAATTCCTTATTCAAAATATCTTTAAAATATCTAGGGGCTTACAGAAGTTGTCACGGGCTAGATATGAAAATGTAAAGCTCTTTGAATGCTTCTGAATAGATACAGAAGAGAAGAATGAATGAGTGATTTTGTCACCACCACATTCTAGAGTAAGGATATTTTGGTAATTGATAAAATATTTGATTATTTTATTATTATTTAAATTAATGAATTGTATTCGTGTCTCGTTAAGTGAAACCTTAGAACTACATTGATTAGAGGTTAGTCATGACCATAGAAACTTGTTAGAGAGATTAGACAACTTAAGTTAGGCTCTAATCTAGCTATAGTGTCAATTAACAAAAGCCACTTTGGGCCTTTCCCTTAAGGGGCCTTAAATTGACATGTTAGGAAAGATTTTAGCCATTTTCACCAAACCCTAACCCTAGGGCAGCCCATGGCCGGCCATAAAGAGCCTCCCCCTTGCCTATTTAAGTAAACATAGCCTCCTTCTTCCCCTTTTCATCAAAACCCTAACCCTAATTTGTGTTCTTCCCCAAATTTGCGTCCAACCTCCAAATTGAGTCCAAATTCCTCTAAATGAATTGCAAACTCTTCCCCCTAGAGAGAGGAAGTCTCTATTGGCTAGTAGGAAGGCTTGTAGAGAGCTTGGTGGGAACCTAGATCTAGGAAGTTTCATTGGGATTCCAACTCTAAATTGGTAAGAGCCTCTAAACCTATTGAATTCCTATTTTCTCACCATAGATGCATTCATCTAGGTACCCTACATCATTAGGTAGAGTTTGACTCGAAATCGGATCCATTTGGGTGCGTATCGGAAGAGTATCGAATACGTATCTCAAGTGTTCGACGAAATGCCCCATAGGATGTTTTGTTCTCTAATTTCTAAATTAATTATATATTTGGGTAGCTAATAATCTGTAGATTACATATGTTCTGGACTGAGGTGGATTTGAGGTGATTTATGGGTGAAATCGGACACGGGGACACTCGACTGGGCTGTGTGCACTGTACAGTGCTTGCCCTGCTGCTAGGGCCTATGTTCTCAACTTTTACTGGAAAAATTCACTTCTTATTGACTCCTATAGGTAGGAAAAGTGATTGACACTAGACCCTAGGTATGGGGCTTCGATCCATGGCCAGTTCTTGCTGTGCCATGGCCTGCAGACTTCGTTCTATACAGTCGAACCCCCATTGCTGTGCAAATTTGTTCTGTCCACTCTCTAACAGAGTTTAGTCCATCACCTTGAGTGTTTCAGTCCCTTTTTAACCTTCACTGTCCAGTTTTATTAATGTATTATTTAATTTCATTCATAATTGATCATTTTCCATTTAGCTTTATATGTATCAGACTTTAGCCTTGTAGGTATCAGTTAGTGAGTAATTGATATAGAAGCATATATAATATAGGAGATATGCCTATTTAGTCAGTAATTGGTAGGGCATATAGGTAAAATGGAATAGGGTATCAGTAGGATGTTGTGAGAAGAGATGGGAGAGGCCATGGGCCTGCACAGGAGAGTGAGAGGGAGTCCATTTCCCTCTATAGATCAGTTCCATGTTCATCCCTCTTTTAATCCCTAGTTATAGGCTCACATTTGTATCCTTTATACATTATAAGTTTAGTCTTGTAGAGATGTTCAACCTTACATCCTGCATTGTCCCACTTCAGTAGTATTCTGTCTTATTGTTGGTCTAGTCCATATGGGCTAAGGAAAACCTCCTTTGTAGGATCAATAGCCTAACTTGCAAATCCATGATGATTCACCCCTCCATGATTAATATTTTGTCTTGTTTGCTCATAATGCTTTGGGTTCAGTCCTTAATTAAGTTGTGCAGCCATGTCTATGTTGTTCTGTCCAACCAAGTATGGTATACATGTGCCTTGCTTATGAGGTACCTGTCCTCTACTTGTGTAGGTCCAGTTCGATTGAGATCTGAGTATCAAACCTCTGCAACAATCGAGCTCTTCGTAGATGTTCAGGTTCCTGTATCCTACATGACATATCCTACCAAGTTTCCTGGAGATGTAGGTCCATTCCCATACCTTTAATCTTTCCCTTGCATCAATAGTAATGACCTTAATATGAATTCCTTTGGTTCAGGTAGGACAGTAATTCTTTAGTTTTCATACTAGGTTCAGTTTTCCTCTACTGAGCATTCAAATTGTTTTGTCTATTGATCTTTCTGTCCTGCCTCATGACATATACCAACCTTTAAAGTTCAGTCAATATCAGATGCATTAGATACTTTGTCCTCCAGATGTAACTATTCAAATTTCTTTAAGACAGTGTTAATTTAGTGCATTTTGTTCATATATCAGTGATTTGAGTGGGGTTGGAGTTGGAATTGTTTTCGTATCTTGATGATTAGTCCATATATTTTGCTCATGTCCAGTTGTTGGAGTATCCTGTTTTTATATTTTGTCCAATAATCTGTTGGAATTGTTTTAGTATCTTGATGATTAGTCCATATACTTTGCTCATATCCAGTTGTTTTAGTATCCTGTTTTCATATTCTGTTCAGTCATGATATATATGATGTCCATTCACCTACCTTTTTAGTAGCAGTCCATTTCCCTCTATGGATCAGTTCCATGTTCATCCCTCTTGTAATCCTTAGTTATAAACTCACCTTTGTATCCTTTATACATTATAAGTTCAGTCTTGTAGAGATGTTCAACCTTATATCCTGCATTATCCTACTTCAATAGTGTTCTATCTTCTTGTTGGTCCAGTCCATATGGGCTAAGAAAAAACCTTCTTTGTAGGATCAGTAGCCTAACTTGCAAATCCATGATTATTTACCCCTCCATGATAAATGTTCTGTCCTGTTTGCTCATAATGCTTTGGGTTCAGTCACTAAATAATTTGTGCAGCCATGTCTATGTTGTTCTGCCCAACCAAGTATGGTATACATATGCCTTTCTTATGAGGTACCTGTCCTCTACTTGTGTAGGTCCAGTTCGATTGAGATCTGAGTATCAAACCTCTGCAACAATCGAGTTCTCCATAGATGTTCAGGTTCCTGCATCCTACATGACCTGTCCTGCCAAGTTTTCTAGAGATGTAGGTCCATTCCCATACCTTTAGTCTTTCCCTTGCATCAATAGTACCGACCTTAATATGAATTCCTTTGGTTCAGGTTAGGACAGTAATTCTTTAGTTTTCATACTAGGTTTAATTTTCCCCTACTGAGCATTCAAATTGTTTTGTCCATTGATCTTTCTATCCTGCCTCATGACATATACCAACCTTTAAAGTTCAGTCAATATTAGATGCATTAGATACTTAGTCCTCCAGTTGTAACTATTCAGATTTCTTTAAGACAGTATTAGTTTAGTGCATTTGGTTCATATATCAGTGATTTGAGTGGGGTTGGAGTAGGAATTGTTTTAGTATCTTGATGATTAGTCCATATATTTTTCTCATGTCCGGTTGTTGGAGTAGCTGTTCAGATTACCTACTGCCCCTATATTTTAGTCTTGGTTAACTCTCTAGTATCAGATGATGGGTATATGATGAGGGGCATACCTCATCCTATCCAATTTGGTTGCCTTAGTGAATGCTAGGTTTTAGTCCAGGTAGGAGATAAGGTACTTAAACAATATAGCTGGAGAAGCATAGGAGTTATGTGCAGTGTTATGTGCAGTGTTATATATATATATATATATATATATATATATATATATATATATATATATATATATATATATATATATATATATATATATATATATATAAACCCTTATATATAAGGGTATATATATATATATATACCCTTATATATATATATATATATATATATATATATTTTATATATAAAAAAAAAAAAAAAAAAAAATATATATATATATATATATATATATAAACCCTTATATATAAGGGTATATATATATATATATACCCTTATATATATATATATATATATATATATATATATTTTATATATATATATATATATATATATATATATATATATATATATATATATATATATATATATATATATATATATATATATTTTATATATATACCCTTATATATAAGGGTATATATATATACCCTTATATATAAGGGTATATATAAAATATATATATATATATATATATATATATATATATATATATATATATATATATATATATATATATATATATATCCTTCCATCAATTATCTTAATCCTTACTTACTCTTAGTTATCTAACATCAATATATATATAGTTGCCTTAGTGAATGCTAGGTATATATATATATATTTTTTTTTTTTATGCTATATATATATATATATATATATATATATATATATATATATATATATATATATATATATATATATATATATATATTGATGTTAGATAACTAAGATAAGTAAGGATTAAGATAATGATGGAAGGATATATATATATATATATATATATATATATATATATATATATATATATATATATATATATATATATATATATATATATATATATATATATATATATTTTATTATATATATATATATATATATATATATATATATATATATATATAAATATATATATATATATATATATATATATATATATATATATATATATATATATATATATATATATATAAGGGTATTAGAGGGTTGACCTTGGGCTATACATATAGGAATGGATGCAGAGATGACTTAGGCTTGAGTCTTTGTAATGTTATATATATATATATATATATATATATATATATATATATATATATATATATATATATAAAACATTACAAAGACTCAAGATGTGTGTGTGTGTGTGTGTGTGTGTGTGTGTGTGTGTGTGTGTGTGTGTGATGTTCATAGATATTGGATATAGGTTGGCTTATATTATATATATGCTATATATATGATAATTGTGTTACATATGTGAGAGTGTAGGACTATAGGCATTGGTGGTATTTATATATATATATATTGATACATATATATAGGATATATGTGTATGCTAAGGGTAGTTGTATGTTACATTAGGTATTATATATATATATATATGATATATAGCTAAGGATATATGTGATGTACATAGATATATGAATAGGTTGAGTCTTGTGTATGTGTCACGACCCGCACCCTGTTTAGGGGCACGAGAACGTGGGTACGTCCAGCCTACGCCGCAGTGTCGATGGTTAGAACGCTGTATAGGTCATCTATAACATCAAATATCTAACAACAAGATATATAAACATGTCATCTCCGCACGGAGGTATAATATAACATCTTAACTCTATATCTCAATCACAAGTCTAGAGAAGATAGAGCACGATACGGAATAAGATAAAAAGGAAGAACTGAATATATAAGTAAAGTAATCACAACACACATATAGATATCCAACAAAAATAAATACAAGTCCTGAATATAACTAAGTCTCAACAACAATCAAAATAATCCGATACAAACTGAAAGCTATAAGTACTAGACTAAAATAGGCACCCTCTACTGAGCTAGATGCTCCTCAGGCTCCTGAATGTCACCCTCATATGCCCCATAGAAGGTAGGGCAGTCACCATCATCATCTATAATATTTTCAACAGGTACAGTCAGGACAGGAACGAGCACAAAACATCTCACGCGGTTTATATCATGTTAGGAAATATAAAGCATACAAAAGAGTAAGATACATAGACTGTAAGGAAATATATATGAAAACGAGAGAGATTTGATAACTAGAAATATCTATATACATAATAAGTAAGAACTGTAAGTAACATGTGATTTAGAGCATTAGATGGTTATATAAACAGGTTAGGACAATGCAAGGGTAACTCCATCATACGTGAGTGTACAATGGATATATACAAGAGTTTCACAAAATAGGATTTTGATCACCTAACCATTTCATACTCACCCTCTCTAATCAATACACAAGGATCCAGTCAAGTTATGTTACCTTGCACAAGAGGTTTTTATTATGTTTGCTCACGTGATCATGAGAATACAAGATTGCACAAGAGTATACATGAAATAGAGGTGTACATGAAATACAAGATGTTCGTGAAAAGCACATGACAATATGTATTTGATGTATCCGAGGGGGATAACATCGCAAGAGAAGATCCATATAGTACCAATCCGTGATAATAATGTGACAACATCATGCAAAGTAATCTAGAGCAAAAATATAAATCCTAGCAAGTATGAAACGGTCAGAGAATGTACTCGCCTGTCACCCTGAATGACTGATATGAACAGATGTCCGAACTGGTGTCACACAGTCCTATTTAGAGTAAAAACGGGTTTCACTCAAATTGTAATAATGGAATCTGCAATACAAACTACGTGATTCTAAGTCAAACTAGGTCAACTGTAAGGTAACTTGGGCAACTGCTTAGGGTTTGGTCAAATTCTAGTCAAACTAGGTCAAAAGTTGACTTACAGTTGACTTTTGGTCAACTGGTCAACTTCTAGTCCCATCTAGGTCAACTAGGTCAAGTCCTAGCCCATTCAAGTGTTACTAATCCTAACCAAGCCTAGGCTAGCATTCACACACATTCACAAGGTTTTACAAGTTACCACAAACAAGTTTTATATATATAAACATATATATACATAATGTATATAGGCATATATATATATAGGCATCCATATGTATAGGCATTCATATATTAGGCATTGATATACATAGGTATTGAGGGATAGAAGGAGAGTGAGAATGCGTGTGTACGTGGACGTCTAGATAGGCTAAGATATATACATGCATTCATCATTACATTTACATTTTCATAACATATATGTATTTATATCTTGCATATATCAACATACATATATATTTGAGAGAGAGGGGGGGTTTTATGTGAGGGTTCAAATAGAGTGTAAATCCTAAGTGTAAATACAAGTGTGTGAGTGTCAACATACAATATATAGGGGGGTGTGTGTGGTGTATAGATATGAGTGTGACAGATCATTAGGATGTGTGTGTGTGTATTCAAAGCAAATGTATGGTACAGTAAAGGGGTTATAAGGAAGGGTTCAGGTTTTAGTAGGTAAGGGGTTTAACTAATGCAGTTTAACACATATCAACACAATCATATGACCTAAACTAACCTCAGTTAAGTCCACTTCATTTTCAGATACGGAGACATATTTATCATTACAATTTTATATTTAAACAGTGAATTAACACATTAAATCTCAGAAAAAGGCAAACTGGTCATGGTATTAGACATTCATGTATCATTCAAGTTTGAAAACCCGATTTACAACCCCACATGCATATAAATATGAGCCCATCTAGCCAACATATTCTCAGATATGTATAAATATGTTAAATATTAAAATTTAGCATTTTATATCAATAATTACAATTTAAAACTCAGAAAATATATTCTGTATGAACATAGTATCAGAATTTGAGTATCATTTACATTCGAAAATCCATACTACAAACCCAATCATGCATATATATGAACCTAGCTATGTAAACTCATATCTTAAACATGTGTATATATTAAACCTTAAGAAATTATCATTTATTTACATTTAATCAACATTTTAAACTCAGAAAACATGAACTGAAACATGTATCAGAGCATATTCAAATAAACCCTAAATTAGAATTCGAAAACCAAATAAACATAAAATTGGAGGTTGATAAAGTATCGTGTACATGTTCTCGTGTTACACGAGTCATTTTGTATCCATACAATGGGACACGAAGTGTCCAACCCCACGCGAACACACACAGACACGCACACACAGTACAGTGTCGTACGGGCATGCCAGTGTCTCGTAGACACGACACAAGCCATAAGACTTCTCGTGCTCACAGCCACGTGTAGCCCAGGCATAGGGCTACACACATCACCCTGAATTGTGTCCTCGTGGTGACAGGACACGACACGAAGTGCATGTCAGCAGTCAAATCTCGACTATGTTGTGCCAGTATAAATCTAGTGCGAACGGGATTTCGTGTCCGATACGACACGAACTCGCCCCAAACTTTAGGGGTAGCCTGTCAGTGTCTGCCCCCTCCCTCGTGCCAAGTGACATGAGTCCACGTGGCAAAACAAGGAAGAAATCGGGGTGTGGTAGCAGGAGAGCTGACCGCACCATCGTGCAGCGAGTTCGTATCCATTTTGGACACGGACACAGCTCGAATTGTGCTCAGAGTTACGGTTTCGTATTATACACATATAGGGCTATAAAAACATGAAATTAGTTTTAAAATGGTGAATAAAACAGTAGTTTTGGCATTTCATCAAACACCTATTCAAGAACACTGATACGTGTCCGATACGGATACCAAATGGACACAGTTTTCAACCAAACTTGAGGGATGCTAGGGTATACCTAAATGAATACAACTATGGAAAGAAATTGCGAATTTGAATAAGTTTGATAGGTTTTACCTATTGAGGGTAAAACCTCAATATAGAGGCCTAGGAATGAGAGTTTTCCTCCAACTTGTAATGATCCTAAGCCCTTGAATCCTTGCTAGCTAGTCACCAATGATGTCCTCTACTATTGAGGAGTCCAATGCAATTGGTTTGGTCCAATTCGGTGGAGAAATGAGGAATTGGTGAAGGTTTGGTGGAGAACACTAATAGGGATTTATGTAGATATTTAAAAAAGAGGTAAGAACTTTTGATGATGTGATTAAATAGGGGTATGGTCTCTTGATGGCTGTTGATGAAGGCTAGGGTTAGGGTTTTGCAAGGTTAGATGAGTGGCTAAGGCTTCTCCACATGATTCTAGGCTCAATCAAAGGCTCACATCAAATGTAGTCTTTCTTAACATTTAGTCAAAATATCCTACAAACATAATATCTAGATATTAATTTAACTTAGCCATTAAGTCTCTAACCTTCTAACTAAACCTCTATGAACATCATTAACATCTAGGTTTAGTCAAAACTAGGTTAGCCTCTAATAAAATACTTAACACTATAATAATCAATCAAAATTCATTTTCATTAAAAAGTCCAAAATGACCAAAATACCCCTAGGCTAAAAAGTCATAATTAGTCATCCTAATCACATGGTTAGGTCCTCATGGTCATGGTTAGTCTCTAGGTCATGCAGTCTCTAGGGTTGCACTAGCAAAACATCAAAATCACAAGTCATGGTTTTAAATAGTTTTAAATTGATTAAAAATCACCATAAATCATATCATGATTTAAATAACATTATTAAATAATTAAAAAATACAAAAGTTTAAAATTACCCTCATTTTAGAAACTGGGTACTACAAGTCTACCCTCCTTAGAAAAATTTTATCCTCGAAATTAAAATGGTCGTACTCCTTCTAGGTCAAACCCCCAACAATCATAGTCTCAAAATCAAACAGTTTGATAATCATATACGTCTGTCCAAAATCATGATACTTAGAATCTTCGTCATGCTAGTGAGCAAGGCTACGATATTCACAGAGTCCTCGACTAAGGTACATACCTCTAGAATTATGGTATTTAAAATTTTCGCATTGCCGCATGCTTGGTCGCAAAAACCTTAAATTCCCACACCCAAGAAATACGTCAAAAATCCGACTATATGTCCTCACTATGCCAGCTAACATGACTATAGAAGACTCTGGATCCCATAACTGAGGCGACCTAGCCCATACGACTTATTTCAGAAGAAAAAAATCAAATCACAATGAAACACCAGAACAGAATTTATCAACCAACGAGGAACAGATGGAATCGAATTTCAAGACAGTTATAAGGAGGCAAATACAGAAATGGAATCGAAAAGATTAGAACCTGCAATCAGCTCTTCTTCTGCATGTGCATCCTCGACTGCCATGGCGAAAGCTCGCCCCTGCTGGCCTCCCCTGGCCTGCTGCTGATGCTGGACAAACCTCTGCTGCTGAGTCTGCAACAGTGGTCCCATCTGCTGTCCTGTCGGAGCCCTAGCTCCTGCTGCTGCCTGAGCAAATCGTGCCGAGTTCTTGGGACACTCCCTCAACTGATGCTCTGTTGAACCACAAAGTAAACACAGGCTCCACCTCTTCCTACAGTCGTCCCACCCGTGACCTTGCTTCTTGCAGAAGTTACATATAGTGTACTGATGCTGCCTGGGTGCCTGCTGGTAAAGTATATGTCCCTGGCCCTGAAGCGGCTGCTGAACTGGCCTCTGCTGAATGTGAGGGTGCTTGGCTGGCCCTGCACTAGAACTAGCCCCCAAGGCATCACTGCCCCTCTTCGGCCTCAGACCGTAGTCCTCCTCTGCAATCTGAGCATCCATCAGAATCTGCTCAAATGTCGCATCGCGACGCCCAGAAGTGCGAGAGCACACTGCGTGAATCAGGTCCCTCCTGAACTTGCGGGCCTTCTCTCCCTCATCCTGAATCATCCCTGGAGCGAATCGACTCAGGCGAAAGAACTCTGTCGCATACTCGTCCACAGACGAGTCCTCTTGCACCAGTCCTATAAATTGGTTCTCCAGCGCGCTAAGAGCTACATCTGGATAGAACTTCTCCTTGGATAGCCTCCGGAAGTTCTTCCATGTCAAACCTCTAACTAATGTACGAGGATCCGTACGGTATTATGTCAAAGCGATATCAAAGAACTAACTAGTCGTGGCTGACACCCACAACCTCTTCGGAAGCTCTGCTAGATCCAAACTCCGCTCGACGTCCTCTAGCCAGTCGTCAACATAAAGAATGCCCTCGGTCCCCTTGAACTCCCGGGGTACCATCTTCTTCAAATCCAGCACTGATCCAGGCCTCGGCTGCTGCTGATGCGGCTCCTGGCCCTGAGCTCCCTGAACCAGAGTTGTAGCAACCTTCTCGACCGCTACTAGTGCAAGCTGATGAGCATTCTCCATGCTCTGCCTCATAGTCTCAGACTGCCGCTGAGACGCCTCCGCATGTGCTCGCTGAGTCTCCATCATCTGCTGGAGGAGCGTAAACATCTGCAACGCATCAGTCGGTATCGGAAGTGGCGACAGAAGAGTCTCTGGAATAACGATAGAAGGCCTCCTAACTGGAGGTGGAAGACCTCCTGATACTGTTGCTGCTACTCCCACCTGGATGGCAGGAGCAATAGGGGCAGCAGAGACAGCCATCTGGACCTCCCCCTCCTCCGGAATAGTAGGCCTCGATGGACCGAACCTCTCTGAAGCAGTACTAGATCCAGCTGCCTGAGCTCGAGTCACAGTCATCCTAGAGACAGATCAAACAAGAAAATCAATACCGAGAAAGAAGCGATATAATCAAAGGAGGACGGTTTACTTCAAAGAAAATAATTTTATATAAGAATTTAGATGGCAGGAATTCAGTTACGAGTTTTTCCTAGATGTGATAGAGTACCTCAAAGTATATCATAATCCTACTGTTGGCTGTAGTGATAATCTAGTTCGAATACCACTATATAAACTCGACCTGCATGGGCTACCACTAAAAATATGTCACGACCCGTACCCTGTTTAGGGGCACAAGAACGTGGGTACGTCCAGCCTAGGCCGCAATATCGGCTGTAGAACGCTGTATAGGTCATCTATAACATCTAACATCTAACAATAAGATATATAAACCTGTCATCTCTGTACGGAGGTATAATATAACATCTCAACTCTATATCTCAATCACAAGTCTAGGAAAGATAGAGCACGATATGGAATAAGATAAAAAGGAAGAACTGAATATATAAGTAAAGTCATCACAACACACATATAGATATCCAACAAAAATAAATACAAGTCCTGAATATAACTAAGTCTTAACAACAATCGGAACAATCCTATACAAACTGAAAGCTATAAGTACTATGCTAAACTAGGCACCCTCTACTGAGCTAGATGCTCCTCAGGCTCTTGAATGTCACCCTCATATGCCCCATAGAAGGTAGGGTAGTCACCATTATCATCTGTAATATTTTCAACAGGTCCAGTCAGGACAAGAACGAGCATAATACATCTCACGCAGTTCTTATCATGTTAGGAAATATAAAGCATGCAAAAAAGTAAGATACATGGACTGTAAGGAAATATATATATGAAAACGAGAAAGATTTGATAACTAGAAATATCTATATACATGATAAGTAAGAATTGTAAGTAAGCTGTGATTTAGAGCATGAGATGGTTATATAAACGGGCTAGGACAATGCAAGGGTAACTCCATCATACGTGAGTGTACAATGGATATATACAAGAGTTTCACAAGATTTCACAAGATAGAATTTTGATCACATAACCATTTTCTACTCACCCTCCCCAATCAATACACAAAGATCCAGTCAAGTTACGTTACCTTGCACAAGAGATTTTTATCATGTTTGCTCACGTGATCATGAGAATACAAGATTGTACAAGAGTATACATAAAATAGAGGTGTACATAAAATATAAGGTGTTCATGAAAAGCACATAACAATATGTATTTGATGTACCCGAGGGGGATAACATCGCAAGACAAGATTCATATAGTACCAATCCGTGATAATAACGTGACAGCATCATGTAAAGTAACCTAGAGCAAGAATAAAAATCCTAGCAAGTATAAAACGGTCAGAGAATGTACTCGCCTGTCACCCTGAATGACTGATATGAATAGATGTCCGAACTGGTGTCACAGAGTCCTATTTAGAGTAAAACAGGTTATTAAGTACTCAAATTATAAATGGAATCTGCAATGCAAACTACGTGATTCTAAGTCAAACTAGGTCAACTGTAAGGTAACTTGGGCAACTGCTTAGGGTTTGGTCAAATTCTAGTCAAACTAGGTCAAAAGTTGACTTACAGTTGACTTTTGGTCAACTGGTCAACTCCTAGTCCCATCTAGGTCAACTAGGTCAAGTCCTGGCCCATTCAAGTCTTACTAAGCCTAACCAAGCCTAGGCTAGCATTCACAAGGTTACACAAGTTACCACAAACAAGTTTTATATATATAAACATATATATGCATAATGTATATAGGCATCCATATGTATAGGCATTCATATATTAGGCATTGATATACATAGGTATTGAGGGATAGAAGGAGAGTGAGAATGCGTGTATACATGGACGTCTAGATAGGCTAAGATATATACATGCATTCATGGCATTTATCATTACATTTATATTTTCATAACATACATGTATTCATATCTTGCATATATCAACATACATATATATATTTGAGAGATAGAGAGGGGGGTTTTATGTGAGGGTTCAAATAGAGTGTAAATCCTAACTGTACATGCAAGTGTGTGAGTGTCAACATACAATATATAGGGGGGGTGTATGGTGTATAGATATGAGTGTGACAGATCATTAGGATGTGTGTGTGTGTGTGTGTGTGTGTGTGTGTGTGTGTGTGTGTATTCAAGGCAAATGTATGGTACAGTAAAGGGGTTATAGGGAAGGGTTCAGGTTTCAGTAGGTAAGGGGTTTAACTAATGCAGTTTAACACACATCAACACAAATCATATGACCTAAACTAACCTCAATTAAGCCCACTTCATTTTCAGACATGGAGACATATTTATCATTACAAATTTATATTTAAAATAATGAATTAACACATTAAATCTCAGAAAAAGGTAAACTGGTCATGGTATTAGACATTCATGTATCATTCAAGTTTGAAAACCCGATTTACAACCTGACATGCATATAAATATGAGCCCAGCTAGCCAACATATTCTCAGATATGTATTAATATGTTAAACATTATAATTTAGCATTTTATATCAATAATTACAGTTTAAAACTCAGAAAATATATTCTGTATGAACATAGTATCAGAATTTGAGTATTATTTACATTCGAAAATCCATACTACAAACCCAATCATGCATATACATTAACCTAGCTATATAAACTCATATCTCAGACATGTGTATATATTAAACCTTAAGAAATTATCATTTATTTACATTTAATCAACATTTTAAACTCAGAAAACATGAACTAAAACATGTATCAAAGCATATTCATATAAACTCTAAATTAGAATTCAAAAACCAAATAAACATAAAATTGGAGGTTGATAAAGTATCGTGCACATGTTCTCGTGTCACACGAGTCATTTGTGTCCATACAATAAGACACGAAGTGTCCAACCCCACGCAAACACACACAGACATGCTCACACAGTGCAGTATCGTGCGGGCATGCCAGTGTTTTGTGGATATGACACAAGCCATAAGACTTCTCGTGCTCACAGCCACGTGTAGCCCAGGCATAGGGCTACACACATTACCCTAAATTGTGTCCTCATGGTGACAAGACATGACACAAAGTACACGTCAGTAGTCAAATCCCGACTGTGCTGCACTAGTGTAAATCTAGTACGGTCAGGATTTCGTGTCTGACACGACACAAATGTAATGCCCATATTTCGAAATACGTATTTTAATTAGGCTTATATATATTTCGGACCTGTATTTTATTTTTTCGGATTTTGGCCTGTATTATAATTTTGCTCGACTTGCGAATTTTGGTTTTCTCGTAAATTGGGTTTTTGGACCTGGCATGGTTTTATTCTTTGTGGAGAAGGGTTTGGTTTGGTTTGCATTGGACTACCTTAGTTAACCTCCACCCTCAACACAACACACCATCCATCATTAAAACCCCACCTAACTTTCTCTCTCCTCATTACTCTTCCATTAATTTTCTCCATCTTCTTCTTCTTCCTTCCTCCACACAACACCTAACCTCCATAGGCAAGTGCACCTTGCCACCAAATAGGAACCCTATTTTTATTTGTCTATTAGTTAGATTAGGCCATGGTAAATCACATTAGAACTTGGCATTTTGTGATTTGGAGTCTCCATTTTTCTAGATCTAAGTTTTAACCATTTTCGGATTTTCTTGGTTTTGATCTATTAAACTTAGTTTTTTGCTTGTTTTGAGGCTTCCATGTGGAAGAGAATTCAATTTTACACAAGTTAGAACCTTAAAATTCTAAATTTTGTTTTGATTTGGCTAAGTTATGAGATTTGGAAATTTTGGTGTCCTTGGGTTTTCTCTCTCAGCCTGCTGGAGAAGAAGACTCGGCCAGCGCTCTTTAGCGCTAGGCTAAACCGCGCCAACCCTTCCTCAGCCAGCGCTCTTTAGCGCTGGGCTGACTCGCGCTCGGCGCCCTTTTGCGAACCGTGCTCGCTTCCTAGCGCAACCCGACCCAAGCGCAATCTGACCCTAGCACAATCTGACCCTAGCGCAATCTGACTATAGTACAACCCGACCCCAGCGCAGCTCGACCCTAGCGCAATCTGACCCTAGTGCAACCCGATCTCAGCGCAGTTCATTCTCCCTGCGTAGTACATTCCCCTAGCGCAATCAGACCCTAGCGCAACCCGACCCCAGGAACCCCAGCGCAACCTATTTGCCCATGATGGTTTAGTTTTATTTTCTTAGGAATGGCATCTCTTTTGTGGATTGGAGCTCTAAGATCTTGTTTCACATAACACGACTGTCTTAACCCAACACGACCTGGCACGATTTTCGGTGTTTTGCTTATGACTAGTACGGTTTTCGTGATTTCTGTGATCTATGATCCTAGTACTTTCTGATCTTCTTAATAGTGACCCGATGGGGTGCGCTCTTAACTTGTAACCTGTGATTCATAATTAATCTTTGTAACTGGATAACTTGATAGTGGCCCGTGGCGGCGCACTCCTGACTTGTAACTTGACTTGACTTGATGTTGTTGTGATGGCTAACTTGACTCATATAATCAACTCTGACTCTGTGGGTGTCCATTCTTGTTGCTTCGTGCAATCCACTTGTCTTGTCTTGTCTTGCATCATGTCTAGGACGTGACTCCCTGGTTACCACGGTCAGTGATTCGTACTGAATATGGATTAGGCTAATGATTAGATCAAGCCATAGCTCATGGAGAATCCCCAGTCACAGGCGATCTCGTTATCTGGGTGCTTTAATGGACTTGTAGCCTGCCGACGAGTAGGGCACATTTCCAGCACACTGTCATGTGTTGCACCCTCTAAGTCACCTAAGGGTATATCGTCTCCTAGGCGATATACCCAACCATACTCTCAACCCGCGGAAGGATAACTGAATAGTCTGCAGGGCTTGGGACTGGGAAATTCTTATTTGCATCTTGTTAGTAATTAGGCATATGATAACCCTAGTTAGTTAAAGTAGGAAGCCATAGTATTTGCTTGGCCGCTTGTGAATGTTGGTGTCCAGCCTTGTCTAAGTCTCGTCTAGTCCCAGTACCTGGTACTCCTGAACATGATTGTTTTACTTATCCTTAACAATAAATGGGTATAGACAAAGTGTTATTCAGGCGAAGGGTTACAACCCCGGTCCTTGTTTGGTTAAGGGTTGTAACCTGGCTCCCAGAATGGTTCCACGTCCCTAGTCATTTATTGTCCTATTGTACTCTTTGTTAATGGTACTTTTCTTCTATTTTCCTTATGATCTGATATACTGGCTTTCGTTCTTATTTCGTGGCCTTCTTGTGTCACTTGCTCTTTCTGGGGTTTGATCCAGCTGGTTTTGTGTGGCCAGATTTCGGAGCAGCACCCGAGGATCTACCGAACCTCCAGCCCAATGGTGGCGACTAGGCGGAACTCGGGCTACGAGTGGGTTTTCCTTTTGATTTGCTCACTACATTGTAAAATTATTCTTTTGAGGCGTTTAGCCGACGAGCACCTGTTAGCTCGATGCATATTTACTTACTGTGTGCCTACGGGCTGTAACATGATTGGCAAATCCTAGGGTTGATCATGTATGACTAAACTCTTGCTAGTCTTCGTATTTTGTATGACTAGCTTCATGATCAGCTGAATATATAATATTTGGGACGCCTTTTATTGTATATTTGGTGGTCTAACATCTTGTAACTATATTACTTGCTTGAGATTGAGATAATAGGCTTGACCTTAAGAGACCATTGGCGTGTAATAAACCCTCATATCTAGACAGCCGTGACCGTATAGCGAGGTGGATTCCATTTTAATATACGTAGCTGGCTATGTACGCCCCCGCTCTCCAGTATTCTGGTTCTGCGGCGTGACATGGTTTAAGTGGTGGCCCATGCAGGTCTTGGCATTCAAGAATGTGAGGGTTTACCAAATAGATGTCTCAATACGTATTTGCCCTTGATCTCTGCTCGTATCTTCAAATCCCTGAGAATCTTGACCTGATCATATGCTTGTATCGTTGATCTGTCATGGTCCTTCCTTATTGTTTCCTATGTCGTCTTCTTCAGCGGCATTGTTCCTGGACCTGCTGATCAGCAAGGCGGAGCACCTCCCGTGGACCAGCAACTCGGAGATCAAGCCCAGCATTCCGGAGTAGCCTCCAGAGTTGTGCCTACTGGAGGAGAGCCACCAGTTCAGCCCGTCCAGCCTGTCGAGCCTGATGATGGCACCTTGGTAGGTCTCATCAGGACCTTGATAGCTTTCCAGGATCGTCGGGGCGACGCCCTGCACCAGGCAGTAGCAGATGCCTTGACCAGAGGCGGTCATCCAGAGAACAGTGTGGCCAACAGCTTCAAGCGCCTGAATCCTCCATTCTTCGACGGCAGCGAAGATGCGATTGCCGCGGACGCTTGGCTTCAGGATACCGAGGTGGTTTTGGAAGCAGCTAGGACACCTGAGAATGAGAAGGTGGCGGTAGTAAGCCTACAGTTGTTAGACTTAGCTCGCAGTTTATGGGCGGCACAGGCCGTGGGATTAGCGGCGTCGGTTACTTGGGCGGTGTTTAGAGAAAGATTCCAGACGAAGTATTTTGATGATGTAGCTCGGTACGACCAACAGACGAGATTTACCAACTTGAAGCAAGGTGGCAGGACGGTAGACGGTTATGCATCTAAGTTTTCTAGACTGAGTAGGTTTGCTCCCACCTTGGTGGCAACTGAGTTTGATAGGGCCCAGCGATTCCTGCAGGGGCTGCATTTGGAGATCTTATTGGCAGTTGAACAGTTCGAGCACCAGACATTCGATGCAGTATTAGGGCAGCTAGGAGGCACGAGTACACCTCCCAGAGGATCGTGGATAGGACCGGAGGTAGGAAACGGTCCCACAATCAGATGTACCAATCATCAGCTCCAGCCCTGGCAGCAAGGGGTTTGACCATTGGAACTCCGAGGCGGGCGGCCTCAGTAACATCGATTCAACATTCAACCCCGACGTACCCACAGCAGCAGAAGCAGAAGCAGACTTCCGCGATGGGATGTTCTTATTACGGGAAGCCAGGGCACGTGGTAGCAGATTGTCGCAGGGCGCAGGGATTGTGCCTGGCTTGTGGAGCGGCAGATCACAAGATAGGAGCCTGCCCGAATAGGGGTAGTTCGTCCTCTTCCAACCTAACCAGTTCGTCGGTTAGGGGACCAGCATCTATGCAGCAGCAGCAGTACCCGAGGCCATTGTTGCCTCAGGCCCAGGCATTTCAGCAGCAGAACCAGCAACAGTACACCCAGACTCAAGTACAGAGCAGGCAGAGAGGTTTCCAGCAAAGGGGACCCACAGCCAGAGGACAAGGTCAGGCAATGATGATGACTATGGAAGAAGTTGCACCAGGTGAACTAGTGGTAGGTACTATCCTCGTCAACTCCTCTCCAGCATTGGTATTATTTGATTCTGGTGCATCGCTTTCATTCATGTCTGCACGATTAGCGACACGGATAGGATTGGAGCCCGAGTCATTATCAGTAAGGCTCAATATACTTACTGGTAATGGTCTTGTGGGAGTAGATCAAGTATTTTCCTTGTGTCGGATCGTAGTTAGCGGTAGAAAGTTCTTCGATAGATTTATATAGTTTTTCATGGCAGACTATGATGTAGTCTTAGGCATGGATTGGTTGAGGAACCAGTATGCTAGGATAGACTGCCATGTTGGCAGGGTTGTCTTTAGTATTCCAGGCGAGCCAGAGTTTTCATTTTCCAGAGGCGCAGTAGAATCATTTTCCCCAGTATTGCGGATGGCAGTAGCAGCAGTACGGTTGCCCCGGATAGTTGAAGAGTTCCCAGATGTCTTCCCAGAAGAGCTTCCAGGGATGCTGCCAGAGCGGAAGATCGAGTTCACTATAGACTTGGTCCCCGGGACAGCACCAGTATCAGAGCGAGTCTACAGGATAGCGCCTTCAGGGTTAGAGATTTTGTACAAGATGATTGAAGAACTGAGGACCAAGGGATTCATTCGTGCAAGTGGATCGCCTTGGGGAGCCCCGATGCTTCTTGTGAAGAAGAAGGATGGTACGTCTAGATTATATGTAGATTATCGTACCTTGAACTCAGTGACAATCAAGAACAGATACCCTCTCCCGAGGATAGATGACTTGTTTGATCAACTCAAAGGGGCTTCAGTGTTCTCGAAGATAGACTTGCGGTCAGGATACCACCAGATCAGAGTCAGAGAGCAGGACATCCCGAAGACAGCTTTTCGATCTAGGTATAGGCATTAGAAGTTTCTTGTTATGCCATTCGGAGCAACCAATGCGCCAGCCGTATTTATGGACCTCATGAATCGCATTTTTATGCCTTATTTGGATCAGTTCGTGATCGTGTTCCTAGATGACATCCTGGTCTATAGCAAGAGCGAAGCATAGCATGAGCAGTATGTCAGAATCATCCTTCAAACGCTTAAAGAGCATCAGTTGTACGCCAAGTTCAGTAAATGTGAGTTCTGGCTCGATCGCATTTCGTACTTGGGTCACATCATTACCCGAGGAGGAGTGGAAGTGGATCCCCAAAAGATTGTGGCTATCGAGACATGGCCAGTACCTAGCTCAGTGGCAGAGGTTCGCAGCTTCCTTGGATTAGCCGGCTACTACCGGCGATTCGTTTCAAATTTTGTAAGGATTTCAGCGCCGATGACCCAGTTGACCCGCAAGGATGTGCCGTTCGTATGGACAGCAGAGTGTCAGGAAACATTTGAGAAGTTAAAGCGAGGTTTGATAACGGCTCCCATTCTCACACTTTCAGACGGGACCGGAGGATTCATAGTTTATTGCGACGCTTCAGACAGAGGATTGGGGTGTTTCTTGATACAGCATGGGAAGGAAATAGCTTATGCGTCATGATAACTTCGTGATCATGAGAAGAATTACCCGACCCACGACTTGGAACTGGCGGCGGTAGTGTTTGCACCCAAGCTTTGGTGGCACTACTTGTACGGAGATAGAGTGGAGATATTTACTGATCACAAGAGCCTGAAGTATGTTTTCATCCAGAAGGACCTTAATATGCGGTAGAGAAGATGGCTCGAGCTACTGGTAGACTATAATGTGGATTTGCAGTATCACCCAGGGAAGGCCAACGTTGTAGCAGATGCGTTGAGCCGAAGAGCCGGAGTTTATTTCCTAACAGCACAACCAGAATTATTGGCAGATCTTCAGAAGATGGTAATTGAAGTGGTCCCTCCTACCAATGTGGCATTGATGGCCAGTCTACAGGTTCAGTCCAGCATAGTTGAGAGGATCCGGAGGGCGCAGTCAGCAGATTCCAAGCTCCAGCGACTCAGAGCAGAGTGTGAGACAGGAAAAAGGCCAGAGTTGTGCATTCATGAAGATGGTACACTTCGACACGGCACTCGTCTTTGTGTACCCAGTGGAGATATCAGATAGGAGGTCATGGCAGAAGCTCACAGTTCACAGTATTCTATTCATCCCGGTGGTATGAAAATGTACCGTGATATCCATCAACACTTCTGGTAGAATGACATGAAGAGGGAGATAGCCCGGTTTGTCTCTCGATGTTTGGTTTGCCAGCAGGTTAAGGCTGAACATCAGAGGCTCGCTGGACTTCTTCAGCCCATGCCGATTCCAGAATGGAAGTAGGAGCATGTGACCATAGATTTTGTGACTGGATTGCCTAGATCCCCAGCTGGTCGAGATGCTATTTGGGTTATAGTTGACAGGCTCATGAAGGTAGCATACTTTCTCCCATTCAGAGTTGGGTAGTCTACGGCTCAGCTATCATAAATGTACCTCAGGCAGATTGTCAGGCTTCACGGTGTGCCCGTTAGTATCACCTCGGACAGGGATTCAAGATTCACATCACACTTTTGGCGTAGCCTGCAAGAGAGTTTGGGAACTCACCTTCAATTTTGCTCAGCTTATCACCCGCAGACAGATGGCCAGTCAGAATGCACAATTCAGACTCTTGAAGATATGTTGAGATCTTGTACCCTTGACTTCGGTGGTTCATGGGAGGATCACCTGTACCTGGTGGAATTCTCGTACAACAATAGTTTTCATGCCAGTATTCAGATGGCTCCGTTCGAGGCACTGTATGATAAGAAGTGCAGATCCCCGTTAGCCTGGGATGATGTTGGAAAGAGGCAGATGCTTGGTCCAGAAATGATTACCCAGACAGTTGAAGTGGTCAGAATGATCAGAGATCGTCTTTGAGTGGCCCAAGATCGCCAGCGACATTGGGCCGATGCTCATCGACGACCCTTAGAGTTTGCTATCGGCGACCATGTATTCCTTAGGATCTCGCCTAACCGCGGCGTCATTCGCTTTGGCGTACGGAGAAAGCTTAGTCCTAGGTATATAGGGCCATTCGATATCCTGGAGCGAGTAGGAGATGTATCCTATCGTCTCGCTCTTCCGCCGTCGCTAAGTGAGGTACATAATGTATTCCATGTGTCCCAATTACAACGGTACATCTCGGATCCGAGCCATATCCTGAACCATTCGGAACTGGTTGTTGGTACCAACCTTTCGTATGAGGAGAGGCCCGTGTCTATATTGGACTGGAGATAAATGATACTCAAGAACAAGACTATTAGCTTAGTCTGTGTTGCTTGGGGTCATCACTCTCTAGGTGAGTCAACGTGGGAGCGTGAGGACGACATCCGATCACGATATCCCGACTTGTTTGACTCGTAAGGTATAATATCTTCCTTATGCCTTATGCTTTCCATCCCTTGCTTGTATGTATGATTGTTTGATTGTTTGCTTAGTGTAGCTTATTTGTGGATAATATAGCGGGCGCTTACATCTCTAAGCATCTTGATTTAAATTTCGAGGACGAAATTCTTTTAAGGTGGATAGAGTTGTAATGCCCGTATTTTGGAATACGTATTTTAATTAGGCTTATATGTAATTCGGACCTGTATTTTATTTTCTCGGATTTTGGCCAGTAATTGTAATTTGGCTCGACTTACGGATTTTGGTTTTTTCGGAAATTGGGTTTTTGGACCTAGCATGGTTTTATTCTTTGTGGAGAAGGATTTGGTTTGGTTTGCATTGGACTACCTTAGTTAACCTCCACCCTCAACACAACACACCATCCCTCATTAAAACCCTACCTAACTTTCTCTCTCCTCATTACTCTTCCATTAATTTTCTCCATATTCTTCTTCTTCCTTCCTCCACACAACACCTAACCACCATAGGCAAGTGCACCTTGCCATCAAATAGGAACCCTATTTTTATTTGTCTATTAGTTAGATTAGGCCATGGTAAATCACATTAGAATTTGGCATTTTGTGATTTGGAGTCTCCATTTTTCTAGATCTAAGTTTTAACTATTTTCGAATTTTTTTGGTTTTGATCTACTAAACTTAGATTTTTGCTTGTTTTGAGGCTTCCATGTGGAAGAGAATTCAATTTTACACAAGTTAGAACTTTAAAATTCTAAATTTCGTTTTGATTTGGCTAAGTTATGAGATTTGGAAATTTTGGTGTTCTTAGGTTTTCTCTCTTGTCCTGCTGGAGAAGAAGACTCGGCCAGCGCTCTTTAGCGCTGGGCTGAACTGCGCCAACCCTTCCTTAGCCAGCGCTCTTTAGCGCTGGGCTGACCCGCGCTCGGCGCCCTTTTGCGAACCGCGCTCGCTTCCTAGCGCAACCCGACCCTAGCGCAATCTGACCCAAGTATAATCTGACCCTAGCGCAATCTGACTATAGCGCAACCCGACCCCAGCGCAGCTCGACCCTAGCACAATCTGATCCTAGCGTAACCCGATCTCAGCGCAGTTCATTCCCCCTGCGCAGTTCATTCCCCTAGCGCAATCAGACCCTAGCGCAACCCGACCCCAGGAACCCCAGCGCAACCTATTTTCCCATGATGGTTTAGTTTTATTTCCTTGGGAATGGCATCTCTTTTGTGGATTGGAGCTCTGAGATCTTGTTTCACACAACACGACTGTCTTGACCCAACACGACCTGGCACGGTTTTCGGTGTTTTGCTTATGACTAGTACGGTTTTCGTGATTTATGTGATCTATGATCCTAGTACTTTCTGATCTTCTTAATAATGATCCGATGGGGTGCGCTCTTAACTTGTAAACTGTGATTCATAATTAAGCTTTGTAACTGAATAACTTGATAGTGGCCCGTGGCGGCGCACTCCTGACTTGTAACTTGACTTGACTTGATGCTGTTGCGATGGCTAACTTGACTCATATAATCAACTCTGACTCCGTGGGTGTCCATTCTTGTTGCTTTGTGCAATCCACTTGTCTTGTCTTGTCTTGCATCATGTCTAGGACGTGACTCCCTGGTTACCACGGTCAGGGATTCGCACTGAATATGGATTAGGCTAATGATTAGATCAAGCCATAGCTCATGGAGAATCCCCAGTCACAGGCGATCTTGTTATCTGGGCGCTTTAATGGACTTGTAGCCTGCCGACGAGTAGGGCACATTTTCAGCACACTGTCATGTGTTGCACCCTCTAAGTCACCTAAGGGTATATCGTCTCCTAGGCGATGTACCCAACCATATTCTCAACTCGCGGAAGGATAACTGGATAGTCTGCAGGGCTTGGGACTGGGAAATTCTCATTTGCATCTTGTTAGTAATTAGGCATATGATAACCCTAGTTAGTTAAAGTAGTAAGCCGTAGTATTTGCTTGGCCGCTTGTGAATGGTTGGTGTCCAGTCTTGTCTAAGTCTCGTCTAGTCCCAGTACCTGGTACTCCTGAACATGATTATTTTACTTATCTTTAACAATAAATGGGTATAGACAAAGTGCTATTCAGGCGAAGGGTTACAACCCCGGTCCTTGTTTGGTTAAGGGTTGTAACCTGGCTCCCGAAATGGTTCCACGTCCCTAGTCGTTTATTGTCCTATTGTACTCTTTATTAATAGTACTTTTCTTCTATTTTCTTTATGATCTGATATGCTGGCTTTCGTTCTTATTTCGTGGCCTCCTTGTGGCACTTGCTCTTTTTGGGGTTTGATCCAGCTAGTTTTGTGTGGCCAGATTTCGGAGCAGCACCCGAGGATCTACCGAACCTCTAGCCCAATGGTGGCGACTAGACGGAACCCGGACTACGAGTGGGTTTTCCTTTTGATTTGCTCACTATATTGTAAAATTATTCTTTTGAGGCGTTTAGCCGACGAGCACCTGTTAGCTCGATGCATATTTACTTACTGTCTGCCTACGGGCTGTAACATGATTGGCAAATCCTAGGGTTGATCATGTATGACTAAACTCTTGCTAGTCTTCGTATTTTGTATGACTAGCTTCATGATCAGCTGAATATGTAATATTTGGGATGCCTTTTATTGTATATTTGGTGGTCTAACATCTTGTAACTATATTACTTGCTTGAGATTGAGACAATAGGCTTGACCTTAAGAGACCATTGGCGTGTAGTAAACCCTCATATCTAGACAGCCGTGACCGTATAGCGAGGTGGATTCCATTTCAATATACGTAGCTGGCTATGTACGCCCCCGCTCTCCAGTATTCTGGTTCTGGGGCGTGACAACAAACTAGTCCCAAACTTTAGGGGTGGCCTGTCACTGTCTGCCCCCTCCCTCGTGCCAAGTGGCATGAGTCCACGTGGCAAAACGAGGAAGAAATCGGGGTGTGGTAGCAGGGGAGCTGACAGCACCATCGTACAACGATTTCGTGTCCATTTTGGACACGGACACAGCACGAATTGTGCTCAGAGTTAGGGTTTCATGTTCTAGATATATAGGGCTATAAATACATGAAATTAGTTTTGAAAATGGTGAATAAAACAGTAGTTTTGGCATTTCATCAAACACCTATTCAAGAACACTGATACGTGTCCGATACGGATACCAAATGGACACGGTTTCCTACAAAACTTGAGGGATAGCTAGGGTATACCTAAATGAATGCAACTATGGAAAGAAATTAGGAATTTGAATGAGTTTGGTAGGTTTTACCAATTGAGGGTGAAACCTCAATGTAGAGGCCTAGGAATGAGAGGTTTCCTCCAACTTGCAATAATTCCAAGCCCTTGAATCCTTGCTAGCTAGTCACCAATGATGTCCTCTACTGTTGAGGAGTCCAATGCAATTGGTTTGGTCCAATTTGGTGGAGAAATGAGGAATTGGTGAAGGTTTGGGGAAGAACACTAATAGGGATTTATGTAGGTATTTAAAAAAGAGGCAAGAACTTTTGATGATGTGATTAAATAGGGGTATGGCCTCTTGATGGCTGTTGATAAAGTCTAGGGTTAGGGTTTTGCAAGGTTAGATGAGTGGCTAAGACTTCTCCACATGATTCTAGGCTCAATCAAAGGCTCACATCAAAAGTAACCTTTCTTAACATTTAGTCAAAATATCCTACTAACATAATACCTAGATATTAATTTAACTTAGCCATTAAGTCTCTAACCTTCTAACTAAACCTCCATGAACATCATTAGCATCTAGGTTTAGTCAAAACTAGGTTAGTATCTAATAAAATACTTAGCACTATAATAATCAATCAAAATTTATTTTCATTAAAAAGTCCAAAATGACCAAAATATCCCTAGGCTAAAAAGTCACAATTAGTCATCCTAATCACATAGTTAGGTCCCCATGGTCATGGTTAGTCTCTAGGTCATGCAGTCTCTAGGGTTGCACTAGCAAAATATCAAAATCACAAGTCATAGTTTTAAATAGTTTTAAATTGATTAAAAGTCACCATAAATCATATCATGATTTAAATAACATTATTAAATAATTAAAAATACAAAAGATTAAAATTATCCTTATTTTAGAAACTGGGTGCTACAATATGTTTAGGCTATAGGCTTGATATGTATGTTTTGGATTAGCCTATTTGGTATCCTAGGATAAAAGGGAAATTTATATTAGCCTATGGTTAGGATTTTGGGTTAAGTATACTATAGAGTTGACCCAATAGTCTAGAGTTTGACCAAAATCCTAGATAGTTGACTAAGTTTAACCAGAGTTGACAAAGGATTAAGTTTTAACCTAGAGAGGCCTAGAGCATGTATAATTTATTGTATTATTCAATTATTCAATTTAGAACACTTTATAACATGTATTTCATTAAATAGGACATTGTGACTCTAGTTTGGACATCGATTTAGATCAGTCGCTCAGGGTATCAGGCGAGTACATTCTCTGATAGTTCTTTCACTTATTTTATGATTACTGTGATTCAGCTTCTAGTATATTTCTATTTGATTATCTGTCACAACACATATTGGTATTTTGGATTCATTCACCCGCAACACATGCATTTGACTCGTCTAGTCTCTATCACTTGAACCACTCACAAGAACCATCTACTCAAAACACCTACAAGTACAAATTATTCCAATCATACAAGAACCATCACTACAAGCAAGATAGCCATCGCCGCTGGGCCCAGTGTGCGATGTGCCGTATTCAACAAGAACCACCCTACAAGAAAGATAGCCATTACCGCTTGGCCGAACGTGCGATGTGCCGTATTACAAAAAAGATAGCCGTCGCCTCTTGGTTGAGCGTGCGGTGTGTCGTATTTACTCGTCTAAAAAAGAAAGATAGCCGTCGTACGCTTGCCAAGCGTGCGGTGTGCCGTATTTACTCGCTATCCATTTTCATGACAAGAATAGTATCTCAAAAAATACTAGATTAATGTCTTGTACTAGAATTACATTGTCTCATGTTTTACATATTGGACTTGTATCACATTGTTTTAGTTAGTTGTCTCTATTTACAGGTTTTATTGCCATGCTATCATATTTCTCTGTATTTACTTTCCTTATTTTGACTGTTGTCTTATTTAATTACATGTCTCAACTTTCCAAGTTCATCAAGTATTACTGTCTATAACTGCTTTATAGTCTTTATCATTTATTTGAAACTGCTTGAGGAGGTGTGCTCGTTCCAATCCTGACTGGATACGTTGACGAAAATTTACAGTGAACCTGGATTACTTTTGCGAGGAGGGGATAGCTACCTTGGGTCCCAATTCTCAGGAGTGATCGGGAGACTAGTTTAGTGGACTTGTCTTAGACTTCATGTTTGGAACTTGAATTATAATAAATAAAGATTTTGATATTGTATTTGAGTTATGTTTGAATATTAATATTAGTTGTTGTTTGTTGAGACTTATAGTTATTTAGTCTTTTGTGATATCTTATCGTGCTTAGACTGTGATAGAGTATTATCATACCTTATACTTGTCCTCTATTCGGAGTTAAGATCTATGATAGGTACATTATATATACATTACGTGAGTTGTAGTTAACGACCTAGAACAACGTTCTACCGCCGATTCTGTGGCGTAGGCTGGGCGCTGTTACGCACTCGTGCCCCTATACCGGGTGCGGGTCGTGACAGATTTGGAATAGAAATGGGTGCGGGTCGTAACATATTTGGAATAGAAATTTTCTCATCTATTTATAACATTTTTGTAGGCATAACTCGGCATGAATTTGGGTGCATATTTTTCGTATTCAAAAATTGGTTGCAAATCTTCAGGAAGACCACATGACTTAAGGAAATGAGTGAACATTTGTGTAATTGACTCATCGGATTTCATCTTGAATAACTCGTATTCTTCTGTCAATCTACTAATTTTGGATTCCTTCACTTGGGAAGTCCCTTCATGAGTTACCTCAAGAAGTCTCCAAATTTTATTAGATGTGGTACAAGTAGATAAGTGATTGAACTCGATTTTGTCAATTGCACAGAATAGTGCATTGATGGCTCGTGCATCTAGACTAGCCCGTATCTTCTCATGCTTAGTGTATTTGTCATGGGGCTTGTCTACTAATATACCATCAATCACTGTTCTAGGCAATTTCTTATAACTGTCTATTACTATCGACCATAAATCGAAGTCCAATGACTTAAGAAAGAAACTTATTCGTGTTTTCCAGTAAGTATAGTTTGTTCCATCAAATAGTGGAGGTCTATTTGTAGATTTTCCTTCATCGTTGAATATAGATTTAATGGCTGTCATATATATATATATATATATATATATATATATATATATATATACTCTCTAGATAGTTATATATATGTACAACCTGCTCTGATACCAATTGTAGGACTGTTGAGCACCTCTAGAGGGGGGTTGAATAGAGTATGTGCGTGTGCAGCAGAAAATATCACCAATTAATTTTTTTTATATACTATGGCAAGTAAGAGCAAATAAAATAGCAGTAAATAACTTGCAGTAGAAGTCAGAGTTAAGAAGATCGAACTCAGTGACACAGCGATATATACTGGTTTCCCTTATAGAGGACTAATCCAGTCTCGATTACTTTTGCTCGATGTTAATCCAATATGGCACAAGCTTTAACTGAGTGCTTACAACTCTTACAACACCGTGTTTGGGGACAAGTGTACGATCGACTTCACAACACCGTGTTTGGTGCGAGTGCACGACCGACTCCAGAAGGCGATTTGAAAACTGAAACATTTTCTGAATTTAGCCTCCGATACAACTCATCAACACTAAACTCTAGATTAAACAAAAACTATACTGGCTTGGCTAAGAGTAGCATATGCTAGATTTGAAAGTGCAGCTCGTAGGAAATACTTAAAGAGATAGAGAAGAGAAAGTGAATGAGTGATTTGAAAATGTGAAAGTTCTCATCTATTTATAGTATTTTTGTAGATCGAATTCGGCAGAGTTCGGGCATGGTTCAGATGTAGAAATCTCGAATTCGAACGTTGGATACAGATATAAAGGAAACTCAAAATATTGTTGAAACTACCATGACCGAACTCGGGCCAAGTTCTGTATAAGTTCTGTCAGGCCTATTTTGGGCCAAATAGTTAGGTTTTGGGCTAATTTGGAATGTGGACTTTGGATATATATTTGTAGATAGGTAGGCTATGATTTTTGTGGACTGAGGATTGCTAAGCCAGTACCGATCTTGATCAATCTTATATATTTTTTCTAGACTCAATAAAAATAAAATGTAGAAGAAATATGTAAAAAATTTGATCTTGATTCCATTGCTTTTTGGTTCTTGGTGACGACGAGACTTTTGTAGCTTGTAGCAGTTGTAGGTGTAGACTTGAAACATGTAATCTTGTAGCAGTATGTATATTTTATGTATCGACCAAAGTTGATGTTGATTATCAAAATCAGGTATGATCATGACCAATGGGCCAACAAAAACCACCGCTATGGTCTTTCATTGATAATAGAGACAATTGTCCCCACCGTTGAGCAACCACATCTAAGACGATATTAACGTCGATATTCATTAATCTAATATACGTAAGGAATACCAAACGAATGTCGATATGCTAACCACAAACCGTATGATCAAAACCCACGAATTTTGATCTCTTTATCTCCTTAAACATTAAGCCCAATACCTTGCAAGACACGGCATGGATTAACGCATCCAAGAGTGGTTCATTCTTATGTTCAAGCTTGGCAATATTGAGACTCTCAAATGATGCCTTAATCTCATTCATAGTGACCTACAACATGAAACTGACCACTTTCCAAATAAACACAAAACTATCAATTAATGACCGTAGATATCCTTTTAGCTTTGTGTGTTCTCCTTCAACCCAGTTCGAAGTGATTATGCCATAATGCTTTACCATCTTCGTTTATGCTACGACAAAATATCCTTTATGGTGGTCTATTTAAGTGTCTTAGATGTAAGAAATACATGCCAGGTTGTTTGTCTCCCACATTTCTTTGAACATGTACCATGTTGTATCATAAGCATCTTTGGTATTTGCTCGCCAGACAAGTTCCCAATCATGGAAGAATTCATCAAAGTGGTCCTAGTCAATTTTGTCATCCACCTTCTCAAATTTGTTCTTGCAATATGCTTGAATATTCCTATTTATATGCCAAGTGCATAAAAATTTATTTGTATGAGGAAACATGACATCATTTATTAGGGAATATTCTCGGTCAGTCACAAAGATAGAGGGTTGTATGTGTACAGTGTAAAATGACTTAAGTTATCTCAATGCTCATATGCAATCATCAACCATCACAGTCTTCATGAAACAAAAGGCCACTGATTTTTTCGTTGATGTATAGCCGACAACATAAAAAAGTAGCATCTTGAATTTGTTCATCTTATACGTACAATCAAGGACCAATACGTTACAGAAGGACCAAGCCAAGTGTGTGCAATCAAGTTAAGACAAAAACATTAAAAGAACCTACTATAATACTCCATACAGTAATGTTCGACAAGCAACTTCATAATTGTTGTATTGTTATTCTTTCTCTTATACTATTAGCTTTCAAGAACATTCGAACATTATAAATTGTCCTCATTGTTGACTTGTTATTTTTATTTTCTGTTGCATGGTGGATAGAACTTGTCATGGTACAACCTCGAAGTTGGTCAATTACTCAACTAGCTCCCTCTTATCTGGTGTCAAACATCCAACATACATATGACCCGCAAGTGTGTCGGCGATAGGATGATTGTGCATTTCATTCTTGACTTTGATTGTCCACTTGTCATCGACAGTGTTAACAACCTACAACTTGAATGGACATCCGTATTTCTTCATCCCAACAATTTTCTTCTATTATTTTCTTTCTTTGGGGACTGTATATTTTCTATGATGAGACATGAACACACCCCCTCTCTTACATCCAAGCTCTAAACATTTTCGTCGGACCCGATTATTAATCAATCTTGAAATGACAATGACTATGTTATGTTGTATTTCAACTTATTGGCACCAATTTTGCACTTCTTCACAGGAGTCAAACACAATGTCTGTTGTGAATAAATTGGCCAAAATCGATGCCAATAAGAGTATGGAGGACCATATCTCCTGACAAAATGCGATGCATCTTCAAATGCAAATAAATATGTAAGTACAAAATAATTCAAAACAAATCTAGTGCCAACTAAAACCAGAAAATTTTGGCAATCCTAATACAGAAAGCTCTTTGTAGTTTGATTGCCAAAAATTTGGTAGTCCTAAGACTGCCAGTTGCAATTTTTGCCAAATTTCAACCATTGAAAGGAGAAAAAAAAAATACCTTATGTTCTTCAGGAGTTTCGGAAATGCGAGGTAATGTATTTAACGAGATGATTACTTCATCGAATTGGTTCTTTATAATCACCTTAACATTGTTGGGAGCCATTTTCATTGGAGAATAACCAAAAGCTTGAGAAGCTTGATCAGAGAAGTTTAGAGAATACATGACCGAAGATTTTTATTGGGTGTGATAGAAATGATAGAAATTTGTTAGTGTTTAGAAATTCGGGGCCACAAGTATTTAATTGTTTCCAGGTTTAGAGATTTGGAAAAGGAAGAAGAAGATTACTGAAAGAAGACAATTTTTCTTACTATAGGGTGATGCCCCATAACAATTTTTAAATAACATTTTGGGTATTGAAATATGACCATCATTTTGATAATTTTTTGCTACACTTAACAAATTCCATAGTACCTTTAGAGCATCATTAGTAAGGCCCATCCCATTTTCTAGATTCTAGATTTAGAATGTAGGAGCTCATTTTGTAGAATAATAAGTCTCATCCCTAGTCCCAATTTCTACAATTTCGGTCCCAACCCATCCATGGGTGCTAAGGGTTGGGCCTCCCAATTTCTAGATTCTAGATTGTAGAAACTCGTTTTGTAGAATAGTAAGTTCCAATTTGGAGCCCAACTTTCTAGATTCTAAACTTTATATTATTTTTTTTCTACATTAATTTTTGACCACACAATTTTTGGGACCGGAGCTCATTTTATCATTTTCTACTATTCTCATATAAACCCAACCCATTCTACATTTACCTTTTTTTTAAAATTTTGGGCTCCAAATTGCATTGGAGAGTCCCAACTACTAATGATGCTCTTATGAGCCGCCTAAAAAAAGAGTAGCCTTGGTACTTTTTGTAACATGGTTCATGGAGTTTCCAAGGCAAATTAATTTTTTTAGGAAAACCAAAAAATAAATAAGTAAATAATAAACAGAAGTTGACAAAATAACGCAAAGTGTAATAATAATAATAATAATAATAATAATAATAATAATAATAATCTATACTACTATATAATGAGAAAAAGTATGATTTACTGTGAAAATTTTTGTTTCGAAAATGATCCATCTATATTTAGTAATTAAAATTGTTCATTAAATTTAATATAGATAGTTATATAATTATCTATAGAAGAAAAAGTAATAAAAAACTATAATTTATTTTTCTCAAATATTATAAAATATGTACAAAACAGGTGAATATATTGACAAAAGAAAGCAATGTGTGTCGGATTCCCCAGCACATATATATATTTTCTCCTTCATTAGTGGGGTTTGCTGGCTTACATGTATCCTATTTTGCTGCTCTCTCTCATTCTCACAAACCCATCACTCCTACTGCTTGCTACATAAGATAGCACATGTGCTTTGGCTTCTTCCTGGGAGATTGAGCTACTGAAACAAATAAAATAAAATAAAGGTACTTCTTTTATTCAATAATTATCATCAAGATTTGTTCTTTTGAATGCTATTTTGATTAATCTGGGTTTGGTTCTGTTGATAATGAAATAAGAGAGTTTGGTGATAAACAAATTTGGAGTTAGCTGACAAAAATGGGCTGTTTCTACTGAAACTTGCATCAAAATCTGGTCTTTCTTGCATTTTGTTGATCTGGGTTTTGTTCTCTAGACAGAGAGAGGAGAGAGTTTGCTGATAAAAAAAAGAAAGTTGTTTGTTCTTGGCAGAGCTTGATTGACGAGGAAAGTTGAATCTGTGAGTTTGATGGATTAGTTGAGGAAGAAAAGGGGATTTTTTTTTTTTCCTTTCCTCTTGTGAGGATGGAGAAGCAACCAAGTATTCGACTTGGGCCCTTGGAGAGGCTGAAGAGTTTCCGAATGGGAATGGGGCTGATGGAGAAGCAGAAGAGCTATGATAGTCCCGGGAAGAAGGGGGACACGGCGCTCCATCTGGCCGCCCGGGCGGGCAGCTCTGCGCTCGTCCGGAAGATTCTTTCGGACTGCGGCGATAACGAGGTGAAGGATCTGGCCTCGAGGCAGAACCAGGACAGGGAGACGGCGCTTTACGTGGCCACGGAGCGAGGGTTTGTCGGGGTCGTTCGAGAGATATTGAAGGTTTCCGATGTACACTCAGCTTCCCTCAAGGCCAACAATAGCTTCGATGCGTTCCATATTGCTGCCAAGCAGGGCCATCTCGGTATGCTTCTCATTTCAGAAATCTCGGCATTCATTCAAATAGTTTGACTCAGTTAGTTAGAAGGGACAGAACTCTAGGCTATCACATTTCTTTCTAAAGCATCAATAATCGATGACGTTATTTCTTTTAAAAGGTATTTTTTTCCCACAAAACAACCAAGATGATAGCTACATCAGGGCTTAAAATATATTGATAACTCTGAACATACGTTTGTCTAGCCCTGTAGTTAGGAGAAGTGTATACGCGTACTAGATGGACATGGAATGGTGATGAAATTTTTATTATGCTTTCAAATATGTTTACAAATTTTCATTACTTTGTTCAGTCAATGAGTAGATTATCTTCCATTGCTAAAGATTAAAGTCCTATGATAACTTATGTTAGTATTATGAAGCCAAAGGGAAATACTAGGGTCATAGAGGACCTTGGCTAGGATTGGGGACTTCTCAAGAGGGAGGGAGGATTGGCATTTCAAGTAAATTTGCACCCGCTTTTAGAATTCTTGACCTATTTGTGTTACTGTTATTCTGTATTCAATAGATGTCATAAGAGCTGCTACCCAAACATTTCAAATTTCAATTTTCCTAACGTGTCATCCACTTGGATACTTGAGGTGATGTAGCGTAGAATCCTAGTGAAGTACGTATAGGCAACTCTAGAGGGGGGTGAATAGAGTTTGTGTTGATAATAACCAAATAAAAATTAACTCTTTCACCAACAAAATAATTAATCAGAGATTTAATGCGAAAATAAAAGAGATCAGAAAAGCATACGCGAACAAAGCAGTTTTAACCTGGTTTTCCTCGTAGAGGACTAGTCCAGGCCTGAGAACTCTTGCTTAGGATTAAAATTCACTATTTGTGAAATAGCTTACACCACGTGCCTTTAGTCCGAAGAGCACACAAACTTCTTTACAGAACACAAGCTTTTAGATCGAAGCGCTCGAACACTTCAACTTTGCAGAAAGCGAAACTTGGAATTTTTCAAGTGACTTTTCTTTCACTCTTGCACACAACTTCTAGCTGATATCGCACTGAGCACATTGGGCTAAGGAGAGTTGTGGCTTAGGAGATATGGAAGAATGAGGCTTGGAGTAGTAGAGCTTAGAAGGCTTGAATATTTGAAGGTAAGAGATGATTTGAAATGAAAGAATTCAAGCTTTATTTATACTACTCTGGGGAGGCAGAGTTCGGCCCGAATTCTGCCCCAAGAATTCAAATTTTTGAACGTTGGACAGCTTGTATCAAGCAGGCCCTAAAAATCAGGGTGCTGAAAATCAGGAGGCAGGGTTCGGCCCGAACTCTGCCTTAGACAGAGTTCGGCCCGAACTCTGTCTCCCTTAGGATAGAAGTTCTCAATGGGCTATGGTAGTTTGGTTTGGTTCAGAAATTGGTCTGTTTGTATGGTAGAGCTTGGAGAGATATGTCTAGGGGCTGAGATGACACAGTGCGATTCAACGTACACATTCTCCTAGACTCAATAAATTGAAGATTACAGACTTGGAACAAATAGGAAAAACAAGAGCCCTTTGATGACGCCTTTCTTCTGATATTTGAGCAGACCCGAAGACGCCTTTTTCCCTTGACAGCAATTGTCCAAAGATAAACAGATCTGAAAATCTGAATATCTTTCGGGAGCTTCGCCCCCGAACTCCCGACGGGGGACACTGCCCCCTCGACCCCTGTCCGCTGACCGGACAGCGGAATCCCCGATGCGAGGCCCCGGATAGGTCGCTAGACGGTTCAGAGAAATCTTTTTGTATGACGCCGTCTTTGGTCCATCATTAATTCTTCATTGCCTATGTCCTGGTTTGATCATGCTTACTGCATGTCTACAAATAAATGTTAGACGAGCAAAATATGTTGCAGTACGATACAAGCATGGCAATATGATATAGGACAATTAGGACAATGCTAAGTTTAAGTAGCAACATGATAGTGAGTATATGAATATTAGTGACATCATTATGTTAAACTCAACTGATTAGCCATATTCAAAAACATGATATAATCATTGGGCTAACACCTAGTCCCTCTAGGATTCATTTTTTTTTCCTCTTCCCTCTTGGATTCCTCTTTCTTTTTCTTTTCTTTCTGTTTTTTTAATCCTATTTATGTAAGGATTCTTATTTTGACTGTCTTTTATTAGGATAGATTTTATTTTTATTTGACTAGGATTAGGTTATCATAAAATCCCTATAAATAGGCACATTCTCTATGCAATTGCAATACAACTTTTAATCAATAAAGTTCTTCTAAGTTCTGAGATTTGTTGTCTCTCTTTTTCTTGGTCGTGTACTCGACTGTTCCGTGGATTCGGAAGTCCCTAGCTTGAGGTTTTCAAGCAACCTTCGTGCGGACCCTCACAAGGCCACCCGTCGAAGTTTTTAAGGCACCGCTTCGCCCTCACCAAGCAACGGTGGTCCAGTTATCGTCATCACCGATCGAGTTGGCCATTGCCAAGCACGAAGGTAAGCCTGTTCCGCTATCACGCTACATCAAGTGGTATCAGTGCACCATAGATCGAGGATTCCAATTCTTTTGGAAACCTTTGGGAATCTTTCTTTTGCAAAACAACAATGGCGAAACCCGTCACGCGTGAGGAGTTTGATGCCATGTCTAATAACATTGAAGCCTTATCAAAAAAAAGTTGATGTCCTGTCTGACAAACTGGACGGAGTGTTAGGATTTATTGGAATCGAATCCAACAAAGTGGTTGATATCACGGGGATACCACCTACAGAGACAGAAGGCACAAACGCTCGTCCTAATACCAGTCGTCCACAAAAGGGTCCACTTCGTGGCCACAACAGTGGGTTCCCTTATAAGGAATACTGCGAAGACATCGACGATGATGATTTGAGCCTGCATGGATCCCACTATCAGGCCCCCCAAACCATCTATGCAAACCAACAACGACGGGACCATGCATACCAACGACGGGGCCAAGGTGACTATGAAGGAGGAGGTGGTTTCAACATGAAGATGGATCTTCCCTCTTTCAACGGTCGACTACACAATGAAGACTTTTTTGATTGGCTCACAAAAGTAGAACGCTTCTTCGAGTACATGAACATACCTGAAGAAATGCAGGTTTACCTCATAGCCTATAGACTCAAGGGAGACGCCTCTTCTTGGTGGGAACAACTCGGCAAAGCTCCTGTATGGAGTTGACCCAACATGCGACGACTGCTACGACAAATTTTTTTACCTCTGGATTATCAGCAGATTCTCTATCGTCGATATCAAAATTGTACACAAGATGCACGACCTGTAGTTGACTACACTGAAGAATTCTTTAGACTCTCATCCCGTAACGATATGTACGAAACATATCTTCAACAGGCGACCCGTTATCTTGGCGGCCTAAGAAAAGACATCCATGATCAACTATACCTGCAGAATATATAAACACTCAGTGAAGCAATCACCTTTGTAGAGAAGATAGAACAACATATTGAGAAGTTTAAAAGTCCACATAACCGTTTCAGTGCTAACAACCGTGGGCCAATAATAAAGGATGATTGGACGCCAAATCAAGCTGCCAGCTATTCCAAAAAGGACAAAGAACCAGTAGACCCTAATTCTTTCCTACCAACGACACCTCCAAAAGAACAGATCCTGCAACAAGTTGCCAAATCTCAGCAAACTACCAATCCATACAACAAACCAAGAGGAAACAAGTGCTACCGTTGCAACTAAGTCGGACATATGTCCAACAACTGCCCCCTCAGAGCACAAGTTGCCTTTGCTGACTATGAAGAGGAAGTGGGAGGAGAAGAACACCCAGGAGAAGAGGTCCTTTCCGAAGATGATGGTGAACAACTAGTGTGTGTCGTTAGGCGTCTACTACTTGTCCTAAAGATTGAAGAACCACCCCAGCGCTACAATGTCTTCCGAACCCGATGCAAGGTCAAAGACAAGTTATGTGACATCATCATTGCCAACAGGTGTACAGAGAATATTGTTTCAAGAGCAAAGATAGAGAAGATGAGACTGACCAAAGAAGCACACCCGACTTCATATAAGATTGGTTGGATTCAACAGGGACATAACATGGTCGTCTCTGAAGTTTGTCGCATACCCTTTTCTATTGGAAAGACCTACAAAGATGAAGCCATATTCGATATTGTCGACATTGACCTCTTGTCACATCATCCTCGGTCGGCCATGGCAATTTGATAAAAATGTCACGTCAACACATATTTCTTCCTTCAAGATGGACGACGCCTCACTCTCCATCCATTAGCACCGGGTGATATTCCTAAGACCAGTCCACAACAACAAAAGACCGTAATGATTGTTGACGGTCAAGAACTTGAAAGTGGTCTTGAGAAAGAAGAATTCTATGCATCGGTTGTATCGGGTAAAGCAGAAGTATCCCACACTAATAATTCTGAAGCAGTCCAGCCTTTACTACAAGAGTTCCGCGACATCATGCCAAATGAACTGTCTAGTGAATTGCCACAAATAAGAAACATTCAACATGAAATAGATCTCGTCCCAGGTTCTAGACTTCTAAATATTCCATATTATCAGATGAGCCCCAATGAATGGAAAATCCTCCAAGTCCAAGTTGAAGAATTGGTCCAAAAGGACTTGATCAGAGAGAGCCTCAGTCCTTGCGTAGTTTCCGCCTTGCTTGTGCCAAAGAAAGATAGCTCGTGGCATATGTGCATTGACAGTCGGGCTATCAATCGCATCACCATTAGGTATTGCTTTTCCATCCCTCGACTAGAAGACATGTTTGATATGCTTGTAGGGTCTACAATTTTCTTAAAGATCGATTTGAAGAGCGGATACCATCAAATCCGAATTCGACCTGGTGATGAATGGAAATCTACTTTCAAGACCCAAGAAGGACTCTACGAATGGCTTGTTATGTCTTAGGAACTTTCAAATGCACCAAGCACATTTATGCGCCTTATGAATAAAGTGCCATTGATATGAAAGTTCATAGTCATCTACTTTAACGCTATCCTGATCTGTAGCCAGAGCCAAACTGATCATCTGAAGCACCTCAGGGAAGTTCTCAAACTTCTTCGAATTAATATGCTCTATGTCAATCTCAAGAAGTGTGGCTTTCTTACTAACCAACTCATTTTTTTGGGATTTGTTATTAGCGCCAGTGGCCTCAGTGTTGATGAAGAGAAGATTCGAACAATTTGTGACTGACCCACTCCAAAGACAACGACTGAAGTTCGAAGCTTCTATGGTCTCGCCAATTCATCCGTAACTTCAGCACTATTGTAGCGCTATTGACAGAATGCATGAAGAAAGGAACATTCATCTGGACTCCTGAAGCTGACGCCACTTTCATACTCATCAAGGAGAAGCTATCTAACTGTTTGAAGTCGAATGCGATGCCAGCATTGTGGGCGTTGGTGCTTCACTAAAAGAAGAAGGAAGACCAATTGCTTTTCGTAGCGAGAAGCTAACTGAAGCTCAGCAAAAATGGTCAACTTATGAGCATGAGTTCTACTCGAGCGTACAAGCCATCAAAGCATGGGAGCACTATCTCATCCAACGGCTATTTATCCTACACACAGACAATAAAGCTTTATCTTTCATAGACAGTCCCCGCAACACAAATCGAATGCATGCTAGATGGATTCAGTTTGTTTAGCACTTCTCCTATACCATCAAGTACAACGTCGGAGTTCAGAACAAAGTAGTTGATGTCTTAAGCCGTCGAGCCGACCTCATCATCACTTTACATCAAGAGTTCACCGGGTTTGAATACCTCCAGGAACTCTACCCGGAAGATAAAGATTTTCGACAAGCATGGAAAGATTGTCAACCTAACGGAGCTGCAAATGGATATCACATCCAAGAAGGCTATCTCTTCAAAGGAAATCAGCTGTGCATTCCTTGTAGTTCCTTGTGGGAACATATTATTAGAGAGCTCCATGGTGGAGGTGGACATTTCAGCCGAGATAAGATGCTTGCCATAACCGAAGAAAGATATTATTGGCCGCAATTGAGAAAAGAAGTTGAGGGATATATCCGCAGTTGTCCTATATGCCAAGTTGCCAAGGGCCAAGAACAGAATACTTGTCTTTATATGCCTCTTCCAATTCCCGAAGGACCTTGGAAAGACATTTCTATGGACTTTATTCTTGGCTTACCACGAACACAGCGCGGTGCTGATTCTATCTTTGTCGTGGTAGACAGATTCTCTAAGATGACGTACTTCATTACCTGTCGCAAGACATCCGACGCGACTTATATTGCTCTTCTTTTCTTTCGAGAAGTCGTACGTATTCATGGTGTGCCAAAGTCAATCACTTCAAGTAGAGATACTAAGTTTCTGTCACATTTCTGGAGAACATTGTGGAAAAAATTGGATATATCACTACAATATAGCAGTACTAGTCATCCACAAACTGACGGACAAATAGAGGTCATGAACCGCACACTTGGAAACATGTTGCGAAGCTTAGTTGGAACACGATCTAAGCAATGGGATCTGGCTTTATTGCAGGCTGAATTTGTTTATAACTGCATACCTAACAGATCAACAAGAAAAGCACCGTTCGACATTGTCTACTCACATCGTCCACGACATGTTTTGGACCTTCTCACTCTACCTAAGACTCGGGGTCGAGACATTAGTGCTGAGCATATGTTAGAGCGGCATTGAGTAATACATAATGAAGTGAAACAACAGCTTTAAGAATCTTATGCCAAATATAAAGCAGCTGCTGATCAGTGCCGCCGCCGTAAGGTCTTTCATGAAGGAGACTTGGTCATGGTTACTTGCGTAAAGAACATTTTTCTACTGGCACCTACAACAAATTAGCGAAGAAGAAGATCGGACCATTTCAAGTACTACACAAGCTAAATGACAATGCTTATGTGATTGATCTTCCTGAAGACATGCAGATCTCTCCAACCTTCAATGTCACCGATCTTTACGATTAGTTTCCACCTGGCGAACCGCTTTATTCTGAGAAGAACTCAGGGACGAGTTCTCTTGAAGCAGGGGAGACTGATGTAGCGTAGAATCCTAGTCCCTGTAGGATTCCTTTTATTTTTCCTCTTCCCTCTTGGTTCCTCTTTCTTTTTCTTTCTTTCCTTTTTTTTAATCCTATTCATGTTGGGATTCTTATTTTGACTTTATCTTTTACTAGGATAGGTTTTATTTTAATTTGACTAGGATTATGTTGTCATAAAAGTCCTATAAATATGCACATTCTGTATGCAATTGGAAAACAACTTTTAATCAATAAAATTTCTCTAAGTCCTGAGATTTGTTCTCTTTTTTTTTTCTTGGTCGTGGACTCGGCTGTTCCGTGGATTCAGAAGTCCATCGCTTGAGGTTTTCAAGCAACCTTCTTGCGGACCCCTCACAAGACCATCCGTCGAAGTTTTTGCGGCACCGTTTCGCCCTCACCAAGCAATAGTGGTCCAGTTATCGTCATCACCGATCGACTTGGCCATTGCCAAGCACGAAGGTAAGCCCGTTTCGCTATCACGCTGCGTCATGAGGAGCCATGACTGATGGGTTGGAATACACAATCAACAACCAATTTTGCAGAAATAAATCACAAATGCAAACGCAAGAATTTATGCAGAAAACTCTTGCAGAAGAAAACCAGGGGACAAGTCCGAGCATAATCCGCTATACTCGAAGTTACAAATCTCTTGTGATCCCCTATTATTCAAATATTCTAGATATCTCTACAACCCTAATGGATCAAGAGGACAAACAAAGAAAAACTCACAACCCCTCTCCCTCCCGATGGATACAAATTGTACTCACTTATCCAATATTGTCCAAAGAAGTTACTGATCGCATGATGTTGATGACCATGTCTTCTTCCTCTTCTTTTTCTCTCTATTGCTTGTTGTAGATCATTCTCCTGACAGCTTGAACTCATCATCGTCTTTAATCTCTCTTGATTAATGCTCTCCTTTAATTGTTCTGTTCTTTTTTGCGGAACCATATTTGTATAGTACCTGAAACCAACCACCTTTTCCTAATATGTTACCAATAGGAAACTTCATGACCAAACTCCTTAGTTGTTGACCTCATATGAATTCCTATATTGTAACAAATAGGTAACCATATCTTATCACCAACAGAAAGTCATTATGCACCTGGCTTGACTACAATTTACTATATATAGTGTTGTAGCATACCATGTATAATTTATATGTATCAATCTGACGAACTAAAGACTAAACTATAGGATTAGATTTCTATTCTAAATAGAGTTTGAGACGAAGTCCTAGTCCACGACACACCCATATATCTAGTCTGAATTTTGTCAGGAGATGTAATATTGCTCTTGATCGGACCCAAACGTACTTGGATTTCGGACACTGCCATTGCCATTCCTGTTCTGGGTTAGGTTCGTCCAACAATCTCCGCCTTTAGTCCAATGTTTATTAAAATAAATGATACTAAAATACTTCAACTCGGATCCTGTTGGGCTGGAGGGGAAGATTGTTGGATAGATCCATAATGGGTCCGCAAATAGCAATGTCCAAAACCTGAGCATGGTTGAGTCGGTATAATCTAATGAGCAGTAATATCACATTTTTGTCGAGAGTTTCCTGAGAGAGTTGGGATTAGAGGTCCGGGTGTGCCGGGATCTGCCGTGGATTATGATTTCTTCCCAAGTTCTATTTGGAATACAAGTCATATTGTTAGTCTTAAGTTGACCAAATTTATGCACATTATATATCATATACTACAATACGTTGTATTGTAAGCTAAAGCCAAGCCAGGTGCATAATGTGTTTGTAGTAGTATGTGGTTAGTCGGATCCTCGGAACAAAAGCGACGTCGTTCTTAGATCGAGGTCCAGTTTCTTCTTGATTGCGCTGACCGATTTTATGCCCTTTGGTAAACTCGAACTAGTATTTTGCTTTCAATTGTGAATTCTGGATATTGGTTAGGATTGTTTTTAGTAGACCATTGAAAATCATTGCTTTACAATTAGGGTTCCACAAATCTCATATTATGGTTGTGATTAGACCCATGTAGATTGTCCTTTAGGTCTTGTCATGTATCACTCTACAAGATTACACTTACTGATGCTTAAATTTGGTGCAAATTGTGTTTTTATTAATAGTTGCATTGGGCAAGGTAGGATACTAATTTCTCTCTTGTGGCACTCATCTTTTGCATTTGAGTTTTAGGCTATGATTTTAATTTAGTGCTAAGAGAGAGAGAGAGAGAGAGAGAGAGAGAGAGAGAGAGAGAGAGAGGTTAGATCTAGAATGACAATGTTTGTGATTTTAAAATCACAATCGAGCTGATTTTAGGCAAACTTTGGTGGTTTCAAAATTTTTTGTGACCATTTTCGTGATTTTGAGATCATACTGTTAGAATATTTAGTATGTTGGATGTCATATTTAGTAGATTGGAATATCCTGTGACATATTTGGTATGCCAGAATATGCCACAGGATATCTACATTATATTCCATCATTATAATAATGACTGTAAGGCTGTATAAAGCCAAGAAGACTATCAATAACATATCAAGAAATTACAACATGGTATCAGAGGCAAAATTTCACAAACCCTAACCCTAGCCGCCACCAACCGACCCCCTTCCAAACCCTAACCCTAGCCGCTACCCCCCTTCTCTCTTCCCGTCCCCACCCTTATCCCACGCGCGCGGCCAGAGAACCCCGCGGCCCCCCTCCCATCGCGGCCCGGCGACGGCAGGGGCTGCTGCTACGGCGGTGCTGTTGCACGCGCGTCGGGCGCCTCCCACTCCCAAGGCGCGTACGGCTCCTGCGGCTGTTGCCGACACTGAAACACGCGACGACACTCGTGTCACTGCTGTTCGACTTGTTCCGAAAGTTGATACCGAAGGCCTAGATATGATGAAAATAGATGTTCGGATCTAGAAGCGGACGACGAGGACAAGCGTGTCGTGATCATCGAAGAGGAGGATCGATGGAGGCGATCATCAAGAAGCTGGATCATGCAGAGGTTGCGACGTTGATGAAGATGTCGGCTGGTGAGAGCACGACACGAATGTCGACAAGGCTGGAGCTTCCCTCCATCGATCTGAAGCTGGATGGACCAGCTACCTATCTGAGTTGGTCACGGCGGATAAGGCGAACCTTCGCAGGAAAGAACCTGGAGGGGTTCCTGTCGGGCGAGAAGACGGAGCCAGACGAGGGCTCGGCGGAACATGACGAGTGGAAGTCCACTCATATGGTGATCTACATCTGGCTTCTCAACTCCTTAGTCCAGTCTATTGCCGCCACAGTCGACGGCATTGAGATGGTGAAAGATGTGTGGGAGAAGTTGAGGCGGCCTATGATAGTGTAGGAAACAACTTACGGGTCTTCCAGATCAAGGGGGAGATTGACGACACCGTACAGGGAGAGAGGACGGTACAGGAGTATGCCACAGAATTGGAGCGTCTGTGGCTGGATTACGACCACACCTTAAATCGGACAAGCTGCGGGGACCCAAAATGTAAGAAGAGACAGGTATGTCTACAGGAGAGGACGATGAAATTTCTCAAAGGGCTGACTGCAGTATTTGCTCAGAGAACGACCCTACTTCTCGCCCAACCGAAGATCCCCACTCTTGAGGAGGCTATCTCAGCCATGATTCAGGAGGAGACACGCATCAGACTACAGGCGGGGACATGTAGTCCTCCCGAAAAAAAGTCAGCACCGACGGCCACCAGCTCGGGGGATACAAGGCCTAAGGGAGAGGCCTGGCAGCACAATCGGCAGTGCTACAACTGCGGGGAGATGGGTCACCATCGGTATGCTTGCACCAAACCACCTAAGGAGGAAGATTCATGTGGTGGACGGGGACAATTCGGTGGACGAGGACATTTTGGCGGACGTGGCCGTGGTCGTGGGGGTCGATGAGACGGTCGAGAAGGCTATCGGACAAACCTGCTGGTAGCAGAAGGAGATGGAGGAGCTGGCGGCAACTTTACCGAGGAGGATCAGGCACTGGTGGACATGCTGGAGGTGCTCAGGAGGAAGCAGCGAACGTCCAATGATGGAGACAGGAGGAGCGCAACGGAGGAGGCGTCCACCTCATTCTTTGCTGAAGGCAACGTCGCCATGTATGTCCATCCATCAGAAGGTACTGACGACTTACTTGCTCTTGCATCCATTGCTTTCCTTAAATCATCAGATTGGATTATTGACTCGGGGGCATTTCGGCATGTGACGGGAAATGCTAGTGAGTTCTCCTCGTACACTCACCTAGTATCAGCAGACAGCATTCAGACAGCTGATGACACTTTCAAGCCAGTGGTCAGTAAGGGTACTGTTAATTGTACAGGTTCAGTAAAATTATCTAATGTTTTACATGTTCCATCCTTTCCAGTCAGTCTCTTGTCCATTAGTTCCATAATCCTTCAACTTAAATGCATTGTTTCTTTTGATATCCCTAAGGTGATCTTCCAGGAGAAAGAGACGGGACGAAGACTTGGGACTGGCGCTTGGCATAAGGGACTGTGGTACCTGGATCGAGAAGGACTGGACTCAGCACTAATGTCTATGGCAGAGAAGGCTGGTATGAGAGGACTGCAGATGACGGCCGAGGATACTTTGCTACTCCATCATAGGAGGTTGGGACATTCTTCCTTTGACACTTTAAGTAAATTATATTCCGATATTTATGAAAGTGTCAAATAAAGAGAAACTAGTATGTGATGCATGTGAGTTAGGCAAACTTACTAAGAGTTTCCTATATTGGTACGGGTCATAGGAGCTCTTCTGTTTTTGAGGTAGTACACTCTGATGTTTGGGGTCCATGTGCTACTAATACTATGAATGGTTATAAGTACTTTGTTTCCTTCATTGATTGTGCTTCTCGTATCACCTGGTTGTACTTGATAAAAAATAAGAGTGATATACCTACTTGTTTTCGAGATTTTCACAAATATGTCCAGACTCAGTATGGGGCAATTGTGAAGGTACTGAGGTCTGATAATGGAACGAAGTATACAAACAGAACACTTGCAGAATACTTGTCAGCATACGGGATACAGCATCAAACCACTTGTGCATACACACCTGCACAAAATGGCGTAGCAGAAAGGAAGTACAGACACCTTCTGGAGGTCGCAAGAAGCATGATGATTGACATGAATGTCCCACAGAGTCTGTGGGGACATGCAGTGTTGACAGCAGCTCAACTAATCAACAGAATGCCTTCGAAGGTCCTAGGATGGAAGTCCCCATGTGAAATATTTCAAGGCAATAATAGTGGGATACTCCCACTGAAGGTGTTTGGGTGCGTATGATTTGTGAAAGATAACAGGCCGTCAGTTGGGAAGCTTGATCCTATAGCAGTCAAGTGCATCTTCGTGGGCTACTCGGCGACTCAGAAGGGGTACGTGTGTTGGAGTCCAGTGGAAAAGAAGAAGTTTGTAAGTATGGATGTCCACATCCGGGAGCATGAACCATACTACCGTCAGGAGGGAACTTCAAATCACACGCCTAATACTGCTAGTATGAGGCGAGAGGGGGAGAAGGAGAGCTCAGTAGTGACTGATATTGGAGTTTGGCATGGAGGCACGGTCGAGGAGGAGCAGGAAGGTGAAGAGGAACAGGGGGAGGAGATGAGAGGTGTTAGACCTACGGCTCAGGGGAAGTTAATTACCTACAGCAGGAGAGAGAAGCAAACTGTAGGACCAGTACCTACAATGCCAGTATCAAGTCCCTTGCATGCGTCCGTCTCGACTCCTGAGACACCTACACTACCACCCCCCTTCAGGTGATATCATTCTCCCTACTCCTCCCACACCATTATCAGTACGAAGGGCAGCAATGCGGGAAATCCTCCGGACAGATATGGTTGGGACCTTGCTCAGTTTGTTTCTTATGACCATATCTCTTCTTCTCATGGAGTATTTATTGCATCTTTGGATAGTATTACTGCACCTAACAATTGGCAGGTTGCCAAGAACGATCTAAAGTGGAAAGCGGTAATGGTCGAGGAGTTAGGAGCTCTTGAGAAGAACCACACTTGGGAGCTGGTGAGACTGCCAGAAGGGAAGAGCGCAGTCGGATGCAAGCGGATCTTTACTGTGAAGCAGAACCCAGATGGACAGGTTGAGCGCTACAAAGCTCGACTGGTGGCAAAAGGATACAGTCAGACGTACGACATCGACTATGACGAGACCTTTGCACCAGTCGCAAAGATGAGTACTGTCAGGACCCTGATTTCTTTGGCAGCGAATGGTGGATGGAAGCTACACTAACTGTATGTGAAAAATATATTTCTTCATGGGAATCTGGTGGAGGAGGTATACATGGAGATACCACCAGGATTCGGCACCAACCAGACAGTGGACAAGGTCTGCAGGTTGAAGAAGCCCTCTATGGACTAAAGCAGTCTCCTCGGGCATGATTTGGCAGATTCAGGAGGACGATGATAAGGATGGAATATCAGTTGATCAATGATGATCATACTGTATTCTTCAGACGGAGTGGAGGCCACATCACCATGCTTGCGGTGTATGTGGACGACATGATTATCACAGGAGATGATGAGCAGGAGATCGTCCGACTCAAAGGGAAGCTTGGCAGGGAATTTGAGGTGAAGGACCTTGGTCTTCTTCGCTACTTCCTTGGGATAGAGATCGCTCGAGACGGAGAGGGGATTGTTCTTTCTCAGAGGAAGTATGCACTGGACGTTCTTACAGAGACAGGGATGTTGGGGTGCAAACCTGCAGCAACGTCAATAGACCAGAGATTCAAGTTGAAGGCTGAGGCTGGAGATCTAGTTGATCGAGACAGATACCAGAGATTGGTGGGCAAGTTGATCTATCTGAGCCACACACGACCTGATATCTGCTTTGCAGTGAGTGTGGTGAGCCGCTACATGTACGACCTACGGAAGGGTCATATGGATGCAGTGTACCAGATTTTGAGGTTCTTGAAGGGTGTCCCCAGGAAGGGGCTGATATTCGAGAAGAACAATCACATGAGCATTGAAGGCTACTGTGATTCTGACTGGGCTAGCTGTGCCGATGACAGAAGGTCTACCTCAGGATATTGTATATTCGTAGGAGGCAACCTAGTCTCCTGGAGGAGTAAGAAGCAGTCTGTGGTAGCCAGATCGACAGCGGAAACAGAGTACAAAGCTATGGCCCCGAGAGTTGCAGAACTGCTATGGTTGAAGAATTATGCTGGTAGAATTGAAACTGGATCAAGGAACCAAGATGAAGTTGTGGTGTGACAACCAATCAGCTATTAGTATCGCCAACAATCCAGTACAACATGACAGGACCAAACACATCGAGATTGATAGGTTCTTTATCAAAGAGAAGCTGGATAGAGGATTGTTGGAGCTTGGTCACGTTCCGGCCAGAGATCAGGTAGCAGACGGACTAACCAAGGGGCTTCCCTCTGTGAGTTTGATTAGAGGATGTGACAAGATGGGCTTAGTGAATATTTTTCGCCCATCTTGAGGGGGAGTGTTGGAATATTTAGTATGTTGGATGTCATATTTAGTAGATTGGAATATCCTGTGACATATTTGGTATGCCAGAATATGCTACAGGATATCTACAATATATTCCATCATTGTAATAATGACTGTAAGGCTATATAAAGCCAAGAAGACTATCAATAACATATCAAGAAATTACAACACATACCACTTTGTGATTTTAGAAATTATTTTCAAGAACAAGTTTTTATGCTAAATAATTACTTTGAGCTAGCGGCCCACTGATCAGAAAATCCAAGATACATTTATTCCATGAAACAATATTTTTCTCGAGCATTCCATCTAATAATTCACTTGCAAGCTCTAGATTTTTTTGCATCCATACCTAAAGACCAACAAAATCCAAGATCTATGTATACCTCGGCATGACATTCTTCTCGACATTTTGCATCACACGACAAATGTCTACAGCATTCCATTAAATAGCTCATGAGCAAGCTCTTAATGTGAGGTATTTTTCTGTACCCACCGATCAACTGACCTAATATTTGTGTATTCCATAATATTGTATTCTTCTTTGGGGCATTTCATCAAACAACTCATAATCGAGGTTTCAATTTTCAAATCTAGTAGCCATAAATAAAAAAATTCCAAAATTTTCGTATTCTGTATTGAAACTAATCAAAGTACAATCATTGGCGGAGGGAGAAGGGGGTCAGCGGGGTCATGTGACCCCACTGAAAAAAAAAAATTTAAGGATTTTTTTTTATGTTAGCACTTAGCACAGTTGAAGGGTGTGGGCCAGCAGGTGTTGAGCCAAAAAACAAAGAAGAAGCATCAGCGGGTGCTTTATTTGTGGGCCACGGGTGCTTCATGTGAGCCAAAAAGAAAGCATAAGGATTAAGGAGCAAGCCACATCAGCTTCTTTGTCCCTCTCCATTCTCTTAGGTCTTAGCGGCGCTGTTCAAAAAAAAAAAAAAAAAAATTCAACAACCGGTCTCCCGCAGCTTCTTTGTCCCTTCTCCTCTCTCTTCCGTGGTGGCTCTTCCAGCTCTATCGGTGGCTCCCTTCCTCTTAGTTTCATGTAATATATTTAATTAGTTTATGCCCTAATTTTTTAAAAATATTTTTTAATTGATTTAGATCCTAAATTAGATGTTTCTTATTTGATTTATGTCATAAATTAGATGGTTCCTAATTCATTCATGTCCTAATTTAGATGGCTCAACTGATTCATGCCCTAACTGATTTTGCCCAAAACTTCGTTTTCTCTTACATGGAATAAAATTGATTCATTATTCATGCCTCATTGATTTTGTTCTATTTGTTTAAATTTATTGAGTCTATTTTACTATATTTAAACAGAATGGAAAAGTATCTTCTAAAAAGATCGAGAGCTCAAGAAGGTTCTTCTTCTGATCCCAATGTTCAATATATTAAGAATTCAAGGTCTAATGATGTGCAACCTCAAGTACAACAAGTTCAAACACAAGGCCACACAGTTAATTTAGATGAGCTTCCATCGGATCCTGCATTTAGAAAAAATATTTATGAGTATCGTGATCCTAAAGTGATATAGATTGTTCGCCGAGCATATCTTTAGAAGGGACCATGTCAACCTAAAAATCACGAATTTCCTCATAGAACATTTTCTGGTACTAAAAGGAGATTCAATCCTCTATGGTTTACTGAATTTAAGAGGTGGTTGGAGTACAGTATAGAAAATGATGCTGCATTTTGTTTATGTTATTTGTTTAAACCGATGCAAGGAGCCCAGGCAGGTGGTGATTCGTTTGTTGGCGTGGGGTTTACAAATTGGAAAAAAAGAAAGGTTGAAGGAGCATGTTGGAGGTCATTTGAGTACTCACAACAAATGTGTGAAAGCTTGTGATGATTTAATGAACCAAAAGCAGCACATAGAAGTGTGTTTGTCCAATCAATCAGATCAAGCCAAAATAGATTATCGTACTCGTTTGACTGCAACTTTTGATTGCCTTAAATATCTTTTACGCTAAGGATTGGCTTTCCGTGGACATGATGAAACTGAAAGATCTTCAAATCGGGACAACTTTCTTGAACTTCTTCACTTTCTTGCAGAACACAATGACAATGTCGACCGAGTTGTCTTTGAAAATGCTCCCGGCAACCATAGAATGAGTTCTCCAGAAATTCAAAAAGAAATTATCAATGCGGCTTCATTTATGACCACGAAGGCTATTCTCCAAGAGATTGGACATGATTTTTTCTCAATTTTAGTTGATGAATCACGGGATATCTCAGTCAAAGAACAAATGGCGGTGGCTTTACGTTATGTGGACAGACATAGTTGTGTGGTTGAACGCTTTATTGGCATTGTACATGTTAGGGAGACTTCCGCATTGACACTAAAGACAGCCATTGATTCCTTTTTTTTCCAAGCATGGCTTGAGTATAGCAAGTCTACGAGGACAAGGCTATGATGGTGCTAGCAATATGCGTGGGGAGTTCAATGGTCTCAAAAGCTTGATTTTGAAGGAGAACAATTCTGCTTTCTATATCCATTGCTTTGCTCATCAACTGCAATTGACACTTGTAGCCGTTTCAAAAAAACATAAGAGAATCGCCTCATTCTTTAATCAAGTTGCAATTTTGTCAAATATTGTTGGAGCCTCGTGCAAACGTCGAGATATTCTTCAGGAGAAACAGTTTGAAAATATTATTGAAGAAATTTATAGTGGTGAAAGAGAGACGGGGAGAGGTTTGAATCAAGAATCAACATTAAAACGGGCCGGTGACACACGTTGGGGTTCACACTATGGTACACTTTTGAGTTTGGTTGACTTGTTTTCCTCGGTTATAGACGTGCTTGAGGTTATTGAAGAAGATGGTTCAGATGATAACCATAGAGGTGAAGCAACTGATTTGTTGGATGTTATGCAATGTTTTGAGTTTGCCTTCAAATTACTCTTGATGAAAGAAATTTTGGGAATTACAAATGACTTGTCCCAAGCGTTACAGAAAAAAGATTAAAATATTGTCAATGCCATGTCACAAGTTAAAGCGGCCAAGCGACGACTACAAAGGATGAGAGATGACGGATGGGATCAATTGTTGGAGGTTGTGTCTTCTTTTTGTAATAAGCATGAGATTGAAATTCCAAATATGGAAGGCTTGTTTGTACTTCGGGGAAGATCACGTCGCAATATTGAAGAGATGACAAACCTCCATTTCTACCGTGTTGAGTTGTTCTATACGGTGATAGATTTACAACTTCAAGAGTTGAATAATCGCTTTTCTGAGGTGAGTACAGAGTTGCTTTTGTGTATGGCATGTCTTGATCCATATGATTCATTTAGGGCTTTTGATAAGGAAAAGTTGCTTCAATTTGCTAAGTTCTATCCGTCTGATTTTTCACCAATGGAGTTTAGGGCACTTGGTGATCAACTTGAAAACTTTATAGAGGATGTTCGTTATGATGAAGACTTCTTCGGTTTGAAGGGAATTGGTGAGCTTACTAAAAAATTAGTTGACCGAAGGAAGAATGAATTATATCCATTGGTGTACTTGCTTTTAAAGTTGGCTCTAGTCTTGCCCGTTGCAACGGCAACTGTTGAAAGAGCATTTTAGGCGATGAAGGTTATCAAGAGTACACTTCGTAACCGAATGGGAGATGAATTTATGAATGATTGTTTGGTGACATACATTGAGCAAGATATTTTCGTAAAAGTTGAAACGGAGGACATCTTGCAACATTTTCAAAATATGAAGCCTCGTAGGGGATTATTGTAAACGATTATTGTCGGTTATGACTTATGATGGAATGCAACTATTTTAATGTGTCTTTGTGATCGAAATATTTTGCAACTAATTTCTGCTATTAGTTTTCTTTGCATTTATATATATATTTTTGGATTGAAAATTTACTATTCGATTTTGACCCCGTTGTATCTAAATCCTGGCTACGCCACTGAGTACAATATTTGTGTTTCAGAATTACATTCAAACAAAATATAACCAAGAATGTCCCTTGAAAATTTGTGTGAGTTCATGGTTGCTCAAATTTGTTGTCCAGAACTCCTCAATGCGCCATCCTCGACACCCATCCCCTCGGACGTTGCCATCCTCGATTGCAACCATCATTTACCTCATGAAAGTTGACACCATCTTTAATACCACACATGACATTGGAGAAATTGAGATTGTGAGAGGAGAAAGAACAGAGAGGAGAAACATATTTAGAGGATATGGGTGGATGATATGAGAGGAGGACAAGAGGTGGAAGGAAATAGGATGGAGCAAGAGGACATGAGGGTTGAGTATTGTGAAGACGACGAAGGATGGCTTCCTGCGATGGGAAGGGTTGATGATGAGAGGGAACTTGGGGAAAATGAGAGAGAGAGAGTAGGATATGTGCGATGGTTTTAAGAACATTTTTCTCGCGTGGTTACAATAAGAAGAAATTATTATAAATCAATAGATGTGATTTCGGTAATCAATATATGGTGGTTTTAGAAACCATATTGACTAACGTGCGGTTGGAAAGCCACTTGAATCCCAAACCACTAACATCGTATACGATTTCAAATCGGGATTGACTAACCCCGCCTAAATGTATTTTATTTTCCCAATAAAAATTTATCTCTCACGAGCAAATCATAAAATCTCATTAGGATGATTGACTTGCTTCTGGTTTAGTTAAGAAATCCTCAGGAAGTGAGTCAATGTGAAGAAAACTATCTTAAAACTTCTTCAGTTGGTTTCTAGAAGCCTGAATAAGGAACTAAATGACAAAAACTTCAATCTATATTTTTTTTCTCACTTAAATTTCCTTGTTGAAGGATGTATTTTCAATGCTAGATGTGTCACATTTCTCCTCTATTTTTTCTTCAATACCCTTGACTTTTTACGCAATCAAGAGGAGACTGACGGTAGATGAGGTTTGAGTAAACCATTTTGTAATTTTTGGTTCATTGTGCTGAAGTCCATTCTTGCACATCTTTTGGGTTGTGTCTAATTAAAGTTGATTCTTGGATTTTGCAGAGGTCCTAAGAGATCTCATACATGCTTTTCCTGCACTGGCTATGACTACAAGTTCGTCAAATTCAACTGCTCTGGACACAGCTGCCACACAAGGGCATATCGATATAGTCAATCTCCTGCTGGAGACAGATTCAAGCCTTGCCAAGATCGCTCGGAATAATGGCAAAACTGCCCTGCATTCGGCAGCCAGAATGGGGCATGTGGAAGTTGTGAAATCCCTGTTAAGTAAAGATCCTACGATCGCTTTTAGGACTGATAAGAAAGGCCAGACAGCATTTCACATGGCAGTGAAAGGCAATAATGTCGAGATTGTCCTGGAACTGCTTAAACCTGATCCCTCAATTGTCAATGTGGAAGATGCCAAAGGGAACACAGCACTACATATTGCAACCAGGAAAGGCCGCCCTGAGGTAGGTTGTATATCTGATATGTGATATTATTTGATCAGTCAGTGGTACAAACAATTACTTATTAAAGGTTTCTAATAGATTAAAAAAAATACATAAAACACCCACTTCAAAGTTCTGTACAGTTGTACTCGAGCAATATCTTTCTGGTTTAAGCAGCAGCAGTATTATGAATCGGATGTAGCTACTGTAGCACTGTCTTTTCAATATATTTGGTGTCTTTTTAATGTTTGGTCAAAAGGGATGCTTGCTTGATAGATTTCTGTTGTTTCCATGACATTTTATTCTGATAGCTAGTAGCTACTAATTGGTTGACTAACAGCTAGCATTTTTTTATATGTGATAATCATCGAGAAAAAGTTTAGTATTCTTTATGCTGAAGAAATAATGTTTACATCAGGTACTAATCTAGTATGCTGTTAATGTACAGTCAGACTGCTGTCCTGCAGTTCGGAACAGTGTTAGTTCCAATACCGAGACCAGCATCTGGTTCGACATGTTTAGGGTTTCTCTTGTGTGTTGATCTGCATATCATTACTGTGTTTATGTGATTCTACGGTTCGAGGATAGCCTTGACACTCTACTTTGTGCCCTCAAATCAATATAAATAAGATTAATTGGTTTCCTTAGGGTTACCCACCTCTTCCTTGTCCATCTCTCATGCCTACCAACTGTTTAAAACTCAACAATGATATCAGAGATTTGGGGTTGGCTGTCTTGATGATCGTTGAAGGAGAAGATGAGGTCACACCATGTGAGTCTGTTTCATCTCTCGTGTTCTGGTCCAGATCGCTCTCCTCTCCGAGGTGTAGAGATGAGGTTGGAGATGAAAAAGAGGAAAAAAGAAAAGAAACAAGAGTTGTTTCTTGAAGTATGTTGGATTTTTCAGGGATATTTTTCTATTTCGAACTGATTAAAAAAGGATAAAAAGACGAGAGAAGATGAAATTGATCCTTTCGTGTAATGCTCAGTCCTTTGATATTCAATGGGTGCAGAGAAAATAAAAGATGGCAGATAACTTTCTCTACTAGTGAGTCGTTCATGATCTTGTGAGGTAAATTAGAGAAGAAAAGTAAAGAAGACAGTACTCCCATGAAGATGAATAGTTACACTTGGTGATTCTAGGCCTTGTTGGAAAGACAACAACATGATAGATCTGGCATGGAGGCATTTGACAAGCTTCACGGATTATCTGGATTGTTTTGTAGATGGTAGTAACAAATCACAAATGTGATGGGCTCTGGAGGCCAGATAAGACGACCAGTCTAGAATGGATTATATAAGGTTTTGTTCATGCAAGTTGGACCTTAAAGTTTTTGTTGTTTCAAGATTATATTATAATACTCCACTTGAGGGGGAGAATATAGAGAATAAAGAGAATAGCCTTTCTAATACAGCATCCACGAGATCAAGAATACTGATGCAGTAATAGCACGCCAGCAACAACATTGATGCACAGCAACAATGCTTTGCAGTAGCAGATGACAACCAACAGCAGCAGTAGCAACAGAATTGTAGTAGCTGCAGCAGGAATAAAACGGTCAAAATGGTTGACAACTGGTTTGACGAACTCTGGAATCATCTTTTACATTTGGATTTTCTTTTAGATTGAGCTATGGGAGTTGAGTTTTCTTATAGTCTGCAAGTTGTACATATTTTCCAACATGTTCAATTTAAGGTGAATTACTGAATTAATAAATTATGTAACTAGAACCATCTCCTGTTGTCCCTCTAGTTCAGAATAGTGACTTCCACATGCCATTCTAACACCTTCCCCAATTGACTATTCAATGAACTATATTGTTGTATTCAGGGTTTACTTTTGTCAGTTGTTCTACATATTACAGCCGTGTTTAGATGGGTTGGTTTTTGAGGTTCGAGGGTAGTCTGGACAGTTTATTTTGGACCTCAATCAATATAAATAAGATTAATTACTTGTCACCAGAATAGGTTTATCTACCACTTTCTTCTCCTCCATCTCATGCCTATTTTCATCTAGAACTCATCATTTACAATGATTAAGATGGTGCATATTTGATCAACACAGTAATAAGCCTGGATGGTGGGGTTCATCTGATGACCTTATGAGTTTACCATTTGGAACTAGTCTAAAGAAAATAACATATATCTGTATAGTTGTGTTTCTAATTTCCACCCATTTGTGCATATATTATCATGCTTGTAGTATCTGGATTAGGTTTTCTCGGTCACTAGGGTAAATTTGTTTAATCAGGTATGAAAGATAGACAACAACGTGGAGTTTGAATAGATGGTCATGAAACCATATCCTTGTTGATTGGCCACCTTGAACTGTTTTGATGTGGTAGGGGCTAAGAGATGCTCCTGATGACTTACATGACCTCCATTATTTAGGCTGTCAGTGAAGCTCATTCCTAGCCTGGTGTAAGTCAATTTTCCTTGCAAATGCTAACATAAAACCAAATTGAGGAAATATGACAAGTACTTGTGTGGTTCAATCTCAACTGAGCTACATCCACAGTTTTTGACTTTTATACTAATCAAAGGAGATGAAAGATTACAAAGACTGGCAGAAATCCATCTCCCTTGCACTCTACAAACCCATCAATATTCTGTCACCAAGCTACAAAACAGTGCTTGAATCCCTTAAGAACCTGTTTGGTACATGCTTAAATGCAATTGGAAATTTAACTCGTAATTAGAACTAGATTCTTGATATAGTAAAGCTTTCATGGATTTGGAACTTTTGACCCACCAGTCCAAGAATTAGAATTATATTCCTTTGAGCAACCACTCATGTGTTATATAGTTAAAAGATCCGAGCTTAACCCGTGCATTAGATATAGACTTATCATTTCATATATATTGGAAGAGGTAATTGTTTATCATGATCCCTCCCACCGGGATTCGAACACCGTCCTCTCGGGTCTTATGTCTCTACTCTAGCCACTTGAGCTACCAAGTAATGACTTCATATATATATATATATATATATATATATATATATATATATATATATATATACTCAACAATGACAGAGGTTAAGCAGACACAAGGTTTCTCATAAGAAAAACAAAAAGAATAACCAGCTCGTCTGCGACTTACTACGCAAGGGTTCCGGAGGATTGGCGTGATAGAGTAATATAAATTTATAACACTCACTAGAATTGTAGAGTTTTGGTGTAGCGGCAGGGCTTTAACTTTGTACAGTGGAACCCATTTTAGAATCTCCTATGTTTAGCTAATTTTATATAAAAAAAGTTTACTGCTGTGTGAATCCAGATCTCTGCCCAAAAATGGGCCTTTGACCTTGGAGAGGCATGTTAAAATAACATAAATATATTTTCCTCAGCCCTCACTAATATGCTAGAGTTTTGGTGGAGTGCCAGGGTCTTCAATTAGCACACACGATTATACGTTCTTTGGGAGATTATTGGCACTACAGAAATATGACAAAATAGTGACTAACATAGCGATGGAACAAAGTTAGTTGCCAATACAGCGACGGGCTAACGACTAACCATTAACGGTTTGTTCAATCAGTTGAACGAACACAGTACTTTGTCGCAAATCCGTTGCTAAGGTGTCATTTAATTTGTTACCAACGGAATTTATCCGTCGTTAGGGCGTCGACATATTTTGTCATTCTCTAGCAACAACCAAGTCACGAAAGAATTTGTCACTGACCAACTTAAATTCAACAGCACCAAGGCCTTCTTTCTTTTCCAAATCAATTATTTTTTCAAGCCCAAACTCCCTCCAAAAATTTTCTCCGCCCCCTCCTCCTCCTCCTCCTCCTTGGTGGCGAACACCCCCCGATGGCGTGATCCCCAGGCGCCGCGAGCCACAGGCCCTGCGAGCCCCAACCGCCGTATGCCTCTTCCGACAAACTCCTTCCTCCGCTGCGGCTCGAGGACAACCACATGCCCTGTCTCCTTCGACAAACTCCCTCTCGCCCGCATCTCCTCCATTGGTAAAATTTTTTGTAGTTTGTTTAATTTTTGTTCTCTTTAAACCCTAATTTCAATTTTTTTATTGCCAAAAAATTTGGGATAGTGAAGGATTTAGAACAATTGGCCTATAGATGAATGGATAAATGGCCATGTCAGTGAAGCTTTTCCCATTGGAGACTAATCCACAGTGGTGACTCTTGTTGTGTTTTGAAATGGAGCACACCATATGTTTGATGATTGTCCCCAATAATAGTTGTTTTAATATATTTTATTTGTTTTTTTAGATTATTTTAATATACTTTGCTTTCTACTTGTATACATTTTAATTTGTTTGGGGGTACTTCACATGGTGTGGTTTGAATAGGATGGGTGAAACATAAATTCCGCATTATTATGCATGAACCTAGTCCTGATAAACGATTGATTATTTCTATTGTCCCTTTAGAATTCATTCATGTGCCCCTCCTATAAATTGATAGATAATTGGATGGTCACTTATGTTACTCCTGAAACAGATCTAGATGGAGGAACGATCAGAAAATAGAGACTTCCTGCAAATAAATTTGTTTTCTATTCTGATTTAGCAAAAAACAGAAGCAGAGACTTCACACAAATAAAATTTCTCTGTTCTGATAATATAGGATTTCAGAGACTTCATGTAAATGAGTTTGCTCTCATAATATCCTGAAGCCACTCGAAGAAGAAGGAAGGAAGAAGAACAACTCTGCTGGGGTGATGAGAATCACCGTTGTTCAAAGCAAGATTCGTCCTACCGCGATCTACTTCCAGGAACCAGCAAGTTCTGAGAGAGCTTCTGAAACACTCGTCGTCACCTCCTGTTCGAACTCGTCGAACTTCTCTGGACTCTGATGACAGCGGCTACACAACTCTCTTCATCTCTCAATTTCGAAGTAAGTCCTCAAAGGAGGCACGAATAGAGTATTTATAGAGTTGGATGGAAGCCCTAACCCTAATCCTAGCCACCTACTAATTGCAAAAAGATAGGAGCGAATAATGGAAAGATATAACTGAATTAAATTCAAATTTCACAAAAAACGGATCTAAATTATTATTCAGTCTTTCCATAACTGCTCAAATCTTCCAATCAGCCTCATTATGTGCCAACAACGCTCATGCGCCTAACAGCACATCAGTCCATGCGCCTGCACCCGTAGCCGCTCAGCAGCGCAGGCGCGCGGTCCCTCATGCGTGCAGCGATACAATAGCGCATGCGTGCAACCCTGCAGCGGTGCATGCGCGCACACGCATAAACGCGCATACGCTCATAGCTACGCATAGCCCGCGTAAGCCCATATACATGCGCCTGCCCATGCGCCTAGTTCATGCGCCTAGTGCATGCGACTTGCGCATAAGACGAGCACACGACCGCATCAACAACGCACAAAGCGCCATGCGCGGATACTCACGTGTTAAGTGCAAAGTGTGCCAACAAAGTGCCACGTTCCTCCCTTGAGCCCGAGTCCGAGCTCGAGCCCGAGTCCAAGTCCGAGTCCGAGTCACTAAGCCCCTTCGGGGCTTAGCTTCTAAGGGAATAATCCCATGAACATGACAAAAAACATAAATGCTTCAGTGAGAAGTTAATCCTTTTTTCTAATAGAAAATACCCCCACATGGCACCCATGTGTCCCACCACATCCTATGTGCACATCTCAATACAAACAAAGCTATATATTGAGATACTCACTTTTTGGTGTGAGCAATGTGGGACTATCTTTTCTAGTTACAAAGGCAAACACACCAACATTCTCCTACATATCTCAATATATGGGTTGAGCATTCCCTACAGTGACTGTCCATCATGCATTAGGATAGATGTCACTTCTGTTTGCTATGGAAAAGTTTAAGATGAACTTTTGTATTGAACAAACGAAACATAGTACAACATTGATCCTTGACGGGATCTTTCGAGTATAATTTGTTTTTTTTTCTGGGGACGTGTGGCGATGGAGGGTTGATTCTTTACTCCGTTGACGATCTGACGATGATCAAAGGCAAATACAAGTCTTCGGCTGGACGACAATTTGGCTCTCCTGAAGTATGCTCGGACTCTCTGAATGTCTGGACGACTGTCTCTCTGTGTGTATTCGTCTCCGTATTGAATGAAGGAATGATCCTTCTATTTATAGGGGTTGGAATGATCCATTCATGCACGCATGGAATTTTGGCACGCAGGAACGCTACGCGCATGACTTTGTTGGACGTAGGGACGCTGCGTCCGGAAAGCTTGAGCTGAATCTGGTGTAACTGCATTGTTGGGCTGCAGATGAGCTGACACGTGACAGTTGTTAGAATTCGTTTGTTGTTGAGATCTTGGGTGATTGGCACCCGTTCATGAGTATGACTGAGTCAATAACACGTGGCGCGTGTACATTACTCAAAGATCTCGATCTGTTTGAAAAATAATAGATTTGATGCGCCTAAGGGATCTGGCGCATGAGGAGTCTTGGCGTGTGGCTTCTGAGGGCGCATAGAGAGTCTGGACGCATGGCTTTAGGGGCGCATGCGAAGTTTGTTCGGGTCAGCTACGTGGCAGAGCACAGCTGTAATCGACAAATGAGTAATGATTATGTCGACGTGTGCTGACGTAGGCGACCCTTCGTTTTCTGTGAAAACCGTCGTCTGCATTGTCTTCAAGGCGCGTGCTGCTGACATCTGACATTTAGCATTAAATGCTTGATGGGTGAGGAGCCTATGTAGGCGCATCGTTGTGGGGCACATGCACCATGGAGCGCATCAGCTGCGGGGTGCATCAACTGTGGGGTGCATGCACCATGGAGCGCATCAACTGTGGGGCGCATCACTTTTCGGTCAACCTTGTACAGCGTTTTGGTGGCTTGAAATAATGACTGACTTGGTTAAAATCGAGATGGCTGATTCATTGCCATTAATGCTAGGTTCATCCCATTAATCTCGGAGAGATTGCCACTTGATACATGAGTTTGATCATGCTTTGGCCTATAAATAGATGTGTTCGAAGAGTGGAGCATTTGCTCGTTCTTATTTCACTCGACTTCATGTCAAGGACAAACCCAACTTTCAATGGCCGTGAGCCTCCTCCTCGGCAACTCATTCAGCAGTAGGTTGTAGATCTCCTCCTTCAAAGAAGTTATGATTTTGACGAAGGACTTCATTTGAGAACTGAGATACGCCGAGCTAGCTATGGACAACAGTTCGTGCTCGTGTACCTTATTGGCAGCATTCTTCCCTAAGACAACATCAAATGCCAAGATGTTGATTACATGGTTTGGGTTGATTACCAACCTACATTCTGCTCAATCATTGTTTCGTTCAGAAGGGATGCGTCTGTGTTGAGACGAGAAAGTGAAGCGCTCCTGACAAGGAAGTGATTCGCTCGTGACGAGGAAGTGATTCGCTCGTGACGAGGAAGTAATGCGCCTGTGCTGAGACCTAAAAGTGATGTGCCTATCCGTTTAGTTTAGAGTAAGCTGTAGTAGATTTTCTATGTAATGAAAATCCTGTTTATGTACAGGCTTTCCATATAATAAAAAATCTTCCCTTCTATGCATTTTATCTTTATTGTTCTTTGATGATGCGCCAACATGATGCTTTGTGTCTCTGGCACATGTCTTTTGCAGCGCATAAGGGTGCGCCTTCTTGAACTTGATTTCTGGGCGCCTGAAATTTCATGCTTCTACAGCTTCGACTTGAATCTTCTCGCATGGGTTAAATATAACATAATACAAGAATGGACTAAGTCTTGAATTCTGCACCATAACTGCAATTCTTTTCACTGACATAATAACATCAACTGTGCTTCTGGCTGCACATTAAAGGCTCTGTGTCCATCTGGTTTCGGTGTATGTATATTAGGTGTCTACAAGTTTTTCTTGAAGAGACGGCCTGTATCTCTTTACATACACTCTAGGTGAGTTCTTTTAAAGAGTCTTGGCATGAAGCCTTTCGCTTCCTTGCGGTGCTACGCTGCTATAACATAGCCCAAGGCCAAGACTATACCTCATTATGGTGTCATACCACTGTAGCATGAGGACCCAGTTTCTTTGTAGTGCCAACCTACCTAGCATGAAGCATTTCGCTTCCTTGCGGTGTTACGCCACTGTGACATGGCTCGCGAAGCCGATGCTTTACCCTTTCTAGGTACCTTTTGGTGGTGTCACACCACTGTAACATGAGGTCCCAGCTCTTTGTAGTGTTGCATACCACTCCTCATTCTACATCATTAGGCCACTTGCCTATGTGCGGTGCTATGCTGCTGTGACATGGCTCGAAGTCGAGGCTTTACCCTAACGAGGTACCTCTTGGTGGTGTCACCCTACTGTAGCATGGAGTACTACGCTCCTTTGTAGTGCTTTGCTACCTGTGCTTCCTGTAAAGCACGTTGGACATTCCAAATGTCCGAGAACTCATTAAGGCTTCCAAGTCATCCTCCTACATGACTTTGTTCTATACGAAAAATAAACAGTAGACAACAGTGGTTCTGGGTCCATAACCTCTAAAAGTCCCAAAGAACTACCTACCGTTCCTGATATTCTTCCAGTCAATGATCCTTCTTTGAACCAAAAGTTAGATGCATAGTAGATTTCTATTTGAACTAATAGCATAAAACTTTATGGTAGAATTACAAAGACATAATATCAGAATGCCTTCAAGCCAATTTTTCTTATTATGTCTTCGACCAGCTGACGCTTGATACCTTTGGTGAACGGATCTGCTAGATTCTCCTGACTCCGAACATCAACTATGACAATGACTCCTCTTTTGATGAGATCATTCACCGCCCTATGCCTCAACCGCATAGTTCTCTGATTGCCATTGAAGATGTCATTTGATGCCACCGCTGCAGGCGCATGGTTGTCACAGTATATCGGTACTGCCGAAATATGCACACCAACCATTGGAAGATCATACATAGCTCGCGAAGCCATTCTTCTTCATCCGCTGCAGCTGCCAGTGTATAGAACTCAGATTCCATAGAAAAGTGTGAGAGCATCGTCTGCTTCTTCGACTTCCACGATATAGCAGCTCCACCAATGGAGAAGACATCCTCATGTGGACCTTTTACTCTCCACTTCTGAGCACCGGCTTGCATCACTGAAGCCTTCCACTACTGTTGGATCTCCGCAGTAGCGCAGTGCATACTTTTGATTCCTCTTGAGATATATCATAACTCTCTTCACAGCTTTCCAGTGCTCCATGCCTGGATTGCTGGTGAATCGACTCAGCATCCCCACGGCAAAATCTATGTCAGGCCTTGTGGCAGTAGTCGCATACATCATACTCCCGATGAAGCTTGAATACTCCAGCTGTCTGACGCTTTTCCTTGGATTTGGCTTCAGCTTCTTGTCACACATACGGAGTATCGATCCCTGGAATATTCTGATACCCATAACATGTGAGCATCTTCTCAATGTAATGAGACTGTGACAATGTCACTCCAGTTTTCGTCCGGATAATCTTTATCCCTAGGATAACATCAGCTTTTCCTAAGTCCTTCATGCTGAACTTAGACGAGAAGAACTTCTTTGTCTCTGTGACACATGCTAAGTCTGTACCCAATATCAGCATTTCGTCCACGTACAAACAAACGACAACTCCTCTTCCGTCAGCGAACTTAGTGTACACACACTTGTCCCTCTCGATGAGCCTGTAGCCGTTTGATCTAACTTTATCAAACTTCTCATGCCCCCACATCTTGGGAGCTTGCTTTAGATCATATAATGATTTCACCAACTTGCAGATTTTGTCTTTGTCACTCTCCGTTCCTGAAATACGTAAAATTTTGCTTTTTCCTGTATATGGTATCTGGCACTTGTATCTTGATTGCATGTATCATGTATTTGTAACTGGCCATGGCATGAAACAGTATCTCGTCGTGAATTAGTGTGCCACCCCTTGTCTTTGTCTGGTTGTAGGCGTGGCTCACTGCTTCGATGATAAGATTTCTGGACCGTGTTGTGGTTAGGATTTTATTTAATTAATTTAATTAGTTGTATCATGTAGCATTTAACATGTTATTAGTCAAATGGTTAGGTCATGTTAAGAACAGGGTTTTTATGAGTCAACCCAACCCTACTATATATATTCTCTTCCCCTCTCTCTCTTCTCATAACTTTTCATTTTCTTCCCCAAAGCAACTTTTAGGCAAGTACATCTTGCACAATGAGAGACCACTTGTAATTTTCATTTTTTGTTATTTCTTTCATATTATTGGTCTAGATTGTTCCTCTCTTCATTCTCTACAAGTTTAGTTCTTGGAGTTTTTAATCTTAATGGCTAGTTTTGTGTAGATCTAAGTTTCTAAAACTAGGGTTTTATGGATTTTCGTGGTTTTAATCTATCAAAATTGGTTGTTTTCGAAAACTAGTTCCATGTTGTAGAGAATTTGATTCTACCCAATTTTGGCTTTTGAGCCGCTTGATTTCGACTTCGTATGAATAAGTTATGCCATTTTTCGTGTTTATGGGTTTCCCACACCTTTTGGTGCTGTCGGGACAATAAACAGTGCCACGCACAACGTTTTCGCCGCGCACCGTGCTTGCGCCGTGGGCATTTTTGCCCGCGCGCACAGCGCATCTCGGGCGCCACGCTCCCGCGCGATTTTCTGCTGCGCGCACCTTGCGACGTGGGCATTTTTGCCCGTGCATGCAGCGCATCTTGCGCGCCGTGCGCTCGGGCGATTTTCTGCCGCGCACCGTGCTTGCGCGCACCTTGCGCCGTAGGCATTTTTGCCCGCGCACGCAGCATATCTCGCGCGCCGCGCGCTCGCGCGATTTTCCTCCGACCGCCGTGCTTGCGCGTACCGTGTGCAGTTTTGTCTGCGCGCGCAGTGCGTTTTGCGCGCTGTGCGCAGTCCGCGTGCCGTGCTTGCGCGCACCGTGCGCCGTGGGCAGTTTTGCCCGCGTGCGCAGTGCACCTATGCGCAATCACCCTAAATGACTGTTTTTGCCCGTTTGAGCTGTTTTGTAGCTAGAATCTTGTAAAACTCAAAACATGAAAGTTGTTGATCTTTGTCTTGGCTTCAAGAATCTTTATGTCTCACTTTAATTGGATGACCTTGACTTCTTGTCCTGACCTTAGTGTGTCATGAATGTTTGAGACTTGCGTGTCCCATATGACTTCTATGTCACGAGGGGTCCATGTGACTTCCTGACTTGACCATGTTTTCGACTTGATTACCTGTATACGTGTCGGTGCCTTTTCTAAGTTTGTATTGAGGTACAATATTAGTGTGCACCGCAGTGCTATTTAATGAGTGCACTGAGGTGTGACTTTGCATGCTAAGTGATCGTTCGTGTTATATGTCAATACATGCATATTTTTCAGCACAGTCATGGTAATTGGTCAGTAATAGTGTCGTGGTATATTGATTGTTGTTTGATGCATTACACTAAGCATGGATCTAGATTTGGGACTCCTTGAGCCGATGTGGATTCATACTTAGGATACATGTACTATGGTACGACATATAGAAGGATGACCATGTGACCACGACATATAATTCCAAGATCAAGATAGGGTTAATCTAAGCAACTTAAATTGGTAGAAGCATTGGGAGGGAACGGAATTCCGAGATCGTACGTTACCAGCCACCCCAGGTCATGTCCTGACGTGTCGGGTTGGCCGCCACAGATACGATTTCATCTGCCTATAGTGGATGACTATATCCGACTCCTACGTGCTATGTGTTATATGTTTTAGCACAGTAGACTTACGGGGGACCGGTGCATAATTAAAGTACTACGTGTATATATATATATATAATGGATTGGCTAGCCCTGCTTGGATACGATACGATCTGAGGATTCCTATATATTTGCATTACTGGGATAACCCAGGCAAATCGTAGAAAGCCGTAGGATTGATTGGCCGCTTGTAAACTGTCTTGCTTGTGATATGTTTCTTCTGTTAGTAACTGAGGAACATGGACTATCGTAGTGCGTGGTCCAACCCATGTCCTTGTTTGGTTGTTGGGTTGGGCTATTGTGCTGCGATAGGCTATGGACCGAGGTTACGACCAGAAGCCCTTAACCTGACCATGGTTATAGGATGTATCTTATCCCGGTACGATATTGGCACCGTTTGTCCTTGTTTGGTTGTAAGGGTGCCGTATTGTCTCGATGATATGATATAAGTCTATAACTCTTGAACCAGGTCTTAATTTACTCATTGGGTTTTGTCTTATTTATTATGTGCTTCCTTGTGGTACTTGCTATTCGGGGCCTGACCCCGCTGGTTTTGTTTGGCCAGATATCGTAGCAGCGCCAGAGGGTCCAACCTTCTACCCGAACAATGGTGCACACCAGGAGTATGGGCGCCAGGGACCATGAGTGGGTTTCTTCTCCACCGCTCTAATATTTTCTATTTTGTACTTGGCATTTAGCCACCGGCACCTGTTTAGCCGGCTGTTCTGGACGTTAGTTTCCTTTTACATAATTGTAATTAAATAAGACTATAGCTGACTACAGTTATGTTCTATTGACTCTCGGCACTAGCTCAACATTTTGTGTAGCTAGACTCATGAATCATTTTGATGAAGCGTCGGGGACGCCTTACTGCTTTATCTTATATGATCATTATTACTGTTTCTTGGTTGATTGATTGAGACATAGATGCTCTGTGAGACCATAGAAGACCTAATTGTAGCATGCACCCCTAGTCTCTTGACAGCCACAATTGCCGTATGACGTTTTCACACCTTGTACGAGGTAGCTGGCCTAGTCCGTCTCAGTATTTCGGTACTGGGGCGTGACAGTCTTCAAGGCCCTTGACGACAAATACTTCTGGCTGTTGCATGTAAATCTCTTCGGTCAACTCTCCATTCAGGAATGCTGTTTTAACATCCATCTGATGAATAACAAACTTGTGAATTGCACTCAGAGCAATCAACATCCTGATGGTCGTCATCCACGCTACTGGAGCATATGTGTCAAAATAATCGATCCCCTGCTTTTGAGAAAACCCCTTGGCTACCGGCCTTGCCTTGAACTTGTCAACACTTCCATCGGCCTTCATCTTCTTCTTCAAGATCCATTTAAATCTGATTGATTTTGCTCCTTTAGGTAGATCGACCAACATCCACGTATTGTTGGAGGTTATCGAGTCATACTCATCATTAATAGTCTTATTCCAGATGACAGCGTCTCTAGTCTTCATCGTCTCATCATAGGTAAGCGGATCTGCTTCCACATGATAGGTGACGAAATTCTCTCCGAAGTCCTTCTGTCTCCTCACTCGCTTAGATGCTGTTTCTGCGAGTTATGGTTCGACCGTTGTTTCTGCAACAACTTCTTGGACTACATTTTCGTTAGGAGCTTCAACCTACTGTGCACCCACACTATCTCCGGAATGTCCGCGAGAACAATGTTCTTGTGAATTTGTCTTCAAAGAATTCTGCATCGCGAGATTCAATGATATAATTTGACTCAATATCAAGGAACCTCCGAGCATCACTCTTTTCAGCATAACCCAGGTAGATTGTCTTCCTAGTCCTTGTTCCCAGCTTCTGAATCTTCAAATTCGGAAGCTTCATATACGCCAGACACCCCAACACTCGAATGACATTTAAGTTGGATCTGACCTTGAAGCAGAGTTCATGAGGAGTGACATCGGAAGTTGCGTGCGCCACTCTATTCAGAATGAAAGTAGCCGTAAGCATAGCTTCACCCCAGAAGCAATTTGGAAGACCCGCAGTTAACAACATTGAATTTATCATCTATGTTAACGTTTTGTTCTTTCTTTCTGCAACATCATTTGATTGAGGGGAGTATGGAGCAGTTGTCTCATTGACAATTCTATGTTCTCTACAGAACGATGCGGATTCATGAGACCTATATTCTCCACCTCGATCACTTCTGAGTCTCTTGAGTTGTTGTCCGATTTGACGCTCGGCTCCAGCCTTGAAGTCCTTAAAATTTTCGAACGCTTTATATTTAGGCTTGAACAGATAAACGAACGCGTACTTCGAGAGATCATCGATGAAAGTTATGAAATACTTCATCCCGGCCTTTGTGGAAAACTGTTTGAAGTTACAGATATCTGAGTGCACAAACTCCAGAAGATCTGTGCTTCTGTTTATCCGTTTGAACGGTTTTTTAGTGTTCTTCGTCTGCGCACAGACTTCAAACTTCTCCACCTCCTTTAAACCCCCTAAATTTCTACTATGATTTTTTTAAATAAATTTGGTAATTATTTTGTACGTCGGATTTGTACGTCGCATACGAGTTCGCATTTGTCGTAATTTACGTAGCGTGCGAGCTTGCGTTTCGTAATTTCTCGTCGAGTGCGAATATGTGCGAGGTACATATTTGTTTGAAAACGTTTTATAGCTATAATATAGGTTCAAAATAATATGAGTTAAATATTTTAATTTACTTTAAAGTGGTATTTACTTTTATTGTGCGAATATAATGTTTCACAAATATTGTTTTTATGCAAATACGGAAAATAAAATTTATGTAAAATTGATTTTTGAAATTATTTTTATTTCAAGAATTCAAATTATTACTGTGATTTTCGAAATGAATAATATTATTATTTAAATTTTTATGAAAAAGTATTATAAATGTAGTACTTGTGATTTAAATCAAAATTTGAGTTTTAAAATAAATATCAAACGGTTTTGAATTTAATATAAGAATTTGCTAGTTTAAATCTTAGAAAGATATTAATATTTTGATTTAAAGTTATTTAAATTATTATGTGAATTATCTATGGGGGAGTTTAAACAATCCAAAACCTTAACCAACTAGGAGCTTCCACCTCCTATATAAGGAGAGCCCCTTTGCTTCTTTTCCATAGAATTTCTCCACCAAATCCGTGCATCGTGTCCGTGCCCCATCCCATCCACTATAATTTCTCCATGACAAATACATTATTTCTACAGGGTCCGACAATTTCGGACCTCCGCCCAAGGCTACTGTCTCCCGACTGCTAGCCCCATCATCATCGTCATCATCCCCATAACCACCATCGTCGTAACCATCTGCACCACCACCTCTCCTCTCGGTCGAGGCAGCAACCCCTCACCACCATGCCAACAACACAACGCCATACCCACGGCCACAGACCCTTGCCCGTCTACTCCGGCAATCACCACCCGCAATCAACACTCAACACCGCCACTCTACCAGGACTTCACCACAACCACCGCGGCAAATAAACCACCGCCATCGCTACACGACTCTCCGACCGCCACAGCCAGCACCTTTACCAACCACCATCTCCGTCATCATCACTACCATTACGACATCCACTCGCCCTCAGCCCGCTGCCACCGTCACCGCAACCACCCCAAACCATACCGACCACCATCATCGCAAAATCCGAACACCAAATCAAGAAGGGAAACCAGACCCTCACCTGACCTGGCTTCGTCGCGGGACCGCTACGCCCTCCGACCCGCAGCACCACTAGCACACGCGACCCAGATCTGTTGCCGCCGCGATCCTCCTCCACAACACCGAGCCCTGCACGCCGCCTCTCCCGGCACCTCGCCGCGCCCGCCCCGGGCTTCGCCTCAGCCGCGTCGGCAGCACGAGCCCGGAGGAGCTGGCCCTCTTTCGTCAGGCTTGCCGCAATCAGTGCCCCGCCTTCCCTCCATCGCACAACTCCCCGCGCCAAGGGCTGGCGCCGCCACCACCAGCCGCTCTTTCCCGTCGGAGAATTTGGAGCCGCCCGCAGCCGGGTGTGCGGCCAAGCCACCGCCTTCATCGGCACCGCATCCGCTACCGCCGCCTCCTTCCTCGGGTGGCCGCGCCACCGCCCGTCCTCCGCCTGGACCACCGAGAGCCCCGGTAGGTTCTCCTCTCTTCCCGCTCCCCCTTTTCCTCTCTCTTTTGCTCTCTTGAAAAAGAATGAGAAGCTGCAGCTGCTCCTGTTCTTTAACCCATTTATATTTTTTCTTATGTTTAGTTTTATTAAAGCAGCTCATGTACTTCAAAAAATTTTGTGAATATTATTTTCCAACTTCCCATTGGAATACACTATAACCTATAGTGTAAATTAGATTATATAATATATTATTTAGATTGTATTATTAGTATATGAAGTACCATAAGTGTTTGTTATCAAAATTATTATGATTATATTATTTGATTTTATTAATTAATAGATAATAAATACTTTCCAAATTATTTTGACAAAACTCCACAATCCTAAAATACTTTCCTAAAATTTGTTAAAATATTTTGACTAATGAAGGAAAAAAATTAATTTTCTACAATAATTGTATATATAAGAATTTTCAAGTAATTAACTTAGAAATATTTTTACTAAAATATAGTTACCAAAATTTATACAAAAATTTTCTAAGTATTTACGAGTATTTACCAATGAACTTTTTGTGATAAAAAAAAATCTAGCTTTAAAATATTATAGATATTTTCTAAGCATAGTATACGTATTCCATAAATATTTCCTCTTGATATCCCCATCGATCATGACTAATCAACCTTCCCTATTTTTCTCGTGAATATCGGACCTTTACTCATCGACCCCGGCTATTGGACCAACAGGACTTGACGGAACATCACACTACACCAGGCAACACACCAGACAAAATACCTTGTCATATTTACTGTTTACATTTAGTTGCATTTTATTAATCAGTTATTGTATTTATATTTCCAGTTTATTATTTCTCTTTTGCATGTGGGCCTAGAGTTAAGGGACTACCGTCAATATAGTGCATTTCATTAACTTTGTCACGATTCTATTACGAGTTGTGTGTGAGTTGTGAGTAACATATAGTGGTCACTTGCGTGTTGGCTAATCCCCCATGCGCATGCGTTGAAAATAATTATCAATAGATGCATGTTAGAAGACTTGACAGTTATTAAGTATAAAACAGTGTTGTGGAAGCGACATGTGTTGGTGCGTCGTGGTCACGACGCATGTATAGTATCATTGGGGGGAGAGGACAGCTATTAGCGTAGGGGCTACATTTACTTTTACACACATTTTGGGCCGATAGTGACTCGGATGAGCGCTACTTACTGCCCCGGGGCCGATAGCGACTCAGATGAGCGCTACTTACTGCACATGGCCGATAGTGACTCGGATGAGCGCTACTTACTGCCACTCTTTATTTACTCTGCTGATCCTACAGCCCTTGCGTAGAACGTTGTCCTCAAAGTGCATATCACATAGACGGTTAGGGACCCAGTTGTGTTGTAGTTTTATAGTATTTACATTTGCAGTTATAATGGCATGTTCTTCCTATATCTTGTTACGTCCCTCTGAGGACCTGGTGATTTCTCCAGGTGTGTTTTGTGATTTTCGCATGTGCTCTTGCCAAGGCCATAGTTTACATCTACCTTCACGATGCTAGCTCTTGGATTGTCTATCGCTTCGCTCGACTCTTCCATCATTGCTATGTATTTCTCTCTCTTTAGTTGGTAGTGCATTTGTCTCCGTCCAACGTTTTGTACAAATGACATTTATAAGTTGATTCTATGATATATTTAATTGTGGATGAGATTAGTTTCATGGCTTTCTACATTTTACAGCTTATGTATACGTACGAGGGTTTCATATACTTCGTATGTATACAGCTGGCATGTCTACGTACTTAGTCCTTGTATTTTGGGACTGGGACGTTACATGTTTTTGTGGTGGACCATGCAGGTTAGTTATCACTTCGGTTACGTGACTGTACCGATGTGAACATGCACATAGGATTAGAGTTTATGATCTCATCCACAAGCTTGACCTCCTTCCTTGCTTCAAGTTTCGAACTCTCGTTACCATCCTTGATTTGCATCCTGCTTGAACTCCTTCTACTGTAAATTCATATTTTTCGTGCTTAATGACAGCTAGGAAGATGACTACACTAGTATATACTCATAGGTCAAACACATGGATTACGTTGACAGTTAGTATACATTGAGGTCTTAATTGAGTCATAAAGGCATTAGTAAACTTAAGGATTAGTTAATTCTAAGTTGTGTAGTAGAGATGGAGATAAATTTCATTTTTGATACTACTAGAGGATTGATAGATTCTATAAAGGATTGAGAAAACAAATTTTGATTTGTGATTTTTGAGATTGTTAAATAGTTATGATTTATTGGGATATGAAATCAATTTGAGAAATATCTTAAAGTTTTAAATTGTGACGCATGATTCACGATTAAGCTTAAGTTTGGATTGTAATATGCTAAAGTTTATCTCGAGATTTATTAAAGAGTTTTAAATTATAAGTTATAATTTTGTAGATGACTAGAGAAGGTGGAAGTTTAGTTGAGAAAAAAAAAGAGCTTAAGGTTTTGAACTGAGTCGTACGATGTACGATTTATAAGTTTATTAGATTTTGAGTTTGAAGAGATGATAGTAAAATTTTGTTTTAAAATATTTTGGAAAATATGAAAACCGACTTTGAAGGAAAAAAAATTTAAACTTCAAATCGTGCCCTATGATTTATGATTTATAAATCTATTTAGATTTTGAGTTTAAAATTTTTGATTATGGTTATAAAAAATTTGGTAGAAAAACGGAGAGAGAGAATGAGTTTTTATTTATGAAGTTTTAGAAAATATGTATGGCTTATTGAATTATAAAATCGATGTGATAAAAATCGAACGTTTTAAATTATGTCATAGGATTATGGTTGGTAAGTGCATTAAAATATTGAGCTTAAATTTTGAGATTGCTTTGTAATATGCTAAGAGTTTTTGTTTAGAGAGTTATTTGAAATTTTTTAGAATTTTAAAGTTATGATTGGTTATGGAAATTTTTATAGATTAATGATTCATGAACTCTTGAGTTTAATAATTGGATTTAAAAATGTTAAATTTTGGAAAAAGTTAGTAGTAACGTGATAAGAGTTTACTTTGAGATTTATGAAAGGGATTTAAATTTTTAGTCATGATTAAATTGGACGGCTTAGAGTGAATACAAATTATGATAGCTTATTTTTGAAAATTTTAGTAAGAAACTTTTTGAGGAAACTCGAGTTAAAATTTTAATGGTAGGCCACCAAGATAACCCTAATGAGATAGAAGTATGATGTGGGCCCACCTATCATCATTTAACCTATGTTCTATTTTAGTCATTTTCCTGTTTTAGTAAGGAAGGATTATTTTGGTCTTTCACCAATAATAACCCTTCCTTAATAGTCATTTTCCTATTTTAGTAAGGAAGGATTATTTTGGTCTTTCACCAATAATAACCCTTCCTTAATAAGTCATTTTCCTATTTTAGTCAGGAAGTATTATTTTGGTCTTTCACCAATAATAACCCTTCCTTAATTAAGCCTTTGTTTTTCCCTATATAAACTAGGGTTAGCCATCTTTTATTTTCCATGCTTGTATTGAGAAGAAACTCTCAAGTATCAATAAGAAAGATTTAGACTTTGTCCGTCCACCAAAGTTGGGAGTTTGTTCTTTTCTCACAAAAAGATCATTATCTTTCTCTGTTTCTCTTTTCTACAAATCTTTTGTGAATCGAATAGGTCGATTCACATCAATTGGTATCAGAGCTCTCTACGATCCATGGCGTCCGGCACAAGGAACACGATCGAGGAGAATATCCAGGAGCTTCGGGAGGATTTCAACATCGAGATCGAAAGTTTGAAGGCCGCAATCAAAGATCAAGCGTCCACACAGGAGGATCTCCAGACCGAGGTAGGACGCATGCGGGAGGAGATGACGTCGATTCCGGCAATGATGAAGTTGTTGCAAAACATCTCGAACAAGATCAATGGCGACGAAGCGGAGGCGGCAACAACCCAAACCCTAGGCGACCAACTAGGGTTTGTTCATACGGAGGGGGAAGCGACCGACGACCACGGAGGACCGGCCGACGGGAGCTGGCCCGCACCCGCCGTCGCCGCCGCGCCGCCGGGCGGGGCCCTGGCGGCCGGCGACCCTCGCCGGACAGCGGCCGAAGGCCGCGGGAGCGTCGCCGCCAGCCGCGCGAGCCCGGGCGGGGCCGCTGCTGTTGGGGGCGGTCGCTGGCCGGCCCCCGACCGCCACCCCTGGCCGGTCGGCGCCAGAGGAGCCGCCGGCGAGCGGCCGTGGCCGGACGCCGTCGATCCGTACGGTCCCGGCGGACCGGTTCCACATTCGGGAGAAGCCCTAGGGCTTGGGGCTCCCTTCGGGGGTCGGACGAGGATTGCGAACTACGGAGATCGGTTCGTGGGCCCGGGAAGGGGCTTGGCGGGAGTTCCGGCGGGGACGGGAGGAGCGGAACCGCCAGGAGGAGCGAGGCACGCCGGAGGCAGCAATTTCTTTGGGGGAATGGCGGATCCCGCCAACTTCCAGAGAGGGGACCTCCCCCCACGACGACCACCACGGAGGAAGAGGAGAAGGAGGATCCGACGGAGGAAGAGGCCGCCATAGCAACAGACGCAGTTTCCAGATTTCCACCTTGAGGACAAGGTGGCTCTTTTAGGGGGCGGTATTGATGTGGGCCCACCTATCATCATTTAGCCTATGTTCTATTTTAGTCATTTTCCTGTTTTAGTAAGGAAGGATTATTTTGGTCTTTCACCAATAATAACCCTTCCTTAATAGTCATTTTCCTATTTTAGTAAGGAAGGATTATTTTGGTCTTTCACCAATAATAACCCTTCCTTAATAAGTCATTTTCCTATTTTAGTCAGGAAGGATTATTTTGGTCTTTCACCAATAATAACCCTTCCTTAATTAAGCCTTTGTTTTTCCCTATATAAACTAGGGTTAGCCATCTTTTATTTTCCATGCTTGTATTGAGAAGAAACTCTCAAGTATCAATAAGAAGGATTTAGACTTTGTCCGTCCACCAAAGTTGGGAGTTTGTTCTTTTCTCACAAAAAGATCATTATCTTTCTCTGTTTCTCTTTTCTACAAATCTTTTGTGAATCGAATAGGTCGATTCACATCAAAGTATTCCACCCGAATTGCTCTCTCTCTCATGACCATGAGAGTAGTATATACTCAAGTGTTGTTAGTCATCTACCAAACTATGTGACTGTATCTCAACATTGACTCACTCGACCTTCCTTCGTGACCTACTAACCGTTTGCAATTTGAATAATGAATTGATCGTTCCTTAACTATACTCATCTAGGAGACTATCTTCTCTTTAGAACTGTGTCCGTAAATTATTTTTACTGGAGTCCTAATTAATTTTATTTTATGCTTCAACTTGATCTCCTTTATTTTTGTGCATTAATTGTCACCTCATGAACTCCTACTTTCTATTTTAGATCTGTTGGCGTCCCTTACCGTGACTTTGACATTCGGAGTGTAATACTAGCTGTTACTGTCACGCCCCGCTCCCGTAGGAGCGATCGTCATCGCTAAGGCGTGATGCCGCACGAGACTAAGTTGCTCTCGTGCAAGGCTAATCTCCAGAAACGGCCGATTTGAGCTAGGCCACAGAGTCGCACAGAGTGTCCCCATTTGCAGCGAAAAGTAAATGAACACAAGTTGAAGCGAATTCAAACTCTTTATTGATTTTTCAAGAAGTTTACAAGCGGCGCTAGGCCGAGTTTACAAGTCTTTCAAGCTCTCTCCCTGAAACATAAAAGGCATGCCAAGTGGCTTACAATATGGAATGATTCATGGCGATGTTCCGATACATTATGTCCTGTATATGGTGCTTCAGCTCCTTGTAACGCTCCAAGGCTCCAGAGATAGCTCCGCGCCTTAACACGTCCGAAGGAAGCTCCGCACTCGACGACGTCTCCTGTATCCTGCAAGCAAACTGTGGGATTATCAGTACATTGTTATGCACTGGTGGGGAGGCTAGCTCGCCCACAATGCTATCATTACCAAACACGTTCTATTTACTTTTGTGCACCGTCTACCATTCATTGTCTTTCTAATCTTGCCTTAGGATCAGTTTCATAGCATATTTCATACCCTATCTCGTGCTACCGATTTCAATGTGTTGCATGGAAATACATGCACGACTTACCCATACTTACCGTCCGGCCTTTCCTGTCCAAGGTAAACCAAGTTAGTCAACAATTCATATATATCAACTTAACGTAGTATCGCATGAGGATTTAAGTGTCAAGGGCGTGTTTCTAACTCATTTACACGAAGTACTCTCGATTATTTGGTGTGTTATATTCAAGCCCGTTTAGTAGGCGCTTCGTTCAGTTAACTTAGACTACTTTGTTTCAATGCAAGGACTTGCACGTGGATTGCCACCAGCAAAGTCCACTTAATCTATATGCACCGGTCGCTGGCATCACAAGCCATTTTGGACATATTCTCCTTTGGTATTCTCACCTATCATAGCGTGCTGGTGCACCTTGATAGTCTTTTGAAATACCCCTTTGGTATTCTCACCTATCATAGCGTGATGGCTGGTACACCTTGATAGTCTTTTGAAATACCCGGCCTTACGTCTCTTTGAGTGTCCGAGCCCCCACCCAAACAGCCCGTAAGCCATGATTCCGCCTAGGCCGGCCACGATGTCTCGTTGATCGTTGCCTTGGAATCCCCTTCTTGATTCTTCCCCCAGTATACGAGTGGGTTGTCCACAACCATTTCGTATTGTCTTGTCATTTTAACTTAACGCCTGTCTTTGAGCCATAGGCTGTCTGTGAGCCATAATGCGTTATCGACCATGTTGGCGGCGGCGTCCGTGCAGCGCGGGTAGCGAGCCCCGATGCACGTCCCCGTCATACCTGTCGCTAACTATTCCTTTCTTTCTTATCTTTTATTCATTCTTTCTTTTCTTTCTTTCATTCGTTCGTTCATTCATTGATTCATTCACACATTCATTCATTCATTCGTTGATTCATTCATTCACTTATTCGTTCATTCTTTCATTCATACATTATGCAACTCCCCGTGCGGGAGTCGCCTTGGCGACCCATCGGTCCCAAAGTCTTCCAATGTTGTTATACTCTACTCGGAACGACTATGTCGATAGTCTTCCGTTTCATTGTTGTAAACCATTCGTTGTTTCATTGTTGAACGCATAAGGAACTCGAAATGTAAACTTGTGCCTTAGCACGAGCGTGGAGTGCGGTGCGAGAGAGCTCACATTTTCTAAGTTCTTTTCCATATTCTATACAAGCATACAAGATGGGATTATTCCCTTAGCTAGGTGCGTTGAGTCATTTATTAGCATGCACGGTGTTATCGCCTAGCGATTCTAGCAATAGTGTCCATATTGTTAAGTGTCTAGGCTAAGCAAAGACGGGTTCATCGGAGCCACCCACCTTAGCGATGTTCGCATCGGCCGAGCGATACTCCGAGCGCGCCTTTGAAACTCTAAGTCTGGATTCATCTTCGATGGGCCAATGTAAGTCTTGCATCGATTCTTCATCAGGTCGATGCCAACTCTTCGGGTCGACGGCTCGTTTGAGTCGTTGCACTTCCCGTTTGAATCGGCGTTCCGCTAGGGCGGAGCGGGTCATTACAGTTACCTTCCAACAAATTTCATATGCAAGACCTAGACAAGCCCACCTTCATGTAGGTATATCATTTTCCATAAAATACGTTCCTTTGTACCCTATTTTTATGATGCGACTTTCGAGGCATAAAGACTAAACTATAACCTTTACCATGATACCGATATATTTTTTTCGACCGCGGATAGTGACTCAACCTCGACTCAATTCTTTCGAACCGATATGTGATTGTCCTACTAAATTCCTTAAATGCTTAACTTTGGACATTATCTTGATTGCTTGACCCATTGTCTCGTCGCACTACTAGTTTGACTCTTGTAAGTTGGGTAGATTACCTCATGACCTAACAAACCCTTTGTCCTTGTGACCATATTGATAAGTTTACTTAAACTATAGAATTCGGAGGACCCTAACTTATCTCGTCAAGCAAGCCATAAATAAGGAAACACTAGGACGACTGTATGGGCCCAAACTTCGGGCAAGACTTAGATTTTAAATGATCTTGATCTATTTAATTTCCTTCATCAATATCCCTTGCTTATATTTTGACTATCTTATGCGGCTAATTTAGCCTCAGTTTTGCAAGCTTATTTCTTTACCAAGCTTGATCATGACATATTTTATTGGGTGCGCACCCACTAACATATTGTCTAATTAGAATCGGTGCATGATGGTCTGATCAACCTATTGCACTTTGGCTCGCTTTTCATATATTGTTCTACGTGGATGGGGACATAGTTAAACTTGGTCTCTAGAATCCCATCTACGACTGCCTTGGCAATTCTGTTGAAAATTTTCAATCGCCTATTCGTATTCGATATTATCTTCTTCGAACTCTTTACTACTTTCATCTTTCGCCTATTTAGAAAGACAAACACTCGTACTTGATATCCCCTTAGTTGCCCACTATCCATTCTCAAGACAGTTAGCCACTGACCAACCATGAGACTACGACCTTGCCTCGAGTTACTCTCCCTTCCTTCGGCCCTCGGCCTAATATTATGACCATCTAATCGTTTGTAAAACCTTTCAAATTGTTCCCTTAATCGTACCCTCAACGCAGACGATTAACATTCCCTCAGGGAACCACCTTTCCCAAATGTCTAAATTATTCTCTTGGATTTACTCAATTCCTTACTATTCTCTTATTCGTGACATCATGGTTCTATCGCCTTAACTAGCGGCCCTCATTCAATTCCATCCCTGCGAGATATTTTCGTAGATATCGAAATCACGTTTTCCTAAGGCATGTTTGTGTTGAACGTCGTTTCCTTGCCTCACCAATAATTGTTCTTACCCCCTTATCGATAATCTCTTGTACCTTACCTACCCTATCTATTCCTAAATTTCGAGGACGAAATTCTTATAAGTTGGGTAGAATGTAAACCCCCTAAGTTTCTACTATGATTTTTTTAAATAAATTTGGTAATTATTTTGTACTTCGGATTTGTACGTCGCATACGAGTTCGCATTTGTCGTAATTTACGTAGCGTGTGAGCTTGCGTTTCGTAATTTCTCGTCGAGTGCGAATATGTGCGAGGTACATATTTGTTTGAAAACGTTTTATAGCTATAATATAGGTTCAAAATAATATGAGTTAAATATTTTAATTTATTTTTATTTACTTAAAAGTGGTATTTACTTTTATTGTGCGAATATAATGTTTCACAAATATTGTTTTTATGCAAATACGAAAAATAAAATTTATGTAAAAATTGATTTTTGAAATTATTTTTATTTCAAGAATTCAAATTATTACTGTGATTTTCGAAATTAATAATATTATTATTTAAATTTTTATGAAAAAGTATTATAAATGTAGTACTTGTGATTTAAATCAAAATTTGAGTTTTAAAATAAATATCAAACGGTTTTGAATTTAATATAAGAATTTGCTAGTTTAAATCTTAGAAAGATATTAATATTTTGATTTAAAGTTATTTAAATTATTATGTGAATTATTTATGGGGGAGTTTAAACAATCCAAAGCCTTATCCAACTAGGAGCTTCCACCTCCTATATAAGGAGAACCCCTTTGCTTCTTTTCCATAGAATTTCTCCACCAAACCCCTGCATCGTGTCCGTGCCCCATCCCATCCACTATAATTTCTCCATTACAAATACATTATTTCTCCAGGGTCCGACAATTCCGGACCTCCGCCCACGGCTACTCTCTCTCGACTGCCAGCCCCATCATCATCGTCATCATCCCCATAACCACTATCGCCGTAACCATCCGCACCACCACCTCTCCTCTCGGCCGAGGCAGCAACCCCTCACCACCATGCCAGCAACCCAACGCCATACCCACGGCCACAGACCCCTGCCCGGCTACTCCGACAATCACCACTCAACACCGCCACCCTACCAGGACTTCACCACAACCACCGCGACAAATAAACCACCGCCACCGCTACCACGACTCTCCGACCACCACAGCCGGCACCTTTACCAACCACCATCAACGTCATCATTACTACCATTACGACAGCCACCCGCCCTCAGCCCGCTGCCACCGTCACCGCAACCACCCCAAACCATACCGACCACCATCATCGCAAAATCCGAACACCAAATCAAGAAGGGAAACCAGACCCTCACCTGACCCGGCTTCGTCGCGGGACCGCTGCGCCCTCCGACTCGCAGCACCACTGGCCCACGGGACCCAGATTTGGTGCCGCCGCGATCCTCCTCCACAACACCGAGCCCCGCAAGCCGCCTCTCCCGGCACCTCGCCGCGCCCGCCCCGGGCTCCGTCTCAGCCGCGTCGGCAGCACGAGCCCAGAGGAACTGGCCCTCTTTCGTCTGGCTTGCCGCAATCCGTGCCCCGCCTTCCCTCCATTGCACAACTCCCCGCGCCAAGGGCTGGCGCCGCCACCACCAGCCACTCTTTCCTGCCGGAGAACCTAGAGCCGCCCGCAGCCGGGTGTGCGGCCAAGCCACCGCCTTCATCGGCACCGCATCCGGCGCCGCCGCCTCCTTCCTCGGGTGGCCGCGCCACCGCCCGTCCTCCGCCTGGACCACCGAGAACCCCAGTAGGTTCTCCTCTCTTCCCTCTCCCCCTTTCCCTCTCTCTCCCCTCTCTTGCTCTCTCGAAAAAGAATGAGAAGCAGCAGCTGCTGCTGTTCTTTAACCCATTTATATTTTTTCTTATGTTTAGTTTTATTAAAGAAGCTCATGTACTTCAGAAAATTTTGTGGATATTATTTTCCAACTTCCCATTGGAATACACTATAACCTATAGTGTAAATTAGATTATATAATATATTATTTAGATTGTATTATTAGTATATAAAGTACCATAAGTGTTTGTTATCAAAATTATTATGATTATATTATTTGATTTTATTAATTAATAGATAATAAATACTTTCTAATTTATTTTGACAAAACTCCACAATCCTAAAATATTTTCCGAAAATTTGTTAAAATATTTTGATAATAAGGGAAAAAATTTAGTTTTCTACAATAATTGTATATATAAGTATTTTCATGTAATTAACTTAGAAATATTTTTACTAAAATATAGTTACCAAAATTTATGCAAAAATTTTCTAAGTAATTACGAGTATTTGCCAAAGAACTTTTTGTGATAAAAAAAATCTAGCTTTAAAATATTATAGATATTTTCTAAGCATAGTATACGTATTCCATAACTATTTCCTCTTGATATCCCCATCGATCATGACTAATCAACCTTCCCTATTTTTCTCGTGAATATCGGATTTTTACTCATTGACCCCGGCTATTGGACCAACAGGACTTGACGGAACATCACACTACACCAGACAACACACCAGACAAGATACCTTGCCATATTTACCAAGGTTCACAATATCGGTATCGGAATCGATATCGGACTATTCCTACGAGTATTGGTATCGGCGATATCGGCAGTTTCGGATCGGAGTATCGGATTTTTTGGTATCGAAAAAAAATAATTATTAATAAATTATTTACATTTATATATTTTATACATTTAGGCATAATTTAAGTATTTTCAGTGTTATTTCGTAGTACTTTTGAAATTAAATAACATTGTAATCACCCTTAGTGATTGGTTTACATATAATAGATTGATTTTCTTCTTTTACATGTTTTTACAATCTTATTATGTTTTAAACCCTTGATGATTTGTCTTTTTCGTTTAATTTTCTTTGCCGAATTGACCAGAAAAGAGACCCTCAATGTTGGTATCGGTAACTATCGGGTATCGGTCGGTATCGGATCGGGACATGCCAAACCGTATCGGTATCGGCCGTATCGGATCGGTATCGGCCGATACTTTAAACCATGATATTTACTGCTTATATTTAGTTGCATTTTATTAATCAGTTATTGTATTTATATTTCCAGTTTATTATTTCCCTTTTGCATGTGGGCCTAGAGTTAAGGGCTACCATCAATATAGTGCATTTCATTAACTTTGTCACGATTGTATCACGAGTTGTGTGTGAGTTGTGAGTAACATATAGAGGTCACTTGCGTGTTGGCTGATCCCCCGTGCGCATGCGTTGGAAATAACTGTCAATAGATACATGTTAGACGACTTGACAATTATTAAGTATAAAACAGTATTGTGGAAGCGACATGTGTTGGTGCGTCGTGGTCACGACACATGTATAGTATCATTGGAGGGAGAGGACATCTATTAACGTAGGGGCTACATTTACTTTTACACACATTTTGGGCCGATAGCGACTCGGATGAGCGCTATTTACTGCCCCGGGGCCGATAGCGACTCAGATGAGCGATACTTACTGCCCATGGTCAATAGTGACTCGGATGAGCGCTACTTACTGCCACTCTTTATTTACTCTGTTGATCCTACAGCCCCTGCGTAGAACGTTATCCTCAAAGTGCATATCACATAGACGGTTAGGGACCCAGTTGTGTTGTAGTTTTATAATATTTACATTTGCAGTTATAATGGCATGTTCTTTCTGTATCTTGTTACGTTCCTCTGAGGACCTGGTGATTTCTCTAGGTGTGTTTTGTGATTTTCGCAGGTGCTCTAGCCAAGGCCATAGTTTACATCTACCTTTGCGATGCTAGCTCTTGGATTGTCTATCGCTTCGCTCGACTCTTCCATCATTGCTATGTATTTCTCTCTCTTTAGTTGGTAGTGCATTTGTCTCCGCCCAACGTTTTGTACAAATGGCATTTATAAGTTGATTCTATGATATATTTAATTGTGGATGAGATTAGTTTCATGGCATTCTACATTTCATAGCTTATGTATGCATACGAGGGTTTCATATATTTCGTATGTATACAACTAGCATGTCTACGTACTTAGTCCTTGTATTTTGGGACTAGGACATTACAGCTCCTTACCTTCACATTTGGAGATAAATCATAGACTAGACATCTTGTCAATTCTTTTACAATGAACATGTCCTAGTCTATTATGCCATGCCATAATTCGAGGGAATAACCAGAAGATGATGCATTTATTTCCTCTATTGGAGTTACAAGTTGAAGTTTGAACATCCCTTCGGTACAAAATGCTTTTTCGAAGTATATTCCTTTATATGACATAACCACCTGACCAACGTTAATGTCCATCCTCAAGCCTGTGTTGCAGAGAAGACTTCCAGAGACCGGGTTCTTGGCTATCACCGGTACATGCTTCACATCGTGAAACGTCAGCGACTTCCCTGAAGTCATTTTCAGAACCACCGTCCCGATCTCCAGATCTTCAACTTGTGTCTGGTTCGCCGCCATAACTTTCTCAGAAATAGGTTTGTATATGGTGAACTACTCCTTCTTAGAGCAAACATGGCATGATGCCCCAGTGTCTATCACCAGTCCGTGTCAACACTAGTCGAGTCAATCATAGCAACAAAGTTAGCCTCACCTTTCTCTTTCCATTTAGGATTTTTCTTGCAGTCCTTCTTGAAGAGGTCTTGCTTGCCACAGTTGAAACAAGTCCCATGGTCCTTAGACTTTGGCTTGAACTGAGCCGACTTCACCTTTAGATGGTGAACGTCCTTCTTCTTATTGTAGGGAGCCTTCTGTTTCCCCTTAGAGTCTCCTTCTTGCACTAAGTTGGCTTTGGCCATCTGTTTGGACAAGATGCCCACTTTGAGTTGAGTCATCAACTCGTCTTCAACATGTATCCAGTGCAAGAGGTGCTCAAGATCCACCTCCATCCTCTTGCGGTACATGTCCGCGATGAAATTGCTCTACCAGGTGGGAGCTTGGCGACAACGCCCCCGACGACGAAGGCATCAACCAAGGGCATGCCGCCATCCTCAAGTTTCTGACGTAACTTGAGAAACTTTTTGACTTTAGGCAACATCGTCTTGTCGTCCTCAAATTGCATCCTCCAGGCCTTTTTGGTTACGTGGATCTTGTTCATTTTCTCATCTGCCTTGTAGAGATCCTCCACAGAATTCCAGACGTCCTTGGTATTGATCGTCTTGCTATATGACTCTGACAGAGAGTCCTCCATCGAGTTCAAGATGAACAACTTACAGAGTTATTATCTCTTCTCTACTTTGACTGCAAAGCAGTTGCCTCAACGACCCTCCGAGCATTTTCACCTTCTGGAATTAAAGGCTCAGGTCACGAGTTGAAGATTAAGGCTGACATTTCTCTTCCAGACGTTGTAATGCTCTCCGTCAAACTTCTCAAGCTTGTTAAAACTTGTGTCGAGAAGGTTTGCATGGCTGTTCTTTATTGGATTTATATCTTACTTTGAGATTGTTACTCCCGAAACAAATCTAGATGGAGGAACGATAAAAAAATAGACTTCCTGCAAATTAATTTGCTCTCTATTCTGATTTAGCAAGAAACAGAAGCAGAGACTTCACGCAAATAAATTTGCTTTCTGTTATGTTAATATAGGATTTTAGAGACTTTCTGCGAACAAGTTTGCTCTCCTAATATCCTGAAGCCACTCGAAGAAGAAGGAAGGATGAAGAACAACTCTGCTGGGGTGATGAGAATCACCATTGCTCAAAACAAGATTCGTCCTACTGCGATATGCTTCCAGGAACCAACAAGTTCTGTGAGAACTTCTGGAATGCTCGCCGTTACCTCCTGTACGAACTCGTCGAACTTCTCTGGACTGTGATGACAACGGCCACACAACTCTCTTCGTCTCTCAATTTCGAAGTGGGTCCTCAGAGGAGGCACGAAGAGAATATTTATAGAGTTGGGTGTGCCTGGCCGCCCACTAATTCCGAAAAGATAGAAGCAAATAATGGAAAGATATAACTGCATTAAATTCAAATTCCACAAAAAATGGATCTGAATTATTATTCAATTTTTTCATAATCACTCAAATCTTCCAATCAGCCTGATTATGTGCCAATAACACCCATGCGCCCAAAAACACATCAGCCCATGCGCGCGCAGCCGCTCAGCAGCGCAGGCGCACAGTTCCGCATGCGCGCAACAGCACAGCAGCGCATGCGCGCAACCCCGCAGTGGCGCATATGCACATAGCCGTGCATGCCCACGCCATGCGCCGATGCTGACGTGCTAAGTACAAAGTGTGCCAACAAAGCGCCATTTTGCGCCTTTGTGCCCGAGTCCAAGCCCTAGCCCGAGTCCGAGTCACTAAGCCCCTTTGAAGCTTAGCTTATAAGGAAATAAACCCAAGAGCATGACAAAAAACATAAATGATTTATTGAGGAGTTGATCTTTTTTTCCACTATAAATACACCCCCACATGGCACCCATGTGCCCCACCACACCCCATGTGCACATCTCAATACAAGCAAAGCTATATATTGAGATACTCACTTTTTGGTGTGAGCAATGTAGTACTATCTTTCTAGTTACAAAGGCAAAAACACCAACAACTTATGCGTGCACACACACACACATCACAAATTAAAAGATAGTGCTGATAAAGGTGGAGTTAATAAGAACTCTTCTCTACTTAATGATTACATTAGGCATCAAGTTTCTTGACTTGGAATGATAAAAACATATCCAATTGTTTTGACAATTGATCACATTAAGCAAAGTTCCATTCTTTCGCTAAAGAAATCTGTGCTATTTTCATTTTATTCTAGATAAAATAACTGCAATTACCGTACCTGTTAGAGATGAGATACATAAACATCTTTGAAACATACTGTGCTAAACTTCTTTTTCATTTCTTGTTCCAAATCCAATAGTAAACATAATCTATCTATTGTAGAATAATTAATTAGCTAAGTATATATATATATATATATATATATATATATATATATATATATATATATATATATATATATATACACTATTAACAGATGGCAGGAGCGGGCGATCGTTCTCCCGACCTAGGGTTTCCGCGAGGGCCTCCTCCACGGCCGCCGGACCCCCTGGCCGGCGGCGGGCGGGGCTCTGCCTCGAAGGGCGGCCCCCCTCCCGGCGTTGTGAAACACAACCAATACGATCATATATATATATATATATATATATATATATATATATATATATATATATATATATATTTGTGTGAAACACAACCAATACGATCATTTTTTTTTTTGAAGATAGGAGGAACATTCATTGAAATTAAGCATAGAGTTCACATCATAACACCATGGCAATGGCAAAAGGCTAAGTGGCCTCTGCAAAAACAAGCTTAAAAGATCCAACAACACACCACACATTAAGAGACATCAACACTGTAGGGATTCAATGAAAACACCATCATAACAGATATGATACGAAAACCAGCAAAGGTGCAGTTCCTAGTACTCCTCGCCCTCGTCACCCTCCTCGCCCTCAGCAGACTCGGCACCAACCTCCTCGTAATCCTTCTCGAGAGCCGCAAGATCCTCCCGAACCAATACGATCATATATATATATATATATATATATATATATATATATATATATAATGTACATAAATATAGATGGCGAATCGGAAGCGGCCTGGCGAATCGGGAGCGGCGCTAGGGTTTCCGCGCGGACCGCCCCCGCGGCCGCCGGACCCCCTGGCCGGCGGCGTCCGGGCTTCAGGCAAGACGAGCGGCCCTCCCTCCGGCGTTGGGGGGGGGGGGGGCGGGAGCATGATCGGGGGGGTCGGGCGGACCCCCCGACGCCGGTGCGAGCAAAGGCTCCCCCCCAGGCGGTGGAGGGGGGGGGGGGAGAGCGGGGGGGGGGGGTCGGCTGGACCCCCCCGGGTCGTCGACGACCCCCCCCCAAGCGGAGGGGGGGGGCGGTTTCTATGAGAGAGGGGCCGGGCTCATTCCACGCGGGGTCCGGGAGGTCGTTCTCGCTGCGGGATGGTCCCATCGATCCGGATTTTCAATTCAGATCAGGCTCAGGATCGCTGGGGAGCCAAACGGAGGGAGGTGGGTGGACAACGGTTACGCGCCGTCGCGTGGCGAAGTCCGGAGGAAAAATGGGTGGCAGACAGGGTCCGGTTAGGGATCGCCTCCCTGTTAGCCGTCAGTACGGGTCAGGGTCTCGGTCATCTGGCTGGGGTCAGGGGATGTCTACTGGGAAAACGGTGGGTTGGCGGCCTAAGGCGACCGCGGCGGCGAAGGGGAAGAGCGTAGTGGTGGATCTGGATGTTCAGGGTTCTGGGAACCCCCGCCCGGTGATTGCCCCAAGGCCTCTTGGGACGACTCCGCGGCCTGCTGGCCGGTCCTGGGCTGAGATCTGCAAACCTGTGGGACCGAAAACCCCCACATCGATGGAGTACGTTCCGCCGATAAAGGCAGGAAGGGGTTTCAGAGCATCGTTTTCGGCGGAGGAGATCCAGAAGGTGACAGCATACTGGGAGAACACCCTCGTCCTGTATGTCTTGGGCAACAAGCCTTTCTATGGACAGATCAGGGGCTATGCAGCGCGTGTCTGGCAGCCTAAGGGGAGTATGGAGTTCTTTGCCCGCGAGAATAGCTTCTATTACGTGAAGTTCGGACTGGCGGAGGATGTCGCTAGGATCCTCCAAGGCGGCCCCTGGACGTTCGACGACCGACTGATCATCCTCAAGGAGTGGACTCCGGAGCTGCGATGTGAGAGGGAGGTTTTAAATGCTATCCCAGTATGGATTCGATTCCCTGAGTTCCCGGTCCGGTTTTGGAGCATACCTCTGTTGATGCGGCTGGCCAGCTTGGTGGGCACCTCGATTAAAGCAGATGAAGCCACTGCTTTTCGGACGCGGTTGATGTACGCTAGGATCTTTGTGGAGATTCGGGCAGGGGGGGAGCTCCCAAAGACGGTGGAATATGAGATTCCTTCTGGAGAGGTGCTTACCCAGAAGGTGGAGTATGAATGGGTTCCCCCTACCTATTCTCGATGTTCCTGCTTCGGGCATCTGGCCAGTACCTGTTCATAGGTTGGACCTCCGGCGGACCCTATTATCCCACCTAGTGCGGCCACAGACGCCCCCTGTGATATGGATGTCAGAGATAATAGCGGAGATGAGGTCTTGGAGGGGGAGGATCATCATCCTGTGAGTGATGGCGGTTTGAGCCTCGTTGTGTCTACTCAGCTTGCTCCCACGGGTGGGGCCAAGTCCACTTACCAGGGGCCGAGTAGTATAGTTACCAGGAGCATGGTTGCGACGGAGATTGAGGCACGTGGGGAGGGCGGATCGTCTGGAGGGCAGGTCTACTGTAGGAAGAGATGTGCTGTCGGCCTATTGAGAGATGGCCCCTCCACGGAGGTGGGACATACCACAGACAGAGAGGAGCCGGTGTGTGTTGACAACCCTGCCTGGGCGTTGGTTCTATCTCAGGTTGCTCCCCACCAGGCGGCTCCGACTGGGATGGAGGATTCCTTAGCGACGGTTGCGGCTCCTTCCCCAGGTGCCGAACCGGGTGTTTTACAGGGGACCTCACCTCTCATTAATTAAATGGCCATTATCGCCTGGAATGTGCGGGGGGCGTGTTCGCTAGGGAGGTGGAGAGAGATTTGTGGGGTGCTCCACAGAGAGAAATATGACATCTTTGTTATCTTAGAATCCAAGATCAAAGGCGAGAAGACTCTTACTCGACGGACCCCTTCTCATTGGGCCCAACAGCACAACCTGGCTCTTTGTGACATGGCCAGGATTTGGGTCCGCTGGAACTTGAAGAGTTGGGATGGTGACTTGATCTTGATGACGGAGCAGTTGATTGCCATCTCCTTCGTGAACAACGGTGGCTTCCGGTTCCTGCTGGGGGCTGTCTACGGTCACAATGACAGAAGGAGGCGGGAGTCCTTATGGAGCGACATCTCCCGTGTTTCATCTGCTGCTGACTCGTCGCGCCTTCCTCTGCTCTTGATTAGGGACTTTAATGCCCTTCTGCACCATGGGGAGAAGCTCGGTGGTCGTCCGGTTCAAGATTCTATCCTTTATGATTTCCAGAGATACCTCCTGCTTGCGGGGCTTCGGGGTCTGTCTCGCTCAGGTTTCATCTGGACTTGGCACAACAAAGCAACTCATAACAGGGTTGCTTGTCAGCTTGATCGAGCTCTGGACAATGGGGAATGGTTCCGTCATTTTTCCAACACTTCGGCTGAGGGCCTGGCAGCCGGGACGAGCGATCATTCCCCTATCAGGGTTGGCTTCACTGCTCGGTCTCTTGGGAAGTCCCGTCCGTTCAAGTATAACAACAGTTGGTATCTCTCGGAGGGCTACCCGGAGGCTGTCGCGGAGGGGCTTGCTAGCGGTCAGGAGGGGACGGCGCAATTCCGCTTGGTCCGTCGTCTCAAGGCCACGAAGAGAGCCCTTAGGAGTTGGGTTAAGGGGTTGCCCAAGTCCACCTTAGAAGATGAGGAAGTGGAGTTGCGGACCTTGCAGCAGGATTTGCAAGCTGACAAATAATGGGGACCTGGCGGCTAGAGAGAAGGAGCTGATCGGAGAAGTCAACATCCTGAGGCTGCAGAAGGAGATTAGCTCGGCCCAGCGAGCCAAATGTTCTTGGCTGAAGGATGGTGATCGTTGCTCCAAGTTCTTTTATGATGTTATCCGGACAAGACAGAATAGGAACAACATCTCCCAGCTCCTTGATGCGGATGACAATATGGTGGGGACACCGGCTGAGATCCAGGACGAGGCTGTCAGGTACTACTCTGAGTTATATTTCCAGACTGACTACCTTTCCGTGTTCCTAGAGGTTGTTACGAAGAGATTGGCGACTCCTTATGGAAATAGCATTCTCCTTGCCCCTGTTTCATTGGAGGAGGTGGAATCTATTGTAAAGATGGCGGACCCTAACAAGGCTCCTGGTCCGGATGTCTTCAGCAGTGGTTTCTTCAAACGCCATTGGGACATTCTGAAGTTTTAGGTCGTGGAGGTGGTCCAGGAATTCTTCACCAAAGGAAAGCTTCTGAAAGAACTGAACCACACCTTCCTGACCTTGGTGCCGAAGAAGGAGGGAGCGACAGCTTTGGCGGACTTCAGACTTATTGCGTGTTGTAATTATCTTTATAAGATAATTACGCACCTTATGTGCCGGCGGATGGAGGGGATCATGCAGGACTTGGTATCCCCGAATCAGGCTGCGTTCATCAAAGGGAGGTCGATCGCAGAGCACAGTCTCCTGGCCCACGAGATGGTGAGGGGATTTAGCAGACCCGGAGGGGAGAAAGCTTGTGTTAAACTGGATCTGAGGAAGGCGTATGACATGGTGAATCGTGACGTCCTCAGCCATCTGATGTCCGCTATGGGGTTCGCGGACCATTGGGTCGAGTTGATCCGGGAGTGCATTACGTCCCCTACGTTCTCTGTTCTCATCCAGGGCATCCCTTATGGGTACTTCCAGAGCAACCGTGGGCTTAGGCAAGGTGACCCATTGTCCCCTTACCTGTTCACGCTGGTTATGGAGTACTTTACTTGTCTGATGGATCTGGCAGTGCATCGTGGACGGCTGGTACCTTTGTTTCGGAGGATGGTCCCCCCCAGTTACCCACCTTATTTATGCTGATGATCTGCTTGTCTTCATCCAGCCTTCGACGGAGGGATTGCAGATGCTAGCGAATATTATGGAAGATCTGAAGTCCTTTTCGGGTCTCCAGATGAACAGGGATAAGAGTAAGGGTCTACTTCAGCTCCTTGTGCCCCCGGAAGGAGGAGCGGGCTGATGTGCTGGGTATCGCGAGGAGTGATCTTCCGGTGAGATACTTAGGTGTGCCTCTCACTGTGAATTAAGCTCGGGATCAGGATTGCCATAGTCTGGTGGATTATGTCCAGAGGAGAGTGGAAGGTTGGCAAGCAGCAGGTCTGTCATTTGGCGGTCGCATTGAGTTGGTCAGATCGGTGATCACGGCTGTGGCCTATTTTTGGCTGCAGTCCATCCTCCTACCGGTGGCCACCATTCGGCAAGTGGAGAGACTTTGTGCCGATTTCATCTGGAGGGGAGGTATGCATGCGATCTCTTGGGACCAGCTTTGTCGGCCCAGGAAGGAGGGTGGAGTGGGACTCAGACCGTTGCGGGAGATTAGGGAGGCTTATGCGCTTAAGCTGGCCTGGAGATTCATCAGCGGGGGATCCCTATGGGCGGATTGGATGCACAGCAGATACGTGAAGCAGGACAGTTTTTGGACGTGTTCTTCTGACAACAACCAGTCAGTCACGTTCAAGACGATCTTGAGACACAGGGGAGTGCTCAAGTCTGCTATCAGGAGGGTCATGAAGGACGGGTCGGGTACGGACCTCTGGCGGGACCCTTGGATTGATCGGCGGTCGCTGTTGGACATCAGAGGAGCCCCGACTCATCAGGAGGACAGGCGAGGTCTGACGTGCAGTCGCATCATTCGTAATGGGGAGTGGAGGCCGGACTCTTATCGGTTCACTGAGGGGTTGGGTGGGAGCATTTTGTCTACTGTCATTGATCCGACCTTACCTGCGGATCGGTGGATGTGGGAGCCGACTGGAGCTTCTACAGGGACTGGGGAGTTCCAATTCCGTAGCTGCTACAACCTTACCCGGCATGCCTTCCCGTTGAGTTCGGATTATGAGTTCGTTTGGTTCACGAGCCTGGCCAGGAAGATGCAGTTATGTGTTTACAAACTTCTACTGGGCCGCCTATTGACGAGAGATCGCCTGAGTTCGTTTGGTGTGCCGGTTCCGGATCCCAAATGTGTGCTCTGTGGTTTGGAGCCTGAATCTATAAAACATATCTTCTTCGAGTGCACTCTGGCATGGCAGATCTGGGCGGAGCAGAGTCGTGTTTTGGGGGTGTCCGCCTCCGGGAAATGTGTTGGGGACATCATTACGGTGATCCGAGATAGCAGGGGTAGAGGGCAGGACTGGTTCCGAACAGCCAGAGTGCGTTTGGCTGCTGCGGTTTGGCATGTATGGCGGAAGCGAAACCGTCGGATCTTTGAGGGGCTGGTCACCCCTGCAGTTGGCATTCTCCATAACATCGAGTTTGATGTAAATGCTATGGAGAATTGATGAGTGATGAGTGAGAGTCCCACTCTGTTTGTATGTTGTATGATTATGGCTTTTCATTTAGAATAAAATTCATCTTTTTTCCAAATATATATATATATATATATATATATATATATATATATATATATATATATATATTTGTGCCAGACGGAGGTTGCTTATGGAGAGAGAGAGAGAGAGAGAGAGAGAATAAAGTATACTTCAAAAAAGAAAGAAAGAAAATCTTATTACAAAGAAACTTTCTTATAGCTAGAACTATATTAAGAATTAGTTCTTTTAAGAAATTCTAGATAAGTTGCAACGTTAAGAATTAAATTCTCTCATGTAAATTTACTAATATATAAACGTGTCATTTTAGGAATTGTTTCTTGGCACTCATATATAAAGTGTGACTATGATAATTTAATTTGTGGCCACAAGTTACTTGATCATTATTGATCTTGCTTAACCTTAAGACTCGACTTCTAAGAGAATAATACATATGTTTGTAATTCTTTGTGTGTGACTCTTGAATATTTCTAAGTTGTGCAAGGACTAATGATCGTATTGGTTGTGTTTCACACAAATATATATATATATATATATATATATATATATATATATATATATATATAATTAAAATTATTTAATTTGTGTGAATATATATATATTAAAAATTATTTAATTTGTGTGAATATATATATATATATATGTGTGTGTATATATATATATATATATTTTTTTTTTTTTGAAAAAAGGGTAAATTTTATTCCAAAGAAACACAGTAATCGTACAACATACAGTCAAAGTGGGACAACCCACTCATCAAGACCTCATAACATTTACATCAAATTCGATGTTATGAAGCAAGCCCACAAGAGGTGTAACTAGTCTCTCGAATATCCGACGGTTACGTTCCCGCCAGACGTGCCAAACCGAAGCAGCCAGACGAACCCTGGCAGTCCGGAACCAGTCCTCCCCTCGACCTTTACTATCTCGGATCACCGAAATGATGTCCCCAGTACTCTTCCCAGGGTCACAACCTCATAACATTCCACTTTGCTCCTTCCAGATCTGCCAAGTCAGGGCACACTCAAAGAAGATGTGGCTGATAGACTCTAGCTCCACCCCGCACAACACACACCTAGGATCCAGAACCGGCACTCCAAAAGAAAGCAGCCGATCTCGAGTAAGAAGGCGACCCAATAGGAGCTTGTAAAGACAGAGCTGCATCTTCCTTGTCAGGCCCTTACACCAAACAAAATCATAGTCAGGACTCTGAGGGAAAGTGCGCATGATGAGATTGTAGTAACTCCTAAATTGGAACTCCCCAGTACCCGGGGACGCACCCGTCGGCTCCCATATCCACCGATCTGCCGGCAAGTCCGGATCAATGGCAACAGTGCTAATGATCTCTCCCAGCTCCATGGTAAAACGATAGGACTCCGGCCTCCACTCGCCATCCCGAATGATCCGACTACACGTCATTCCCGTCCTGTCCTCCTGGTGAGTCGGAGCCCCCCTGATGTCCAATAACGAACTCCGATCTATCCAGGGATCTCGCCAGAGGTCCGTTCCAGACCCATCCTTCATGACCTTTCTGATAGCAGACTTGAGGATACCCCTGTGCCGCAGGACATTCTTGAACGTGACAGAATGATTGTTGTCAGAAGTACACGTCCAAAAATTGTCCTGCTTCACATACCTGCTATGCATCCAGGCAGCCCAGAGAGACCCCCCCCCCCCATTTAGGAATTTCCATGCCAGCTTGAGCGCAGAGGCCTCCCGAATCTCCAGCAGAGACCGAAGCCCCACTCCTCCCTCCTCCCTGGGACGGCAGAGCTGATCCCAAGAGATCGCATGCATACCCCTCTCCAAATGAAATCTGCACAAATCCGGTCCACCTTCCTAACAGTAGCGATAGGAAGGAGGATGGATTGTAGCCAGAAATGAGCAACAGCTGTAATTACGGACCGGACCAGCTCAATGCGACCGCCAAATGACAAACCCGAGGCTTGTCAGCCTTCCACCCTCCTCTGGACAAACTCCACCAAACTATGGCAATCATGATCCCGGGCATAGTTGACCGTGAGGGGTACTCCTAAATAGCGCACCGGAAGCTCACTCCTCTCGATACCCAGCAAGTAAGCCCGCTCCTCCTTCTGGGGACATAAGGAGCTGAAGTACACCCTGCTCTTCTCCCTGTTCAGCTGAAGTCCCGATAAGGAATGCAACTCTCCCATAATCTTTGCAAGCGTCTGCATACCCTCCATCGAAGGCCGGATAAACACCAAGAGATCATCAGCATATATGAGGTGGGTGACTGGGGGATCCACCCTCCGGAACAGTGGAACCAGCCTCCCTCTGTGTGCTGCTAAATCCATCAGGCATGTGAAGTATTCCATAATAATCGTGAACATGTAAGGGGACAGGGGATCGCCTTGCCGAAGCCCACGATTACTCTGGAAATACCCATAGGGGATGCCCTGTATGAGGACCGAGAAAGTGGGGGTCGTGATACACTCCCGTATCAGGCCTACCCAATGGTCCCCAAAACCCATGGCAGTCATCAGGTGGCAGAGGAAGTCGCGGTTGACCATGTCATATGCCTTCCTCAGATCCAGTTTCACGCACGCCTTCTCACCTCCAGGTTTGTTAAAACCTCTCACCATCTCATGAGCCAGGAGGCTGTGCTCTGCAATCGATCTCCCCTTGATAAATACAGCCTGGTTCAGGGAAATCAAGCCCTGCATGATCCTCTCCATACGCCGGCACATAAGGTGCGTACAGCACGCAATAGGTCTGAAGTCCGCCAGCGCTGTTGCTCCCTCCTTCTTAGGCACCAAGGTCAGGAAGGTGTGATTCAGCTCTTTTAACAGCTTTCCGTTGGTGAAGAATTCCTGTACCACCTCCAAGACCTGGTACTTCAGAGTATCCCAGTGGCGTTTGTAGAAACCACTGCTAAAACCATCCGAGCCTGGAGCCTTGTTGGAATCCGCCTGCTTGACAATAGCTTCTACCTCCAAAGTAACGGGAGCAAGAAGAATACTATTCCCATACGGAGTTACCAATCTCTTCGTAATGATCTCTGGGAACACAGACAAGTAGTCAGTCTGGAAATACAACTCAGAGTAGTACCTGCCCGCCCCGCCCTGAATCGCAGCCGGTTCCCCCACAAGATTGCCATCCACATCCAGAAGCCGGGAGATGTGATTCCTATGCTGCCTGGTCCGGATGACATCATAGAAGAACTTGGAGCACCGATCGCCGTCCTTGAGCCAGGAGCATTTGGCCCGCTGAGCTGTGCTGATCTCCTTCTGCAACCGCAAGATGCTGACTTCTTCAATCAGCTCCTTTTCTCTAGCCGCCAAGTCCCCATTAAGCATGTCAGCCTGCATGTCCTCCTGGATGGCTCGCAACTCCACCTCCTTATCTTCTAGGGAAGTCTTCGGCAACCCCTTCACCCAACTCCGAAGAGCCTGCTTCGTGGCCTTGAGACGCCGGACCAATCGGAACTGGGCCGTCCCCTGCTGACCACTATCAAGTCCCTCTGAGACAGCCTCCAGGTAGCCCTCAGAAAGGTACCAACAGTTGTTGTACCTAAAAGGACGAGCCTTCCCAGGGGTCCGACAAGAGAATCCAACTCTGATGGGAGAATGATCACTCGTCCCAGCAGCCAAACCCTCCGCTGAAGTGTTAGGAAAATGACGGAACCATTCCCCATTACCCAGAGCTCTATCAAGCTGGCAAGCAACCCTATTCCGAATGGCTTTGTTATGCCAAGTCCAGAGGAAGCCTGAGCGAGATAGTCCCTGGAGCCCTGCCTGAAGGAGACATCTCTGAAAATCATAAAGGATAGGATCTGGAACTGGACGACCTCCCACCTTCTCCCCACGGTGAAGAAGGGCATTGAAGTCCCTGATCAACAGGAGAGGAAGAGACGCCGAATCAGCTGCAGCTGCGACCCGGGAAATGTCACTCCAAAGGGATTCCCTCCTCCGTCTGTCGTTGTGGCCGTAGACTGCCCCCAAAAGAAACCGGAAGCCACCTTTGTTGGAGAAGGAAATAGCAATCAACTGCTCCGTCATCACAATCAGATCTCCATCCCAGCTCTTCGAGTTCCATCGAACCCAGATTCTGGCCATGTCACACAGAGCCAGGTTATGTAGTTGGGCCCAATGAGCTGGAGTTCTACGGGTAAGAGTCTTGTCACTCTTAATCTTCGTTTCTAACAGAATAGAGATGTCACATTTCTCTCTGTGCAACACCCCACAGATCTCTCTCCACCTACCAAGCGAACATGCCCCCCTCACATTCCAGGCTATAATAGCCATTAATCTAATAAGAGGAGGGGTCCCCTGACAAAACACCCAGATCGGCACCTGGGGGAGGTGCCGCATCCGTCGCTACAAGATCTTCCTCCATCCCAGACGGGGCGGGCTGCCGTGGGGTGTCCTGAGCGATAACCAAAGCCCAGGAAGGATTTTCAACACACACCACCTCCTCCCTGTCAGTAGTATGCATCCCCTCCCTGTATGTGCTGTCACTCAGCGGTCCGACAGTACGTCTCTTCCTGCAGTAGACCTGCCCCTCAGCCGAGCCTCCACCCCCTCGCACCTCGGTCCCCGACGCCGCCATGCCTCTCGTGACAATACTACTCTGTCTCTGGGGGGTAGGCAACGCCCCACTCGTGGACGCCAGCTGGGTAGACACAACGAGGCACGTCCCGCCCTCACTCACCGGAAGCGTATCCTCGCCCACCAAGGTCTCATCCCCGCTGTCAACTCTGATATCCATATCACAAGGAGAGTCAAGAGTCTCACCCTGTGGGGTAGAAGGCTCCACATGATGTCCAGTCGCCGAACAAGCACTAACCAGGTGTCCGAAGCAAGAACACCGTGAACAGGTAGGGGGAACCCATTCATATTCTACCTTCTGGGTAAGCACCTCTCCAGACGGAATATCATACTCCAGCACCTCCGGTAGATCCCTCCCAGCGCGGATCTCCACAAAATCCTGGCGTACATCAACCTCGACCGAAAAGCAGTGGCTTCGTCAGCCTTGATCGGGGTTCCCACCAAGCTCGCCAGTCGCATCAGCAAAGGAATACTCCAAAATCGAACAGGAAACTCGGGGAAGCGAATCCATACAGGGATGGTATTCAGTACTTCCCGCTCACAGCGAAGCTCCGGAGTCCACTCCTTAAGAATGATAAGCCGACCATCAAACGTCCAGGGACCGCCTTGAAGGATCCTAGCGACATCCTCCGCGAGACCGAACTTCACATAATAGAATCCGTTCTCGCGGGCAAAGAACTCCATGCTCCCCTTAGGCTGCCAGACACGCGCCGCATACCCCCGAATCTGTCCGTAGAAAGGCTTGTTGCCTAGGACATAAAGGACAAGGGTGTTCTCCCAGTATGCGGACACCTTCGCGATCTCCTCCGCGGGGAACGAGGCCCGGAAACCCCTCTCCGTCTTGGTCGGCGGAACATACTCCATCGATGAGGGGCTTTTTGGCCCCATAGGTTTGCAGATCTCTGCCCAGGACCGTCCAGCAGGCCGAGCCGTCGCCCCATGTGGACTGGGGGTAACCTCCGGCCTGGTTAGGCCAGATCGCGGGACCACGGGATCCAGCACCTTTCCTTTCCCCTTGTCTGCCGCGGTCGCCTTCGGCCGCCAACCCACCGATCTCCCAGTAGTCGCAGGGCCGCGGACCGCTGGCCGCGCCCCTAACCCGCTCGGACGGCTGTCAACCGAATGACGATCCCGAACGTGGCCCTGTCCACCTCCGGACTTCCCCCTTCCGTCTTCGCCGTCCGCCGACGCGTAACCGTCGTCCAACCTCCTCCCTCCGACTGGTTCTCCTGGGATCCAGAACCGGCTCCGAATTCAAAGACTGGGTCAGTAGCCCGATTCCCTGCCATAGGCATTGGAACCGACTCCGACCCCCCCTACAGAGTGGAACGCCGCAGCCGCCTTCCGAGGGGAGTCGCCTGGCCCCCTCGGCCTCCGATCCACCCCCCCTCCTCCGCCGGGGAGGCCGCTGCTACCAAGAGACGAACCGGGGGGTCCGCCCGACCCCCCCGCCCGCACTACCGCCTCCCCCCCCCCACCGCCAGGGAGGACCTGCCACCCAGGCCCACGCCGGGAGATCCGCCCGCCCCCCCCCCTCTCCGCCTGGGGGGGCCATCCACGGCCCCTGGGGGTCCACCCGACCCCCCCCCCCTGCTCTTCCGCCCCCCCCCCCCTCCCCCACCGCCTGGGGAAGGGCCTTCGCTTGTGCTGTCGGCGGAGGGTCCGCCCGACCCCCCCGTGCTTGCTCCCCCCCCCCCCCCCCCGGGCCGGAGGGGGGGCCGCTCACCTTGGTCTGCCCTGACGCCGCCGGCCAGGGGGTCCGGGGGTCGCGGTGGCGGCCCGCTCGGAACCCTAGCCGTCGCCTGGGAATCGCTCGCAGCGCTCGGGAGAATCATCCTTTATATATATATATATATATATATATATATATATGTATATACACACACATATATATATTCACACAAATTAAATAATTTTAATTATTTTAATATATATATATATATTAAAATAATTAAAATTATTTAATTTGTGTGAATATATATATATATATATATATATATATATATATATATATATATATATATATACACACACACATATATATATTCACTATATATATATATGATCGTATTGGTTGTGTTTCACACACACACACACACACACACACACACACACACACATATATATATATATATATATATATATATATGATCGTATTGGTTGTGTGCAATGAGTCGATACTTAGTTGACTGTACGTGGATTATGTACAATCGACGACATGAGAGCAAGATTTGTCTGAACGATGATTTCAAGACAGACGTTGAGGAATTTCTTAAATACGCCAATAGCCAATATCATGGCCCGCACCTGGAAGATTTGAGCACGAGTCGTGGGTACGTCCAGCCTATGCTGCAGGGTCGGCGGTAGATCGTTGTCTAGACTAACATCCAACAACTCAAGCAATATAAATGAGTAGTTAAACGTAACAATAAAATTCTCAATAACAAACACTAAAGGTAGATAACGATAATAAACAAATAAATGTTCCAGAAGGACATGGGGTCACAAGTCTAAGACATTAGTCTAAACCAAAAGGAAATATATATACATGCTAAATGTAAATTAATCGGAGACAAATCCGATAATAACAAATTTATTCTAACAATACTATGTGGTATCATCTGGAACCTCAGTAGCAACCTCCGTCTGGCCCTCCGGAAAGGCAGGATCGGACTCGGCTAAACTCTTCTGGGCCCCGTAATAAGTGGGACACCAATCCTCAAGTTCAACTCCTAAAATGTTAATATCCAGTCAGGATTGGAGCAAAGTACAATCAATGAAAGCACTTCCTGGTAACAACTGAGAATCACAGATGACATGTATAGTAAAATAAGTATAATTAGAATCATGGCAGTAAAGAGGGAAATAGGAAATCAAGATAACATGGTAAATGCCGACTATTTTTAGGTGTTTTGAAATACTGCTTAATATGTGACCGGCTTAGGTGCAACAGGGAGTATCAGGTCCGACTATTCATACGTGAGTGTATGATTAACTATCCACAAGAATCTACCACAGGAATCTACCACAGGAATCTAAAGGTATTGATCACATATCAACTAGTATTTTTTCCGCCCCAACTAATACTAATGGATCCGAATCACGACATGTCATAACACGTAAATCACAATGCACGGAATAAACACGAGCACGATACTATAAAACAGGAATATAGTAAATATAATAAATGATAAAAGAAGACAACTGAGAATCACATATGACATGTATAGTAAAATAAGTACAACTAGAATCATGACAGTAAACAGAAAAAATAGGAAATCAAGATAACATGGTAATGCCTATTATTTTTAGGTGTTTTGAAATACTACTTGATATGTGACTGACTTAGGTGCAATAGGGAGAATCAGGTCCGATTATTCATACGTGAGTGTATGATTAGCTATCTACAGGAATCTACCACAGGAATCTACCACAAGAATCTACCACAAGAATCTAAAGGTATTTATTGATCACATATCAACTAGTATTTTCCCCGTCCCAACTAATACTAATGAATCCGAATCACGACATGTCACAACACGTAAATCACAATACACGGAATAAACACTAGCACGATGATCACGGTATAACAATAGCATGAAAGGCACATCTCCTGACTGAATCCATGCAGTACCAGTCCGTGTAACGTCTGTGTCAGAAATCAAGTACACATTACTAAAACATGTAATATAGAAGCTATCATATACTGAAAACAATAAGAGAATTGTACTTGCCTTTGCTCTTCCGCTGAAAGTTATAATCAGAATCCGTATCGGTGGCCAGGACCTATATATATATATATAATATTTAAGATCATGATTTTTTTAGAGTCCGTTATGCTTACACAATATCATTTCTATGTATACATAAGATAGACTATGATTAAAGGTAAAAGAAACTAGTTTTGGTATTCCGGTCATCTAATTAATTGAAATCCTTATCGTTTACCAAAACAACATAACCTAACATATGTAATATAATACTATTAAAATATCATTTGTCTAGAAGTTAAGAAATCACAATTTTTGGGTAACTAATAAACATTAGAATTGGGTTCTAAGGCATGAACCTACACTAAACAAAGGGTTGAATTCCACCACATAAATATCCCTAAAATTCATGTTTAATCAGAATATAAATGTATATAAACATAATGTTGAGATATTTATCATGGAAAATTATTGGCAAAGTCTTGGTGAATTTCGGTTTTAAGAAACTAGTCATTTCTAGGCTTGAATCGACATGTTTTATGTCATCCAAGTTGGCCCTAATTAAACATTTTAAAAATCAGAACATAATTTGTTTAAAATCATAACTTAATGGTTTATAATCTATAAAATTTATCAATATAACCATAGTAAAAGTTATAAATATTACAAAGTGAAACTAGTTAGTTTCTATTCTCAAAGAACCCAAAAATTAAAATTCTAAATACTAATCTGTGTTCTGAAATTAAAATTAATGTAACACAAAATTACATAACAATTATTATGAATATTTATATTTTTCCAGCACCTAATAGGATTAATATATCGTGTCTCGAGTTTGGTTTAATTTCGGAAAAATATTCCACATACAATATTAGTGTTTACACAACATATCTCATGTAACGTAATTCTGGAATTAAATAATCATGCCCAAAAAAACCCTACTTTGATGCAACTTTTACATATATCTATCATAAAATAATTATATGGCATGGTAGGGGGTCAAATTAGGGAAATATTTGTGAAAGTTTCGTCCGAAAATTTAAAGAAAATGCACATAAAATAATAGCTACAAAAATGTGTCGCAATTCTGGAACGAATATTTCGTGTGTGCGTTTAGAGGCATTTCCCTTTTATGTCGATTTTATTAAGGTTTCTACCTAGAGGGATGATATATATAGTTATTCCCTATGTCATGTAAAAATATTCGACAAAAAATGAAGATACTTACCTATGTACGGACGTGTACAAATTTCGTGTCGCGAGATTCAGCCTGCACACCCTTTCGGAAAACGCCTGTACCGAAGGGAATTTGAACATAACATATAGACAATTATATATCAAATCGAAGGTAATTCGAAGAGCTACGAGAGGGAAAAGGTTTGGAGAAATTTTACCAAATGGTTTGGTGTGCACACCCAATTCTTTGCACAAAATTCGTGGACAACACACTGTTCTGGACACATCGTCGTGCGACAGAGGTTTGAGGGTTAAAAACTCCATGAAAAATTATGTAAAAATATGAAAATGAAAGGTAAGAGATAGAGGAAGATTTTTCGTAAAGGGCTCGAGGCTCGTACCTATTGTTTTCGTGGTGTAAAACGCTTCCAGCAGTCCTATTATGAAATCACCTTCAGTCCAATGAGTTTGTGAGGGAATTTTGGGATAGGAAATGAATGGAATGAGGGGGAATGACCCATAGGGCTGTAGGGGGTTGAGGGGGGGGGGGGGAGGTTGTGGCAAAGGTTTAGGGGAAATGAGGTAGTGGGGAGGTGGTTTTGGCAACTAAAAGTGGTAGTCACCACTTAATTCCAAAAATACATGTAGGCTAAAATTTTGTGCTGTCCACACACTTGTGTGTGCACTACATGAGTCAAGTAAGGGCTTGGTTAGGGTCTTCTACATCTTGTGCAAGTGTGGACCAAGTTTGGGCTTGATTGGAGTTGATTTGATTGGGTTTGAGTGGTCTACACTAGTCACTAGCACCACCCTAATTAGGTTGAAACCAAGCTAACTACAGTGCACCTAGCCAAGCCAAACTTACGTCACACATAATATTAACTAGGAATATTAAACTTAAACTTAGTGCTATATATATTTATATATAAACATGCACACAAATATTTATATATAATTTATACAATAAAAATTATTTGAGCTATGAATGTTACAAATATACCCCCTTAAAAAATTTCGTCATCGAAATTTAAAAGTAAAGACAGACATGAACAATAACTCATCGTTCGAAAAGATAAGGATATCGCTCGCGCATCTCATCCTCTCTCTCCCAAGTGGATTCACCCAGAGAGTGATGACGCCATGCGATACGAATCAGAGAAATCGTCTGATTTCGCAATACCTTCTCCCTACGATCCAAAATTCCTATGAGCTGCTCCTGATATTGGAGACTAGGTTGAACCTCAATCTCAAACTGATCCAACACATGGCTAGGGTCTGCTACGTACCGTCTCAACTACGACACGTGAAACATATTGTGTACCCCATCCAGAGTAGACGGTAAGTCTAGTCGGTAAGCTACATTACGGACCATCTCAAGAATGCTGAAGGGTCCAATGAACCTTGGACTAAGCTTCCTGTCTCTTCCGAATCGGATTGTACCACGTGTCGGAGAAATCCTCAGGAACAACAAATCGCCAACCTAGAACCAAAACAATTCCTTAACACACAACTATAAATATTATCAATCTAAACGAAAGAAATCTATACCTCAAACTCTAGCGGTCTCCGGTGGCTATCGGCCCAGTGCTTCTGCTTGTCCTGTACCATGCGAAGTGTATCTTCGATCTGCTTTATCTTCTCAGCAGCATCAACTGCCATCTCCGGTCCCAGAATCGCTCTTTCACCAACGTCGTCCCAAGATAATAGAGTACGATACCTCCGACCGTATAGAGCCTCGAAAAAAGACATCCCAATGATGGCCTGGTAGCTGTTGTTGTATGAGAACTCTACCAAATGAAGATGATCCTCCCACGAGCCTCCAAAGTCTAACACACAAGTCCAGAGCATATTCTCAAGCGTCTGAATAGTCCTCTCTGACTGTCCGTCTGTCTGAGGGTGGTAAGCGGTGCTAAATTTGAGTTATGTACCCAAACTAGCCTGCAAACTCCTCCAGAAATGGGATGTAAATTTGCTATCCCTATCCGATACAATGCTCACTGGGACTCCGTGCAATCTGACGATCTGTCTCACATACAGCTCGGCAAGCTTCTCCATAGACAAACACACCTTGAAAGGCAAAAAGTGGGTTGATTTGGTTAACATGTCAACGATGACCAAAATCGCGTCTTTCCCTCCTAGAGAACGTGGAAGTCAGGAAACAAAACCATAGTGATATGTTCTCATTTCCACTCCGGAATAGGTAATGGTTGAAGCAACCCTCCAGGTCTCTGCCTCTCCGTCTTGACCTGCTGGCATATCAAGCATCTGGAAACAAAATGTGCCACCTTCCGCTTCATGCCATACCACCACACATGCTCTCTCAGATCCTTATACATCTTGTTAGCTCTATGATGTATAGAGCACTGAGAACGGTGCGCTTCCTGCATAATCTCCTCTCGCAGATTCCTACTAGGAACACATAGTCTAGTCCCATGTCTCAATGACCCATCCTCGACAACGGTAAAATCATCCAGCAATCCTGCCTACACCTGAGCTCTGATGCTCCTAAGACTCACGTCTTGATATTGTGCCTGCTTGATCTTGTATATCAACTCTAACTGAACCTGTAAGGTCATCATCTGCTTCTCAACCCCTGGAACTATCACCTCTATGTCCAAGTTCTTCAGGTCTGCTAACAAATGCCGATCTGTCGTCAAATATATAGCTACCGGATACCTGCTTAAGGCATCGACAACTACGTTGGCCTTCCCTGGATGATACTGTAAGGATATATCAAAATCTTTCATCAGTTCCAGCCATCGACGCTGCCTTATATTCAACTCTTTCTGTGTGAAAACGTAGTTCAAGCTTTTGTGGTCAGTGGAGATCTCCACGCGCTCTCCGTACAAATAATGTTTCCACAACTTTAGAACAAAAATTACCGCTGCCAACTCCAAGTCATGAGTCGGATAATTATTCTCATGTGGCCGCAACTGTTTAGAAGCATAGGCAATCACCTTCTTGTTCTGCTCCAGAACATATTCCAGACCCTTCCCTGAAGCATCACTGTAGATAGCAAATCCACCTGATCCTGATGGCAACGTCAAGATAGGAGCCGTAGTCAATCTCTTCTTCATCTCATCAAATGCAGCCTGACACTCTTCCGTCTATACGAACTGTACATCCTTCCGAGTAAGTCTGGTCATTGGCTCTGCTATCCAAGAGAAATCATTCACGAACTTCCTGTAATATCCAGCAAATTCCAAGAAGCTCCTGATTTCTGCAACAGAACTCGGAGTAGTCTAAGACTCTACAGCTGCAATTTTCTTAGGATCAACAGATATTCCATCTCCAGTCACCACATGCCCAAGAAACTCCACCTTGTCTAGAAAAAACTCACATTTTGAGAGAGTTTCATAGAACTTCTCCTTCCTGAGAGTCTCAAGAACTATCTTCAGATGCTTCTCATGCCCCTCTGGTGTCTTCGAGTAGATGAGTATGTCATCGATGAACACAACCACAAACTGGTCAAGATATTTATGGAATACCTTGTTCATCAAATTCATGAAGATCGTCGTGGCATTAGTCAACACAAACGACATCACCAAAAACTCATACTGGCCGTACCTCGTCTGAAAAATGGTTCATGAAAGCTTTTTGGACATCCATCTGATGTATCACCAACTAATGTATTGTTGTGAGAGCAATTAACATTCTGATGGTGGTCATCCGGGCTACTGGAGCATACGTGTCAAAGTAGTCAATCCCATGTTTTGAGAGAACCCCTTGGCTACTAGCCTAGCCTTAAACTTGTTAATAGTTCCATCTGCTTTCATCTTCTTCTTGAAGATCAATTTGCATCCGATGAGTTTTGCTCCTTCAGGAAGATCAACCAACACCCAAGTGTTAATAGAGGTGATTGAATCAATTTCATTGTCTATCGTCTCTTTCCAGAAAATAGCATCTCTGGTCTTCATCGTCTCATCATAGGTAAGCGGATCTGCTTCCACATGATAGGTGACAAAGTCATCTCCGAAGTCCTTCGGCCTCCTCACTCGCTTAGTTGATGGTTCAGCGAGTTCTGGTTCAACAGTTGTTTCAACAACTACTTCTTGGACTACATTCTCACTAGAAACTTCAGTTTCCTGCGCACCCTTATTGTTCTCCGAAATATCCGCAAGAACAATGTTCTTGTGCCTTGCAAATTTATCTTCAAAATATTCTGCGTCGCGAGATTCAATGATATAATTTGATTCTATATCAAGAAATCTCTGAGCATCACTCTTCTCGGCATATTCTAAGAAGATCGCCTTTGTAGTCCTTGTCCCGAGCTTCTGAATCTTCAGATCTGGGAGCTTTACATATGCCAGAGACACCCGCACTTAAATGACATTCAAGTTAGGTCTGATATTGAACCAGAGTTCATGATGAGTGATGTCCGAAGTTGCAAGCGCACTCTATTCAGAATAAAAGTGGCCGTCAATGCAGCTTCTCCCCAGTAGCATTTTGGAAGACCCGCAGTCAACAACATTGAGTTTATCATTTCTGTCAACGTTCTGTTCTTCCTTTCTGCTACTCCGTTAGATTGAGGAGAATACGGAGCAGTAGTCTCATTGATGATTCCATGTTCCTTGCAGAACGATGCGAATTCATGAGACTGATACTCTCTGCCTTGATCACTTCTTGTTCTCTTGAGTTGTTGTCCAGTTTGCTGTTCAGCCTCGGCCCTGAACTCTTTGAACTTCTCAAACGCTTTGTCTTTATACTTCAGCAAATAGACGAACGCGTATTTTGAGAAGTCATCGATGAAGGTTATGAAATACTTCATCTCGACTTTTGTAGAGAATTGTTTGAAGTCACAGATATCGGAGTGTACCAACTCCAGAAGATTTGTGTTTCGATTAACCCGATGAAAGGGTTTCCTTGTGATCTTTATTTGAGCACATACTTCACATTTCTCTACCTTATCCCCACATTTGAAGATAAGTCATAGACTAGACATTCTGTTTATTCTTTTACAATGAACATGTCCTAGTCTATTATGCCACAACTCAAGAGTATAATCAGAACGAGCGATTGCATTAATTACATTAAATTGATTTACAAGCTGAAGTTTAAACATTCCTTCTGTATAAAACATTTTTTCGAAGTATGTTCCTTTTATGGACATCACCATCTGGCCAGCATTGATGTCCCTCCTTAGGCCTGCGTTACAGAGTAGGTCTCCAGAGATCAGGTTCTTTGCGATAGCAGGTACATGCTTCACGTTTTGAAGCATCAGAGACTTTTCTGAAGTCAGCTTCAACACTACCATTTCGATCCCTTGCACTTCAGCTTGTGCCTGGTTCGCCACCATAACACTTTCAGAAGTTGGTATGTATGTGGTGAACCATTCCTTGCTTGAGCAGACATGGCAGGTGGCACCAGTGTTTACCCACCAGTCAGAGTCAGCCCCTACCGCAGTGACCTGAGCAATCATAGCAATTACGTCAGTAACCATGGAAACCTTACTAGGCTCACCTTGCTCTGATTGCTTGGGCTTGGATTTGTATTCGCTCTTGTAGTGGCCCTTCTTGCCACATTTGAAGCAAGTCACATGGGACTTTGACTTCTGCTGCTTGAAAGAAGTCCCCTTCACTTTCAGATTAGTGAGGTCCTTCTTGTTGTGGAAAGTCGCATGCTTTTCCTTAAATTCCTTCGCGTGGACCAAGTTGGCCTTAGCTATCTGTTTGGACAGAGCGTCCACCTTCAGTTGAGCCTTCATCTGGTTCTCAACATAAATTTCTTGTAGGAGATCTTCCAGACTGATCTCCAATTTCTTCCTATGCATATTCGCATATAATTTGCTCCAACCAACGGGAAGCTTGGAGACAATCCCTCCAACAAAGAACTTGTCGTTGAGGGGTATCCCCTCATCTTCTAATTTCTGATGCAACTTTAGGAACTCCTTCACCTGAGGTAGCATCGTCTTCTCGTCTTCAAAGAGCCGCTTGTGATATTTCTTGACGATAAATATCTTGCTCGTGTTCTTGTCATCTTCATATAGTTTCTCCAGAGACTCTCATATCTCTCTGGCACTGGTCTTCTTAGAGTATGATTCTGCCAGGGAGTCCTCCATAGCATCAAGTATAAGAACCCTACAGAGGCTATTCTCCCTCTTCCATTTGGACTGTTTGGCGGTAGCAGCAGCAATCGCGTTCGCAGTCCCAGTTTCTGGAACCTTTGGTTCTTCCTCAGTTAATACGTGGTCGACGTCCACGAGTTGAAGATTGAGGCTAACCTTCCTCTTCCAGATTTGGTAGTACTCTCCATCGAACTTCTCTAACTTGTTAAAGTTGGGATCGAGGGAGTGCAGCACGGGAGTTTTCCATCTTTTAAATCTAGATTTGAGATTGTTAGTCCCGGAACGTGTTTTTAAGATGAAAAACTGATTTTATTGCAACACTTCGAGGAAGGTGCACAAAAGAGATCTCGAAGGATTCTTAGAGACGAAATCGAATGTAAGACTTCGAAGAAGGCACAAATGATTTTCGTTGTAGCAGCGTCGAAAAAACCGCAGAAAGTTTCTGATTAGATCAGAAAATTCTCGTTCTGAACGAGAATTCAAGTGGCGAAGAGATGAACGGAAGGAAAGAAAGCCTGCTGAGGTGATTGATGACCGACGCTCAAAGCTAGATTCGTCCCACACGAATAGCTTTCAGGAACCAGCAAGTTCAGAGACGAACTTTTGGAACACTCTATCGACTGCTCTACTGACTCCTCGGATGGACAGAATGGCGCACGCTTCTCTCTGTTTCTCTCCTCTCTGCACTCTGAAATTCGTAAGGAATTTTCTATGAATGAACTTAGTCAATGAGAGAGAGAGAAGAGAAGCTTATATAGGCGGGCGCAGTAACTGTCCAGTATACGAAACGTTCGGGACGTAGAAGGAACCGTTTCCGAACGTTTCGTAACCGTTCAGATCGTGCACAGACACGAAAGCGCCAACTATGCTAACCGCGCGCACCGCGCCAACTGCACCAAATGCGAACACTGCGCCAAACGCACCAAACATGCACAGCGCGCGCTGCGTGCCAACTGATCACGCGAACTGGTGCGCGAACGAGTGCAAGGGATCGGCAACGCAGAGGTTCGCGCAATGAGCGCAACTTAAGCGCACTATGCGCCTAGCGACGTGCTAAATGCAAAGTGCGCCAACAAAACGCCACATTACGCCTCTTGAGCCCATAAGCCCGAGTCCGAGTCGCTAAGTCCCTAAGGGGCTTAGCTCCAATGGAATAAATTCCAAGAGCATGACAAAAAGCATTAATGCTTCATTTGTTGAGTTAGCCTTTTTTTCACTAGAAAAATGCCTCCACATGGCACCCATGTGCTACTCCGCACCACACGTGCATCTCTAAACACAAGCAAGCTTATATATAGAGATACAAGTCATTTGGCCTAGGCAATGTGGGACTATGTTTCTAGTGCTTAAGGCCAAAACAACAACAATAAACTCACATGAGTTTGGCAGCTAGTATTGGTTTTTCTCTCGTTGGTTATCTTATCTGAAACATATAGTCAGGGTATGTACACTGTACTTATATATTACGAAAAATGAGAAGAAAAAAAAACTGCAGTTTTAAGAAGCTTTGATATGCAACGCCGATAATTTAGTTTTATCTTGTAGGTTGCAGATTTCTTGTAATTAAGGTCACAATTGCTCTTTTATTGTCCTTTGACCGTAATGTGTTTATTTTTTGTATTGCAGATTGTGCAAACCTTGATAACTTCTTCTGAAGTCGACATCAATGCTGGAAACAGAGCTGGTGATACTGCTCTAGGTATTGCCAACAAGTGCTGCTACGAGGAGATTGTCTCCATCCTCAGAGAAGCCGGTGCTGTCGCCACCACCATAGAGCCTGAGCACCCTCCCAACCCGGCCAAGCAGTTGAAGAAGACGGTGAGCGACATCAAGCACGGTGTCCAATCCCAGATCAAGCAGACCCGCCAGACCGAGTTACGTGTCCAGCACATCAAGAAGCGTCTGCAAAAGCTCCACATAAGTGGCCTGAATAACGCTATTAACTCCAACACCGTCGTTGCTGTCCTCATCGCCTCTGTTGCCTTTGCTGCTATCTTCCAACTGCCCGGGCAGTATGTGGAGGAACCAACAACCGATGACAGTGGCAACACTCTCGCACTTGGGCAGGCGTACATTGCCAACAACTTCGCATTCATCATATTTTTGGTCTTCGACTCCCTTGCACTGTTCATATCTCTGGCTGTCGTCGTGGCCCAGACTTCGCTGATAGTCACCGAGCAGAAGGCAAAGACGCTGATGGTGTTTGTGATGAACAAGCTCATGTGGCTTGCTTGCCTCTTCATATCAATCTCCTTCATCTCTCTCACTTACGTAGTGGTAGGCCGCCACGATTATTGGTTGGCGTGGTGTACCATGGCGATCGGCACTACCATTATGGTCACGACCATAGGGTCCATGTGCTACTGTATCGTTGTCCACAGGATTGAGGAGAAGAATCTGGGAAATATAAGGAGAGCATCCGGGAGCAGAGAGCGCTCGATGTCACTATCAATGACTTCCGACACCGTACTGAACAGCGAGTACAAGAAGATGTATGCTCTTTAGGATATTGATCAATGGTTATATATGATCAACTTCTTGGCCTTGAAGTTACCTTGTACATATATAACGATGCATCAATATTCTTTAGCCATATTATGGCGTTTCCCGAGCCAAGAGAAGTGGTGCAGGTGAGCGCTGTGTTATGTATGTATATGTATGTATGTATGTATGTGAGAGAGGAGAGGGAAGGAATTAATTGCGGAAAACAAGTGCTTCTTGTACTTTTGATGCATGTTATATATTTCACATGCGAGAATGGCATATATATACTAGAGCTTAGGAGTTGAATGTGAACTTGATTGTAGGTTTGTCCTATGAACCACCAAAACAATCCGGTAAATTGCTGCATTGCTTTTATCATTTGTATAATGTTTCTTCTCGCCAAAAGTTAAGTTTTAATACGTTCATCCATTCATCGTGCTTTTATAATCTACCAGTGTTTAGAACTTTAAACGAGTGTTGCCGAGTACATGGAACAAAACAAGATAGACAAGCGAACAATAAGGTGGATATGATTATATCAAAATAAGTGGCCTATTAGCTCAGCTGGTTAGAGTGTCGTGCTAATAACATGAGCTTTGGTTAGAGGGTCGTGCTAATAATGCGAGTTTTTTCAAAGTAAATAGTTTTTTCCCCTAATATGCAACTTTAAGCCTCCTAATTCCTTTTACTAAATTAGTAACTAAAAAACAGCTGAGTTTTTTTTTTTTCTTCCCTAGTATGCAACTTTTAGTCTCCTATTTCTTTTTACTAAATTAGTAACTAAAAAACAGCTGAGTTTTTCTACATGTTATTATACAAGTTATGCTTTTGTATTTGCTCAAACAATTCTTTTTTACTATCAAATTTCAAAGTATTTTTTATTTACTAATTTGAGACTTCATTCTTGCTAATTATTCTTGAGTTTCAGAAATTGTGGTGGAAATTTTGAGCACTTCCCTAATCATTTTTTTAAAGCTTTAAACATGTTAAATTTCTTTCAAAGTAAAGATTATGAGAATAGTCGTCATTGCTTCCGCTGGTGCACTGTATTGGGGTTTTGTCGGATTTGTCCGTTAGTGACCCGTCCGACCATTCTATTTTTTGGGCAAACGTCATGTGGATTATTTCAACATTATTATAATATAAAGGATGGAGAGACGAAAAATGGAGGAGATTATTTTTTCATTCACTTTTCTCAATCAACTTGAGAAGAGTCCTTTATATAGGTTTACAATGGAAGTTAACATCATGATGACAATTAAAGAACAATTGCCAAAAGTCATAGGTTATGGGTAACCAAAAGACATAGGTTATGTTGACAAAACAATTATGATGAATTATCCATATTTACAACACTCCCCTTGGATATTCGCCATTAATTAGTTGGTGGTGTATGCGCATTTGTTGTCTCATTAAAACCTTACTAAGAAAAATCCGGGAGAAAAATCTTAATCAAGGAAAAAGAGTACAATCCACATAACTCAAAAAAATTCTTCATAAGTCATACTCCCCCCCAATATAATGGATGTGTAACTGCTAGTTGGTCTGATGATTAAGCCGTCGCATGCCTATTCCGTATACCAAATTCTGAGATATGGACTTTGGAAGTGCCTCAGTGAACAAATCGGCTAAGCTTTCATTTGATTTTTCTTGCTTGACTTCGATCACTTTCGTCCATTGGAGCTCATTTGCATAAAATAATTTGGGTGGAAGGTGCTTCGCTTGATCTCCTTTGATGAATCCCTCTTTGACATGGGCAATGCAAGCCGCATTATCTTGGAATTTGTTGTTGGCTCATCTGCAATTGTAGGTAGTTGACAATTTACTCTTATATGAGGAATGATTAATCTCAACCACACACTTTCTCTTATTGCTTCATATAATACAATTAATTTTGCATGGTTATAGGAAGTTGCTACCGAACCTTGCTTTGTTGATCGTCAAGATATAGCTGCATGGTTATTAATAAACACATAACCTGTTTGGGAGCAAGTCTTATGAGAGTCAGAAAGATAACCTGAGTCTGCATAACCAACTAAACGAGAATTGTTAGTGGAATCACACGAATAAAATAATCCTATGTCAGTTGTTCCACAAAGATATCTCATTATGTGTTTAACTCCATTCCAATGTCTAAATATAGGTGCCGAACTATATCTAGACAATAAATTAACAAAGAATGCAATGTCTGGTCTTGTGCATTGTGCTAGATATACTAGTGCTCCAATAGTACTTAAATATAGTACTTCAGGACCAAGAACATTCTCATCTTCTCCCTTTGGTCAAAATGGATCTTTATCCAAATCCAAACTCCGTACAACCATAGGTGTACTAAGTGGTTGTGCTTTGTCTATTTTGAATCGTTTCAAAATTCTTTCAATATATTGTAGATTGATGCACTAATATTCCAATGGAACTTTCGTTCTATTTGCAAACCGAGACAAAACTTTGTCTTTTCTAAGCCTTTTATTTCAAATTATTTCTTCAAACAGTTTGTAGTTTTCTCTAGTTCTGTAGGAGACTCGATCAGGTTTATATCATCCACATATACTGCTACTATAGAGAATCCATTTTCGAATTTCTTAATGAAGACACATGGACAAATTTGACAATTTTTGTATCCTTCCTTCGTCAAATATATACTAAGACGATTATACCACATTCTTCTGGATTTGTTCAACCCATATAATGCTCGTCTAGGTTTAATTGAACACATGCACTTTGATAGAGTCAATGGCATTGTAAATTTTCACGCCCGTCCCAAAATACATTGCACTAGAAACGCAAATATGCAAGCTAATACAATCTAGAATAAGTTTTCAATTTAATGAACTTACTCTAGATGTACTACGCTGTAAAATATACTAACTAAATTGTATCTCAACTATGTCTCAATCCACAATAATGAACAAAATTAAGAACAAACGATATATGTCATTGTCTGCAGCTAATTTAACTTATACGTTTGGAATTGACCCGAAGAATAATATAGGTCCATAAAACTAGGCTATAATAGCACAAACAAAAGTACATAGTACAAAGGAATGAATAATACATGAAAGTGTTAATAAATAATACTATCAACAGTACCTGAACCTGCAGAACACATCAAGATAACATCATGCCGAAAGTCCAACTAACTCCTGGAGAGATCACCAGGTCCTCAGAGGCACGTAACAAGATACAAAAAGAACATACCATAATGAAGTAGCATTAGCATCAACTAATATTGGTATATATACTAGCATACTTCCTCGACCATACCAGATACTAATATGTAGCCGCTGCCCTTTAATATAGTCAATGGCATTGTAAATTGTCAACCCATACAATGCTCGTCTAAGTTTAATTGAACACATGTCCTTTGATATAGTCAATGGCATTGTAAATTATCATGCCCTAGTCCCAATCTATAATACATAGGATTAGAAACGCAAACATACTAGCTAATACAATCTAGAATAAGTTTCCAATTTAATGGACTTACTCTAGATGTACTATGCTGTAAAATGTACTAACTAAACTATATCTCAACTATGTCTCAATCCACAATAATGAACAAAATTAAGAACAAACGATATATGTCATTGTTTGCAGCCAATTTACCTTATACGTTTGGAATGGAGCCGAAAAATAAAATAGGTCCATAAAACTAGGCTATAATAGCAAAGACAAATAAATAGTACAAGGGAATGAATAAGACACGAATGTGTTAATAAATAATACTACCAACAGTACCTGAACCTGCAGAACACATCATGATACCATCATGCCAGAAGTCCAACTAACTCCTAGAAAGATCATTAGGTCCTCAGAGGGACGTAACAAGATATGAAAAGAACATGCCATAATGAACTGAAATAAATACCTGAATAATAACTGGGCAAATTATCCATCTATGTAAATGCACGTCGAAGACGACTTTGGACGATATGGGTAGGTAGCGCAATAGCATTAACATCAACTATTGCCGGTATATATACTAGCATACTTTCCCGACCGTACCGGATACTAGTACATAGCCGCTGCCGGATGTATCCACTAGTATATCCTATAACATGGCACACTGAGGCTGATACGCAAATGTCTGTCCCATACATGTACTAATAATCTTCCCCGTCCATGAGTTGCACAAATCATATCATGACTTGGACAACCCATATCTCTAAGCAAGTCACTAGCTAGACTCCTCTAAATAATATACGAACCAAGACACAAACCGCTCTAAGTCCATGCAAAAACCATGTAACTCACTCACTGTGCTGTGTATGATACATGACAAGGCATAGAAGTTATTTAGAAATAACTTTACACAATCTGGGTACGTTTCCTATACACGTAAGTCAAACACGCACCAACGAACATCGATAACAACATCGATGCACCCAAATCATACCTGGATGCACTCTACTAACACATCTACTTCTATGCACAACAACAATCCATGTATTTAACAGTACAAGAAGTGGCAAGGTATCCTGCTTGAAATATCGGCAAAAGTGTAGAATATCGATTCGGCTCCAACCTTCGCACTCAAATGCTCACGAACTCCTAAAATTATAAATAAGCTAAAATAAATACTAACTCAATAACATACCATATTTATATCTACCATATATATACCCAAACTAGTCACAAACTAGTCAACTAGTTCTCAAGATTATATGTAACCAAAGCTACCATACATGACACTAATTTAGTATATTTTTATATCAAAAAATATATCATTATATTTCTGGAAAAATACATAAATTATTTTTAGCAATATTTTATATCAATATATTTTAAGAAAAACTAACATCAAATCATCATATTCAACTAGTTACATAATTATGCCACATGTTAAACCAATTGGAATCAATCGACACAAAAAAAATATGAAAAATGTAATATTCTGGAAAAATTAGAATTTATCAGAGCAAATATGAATTTTCATCATCAATCACTTGACAAAAATTATAGAAAAGTTATACGAAGTTTAGAGATCAAAAACTCAAGTTTCGGTGTCCTCTAAGTGTCCGAAAAACTTGCATCATGGAAACAATAGCACAAACGCATGAATAACTTGCAAATCTGAATAATAGAAATTAATAGATGCTAAATGAGGATGTTAGGATCATTACCAATGAGTTGTTTGATGTGGAAAGGGTTTCAAGTCGTCGGAAACTCTCGCACTACGAAATTGGTTCAGCTTGGACAAATTTTAGTACAATGAACGCCACAACCAAACCGAGTAGAACCGTATACGTTAGCAATTGGACATGAAAGTAGACACATAGGAATACTAATTAGTTTTTGTTTCAGTTCTAATTGATGAGAAAAAGTAGATAAAACCCATCGAAGAAGTCAACTAACCTGGGTTCAGAATTTTTATTACAGCTGGAAATAACCTTCAAGTTCGGTCTCCAGACGACCAAACGAATAAACGAGACTCCTTCGGAGCTTGATAGGGTTGAACAGGGATCTCATAGGGTGGTCATAGAGGTGGTGGAACGATAAACGGAGGTTGAAAAGTCAGTAGAAAGGGTTTGGAAGGTGGTCGGCCATGTGCGTGTGGGGGGGAGGGGGGGACGCTCGACCAAGCCAAGGGGCTGTCGGGTTTTGGTGGCTTGGGGGAAAGGGTGGCTGATTTTAGAAGGTTAAAATATAAGGTTTGAGGTATTTAATGTTGGAGTTTGTTTGGCTTTGTTTTGGATTGACTTGGTTGAGATTTGTCCCTCCAATCAATGGATATGGTAATGGATATCTCTAGGTTTTCAAATTTGGAAATAGGAAATATTAAGTTAAAGTGCATTGAATCTATGCATGTGGGCTGCCATTTAATTGATAAAATCAATCAAGATATGTCTAATTGGTTTTGGCAACCTAGGATAGGCTCCACTAAGTTGTTTGAGCTAGGTTTGGGTCCAAATTTTTTACCGAATCAAATTCAACTCCGAAAATACAATAAATGGGTCTTGTGTGCCATTTGAATATAGCAGATGGAAACTCTATTGAGTGGGACACCATTGGCATGTCTGTAGTAGGCTCAAAATAGGTCAAAATTACATCTTAGGTCGAATGGGTTGGATTAATATCGAGTCCTAAAATTAAATTGGAAAGTAGGTCAAGGTTTATTGTAGATAGCAAGTTGGCCTAAATTGACCCAAAAGTTGTGCGACGAAAATAGAATACAAGAGAACATGTTTTCTCTTCAAAATTTAAGCACACAATAACATAGAAGCAAGCAATAATGAATTAAAGAAAACATATCTAATCTCATAAAGAGATGAGGAAAACGCTCTCGAATCGCATCCTCGCGTTCCCAAGTCGACTCGTCTGGTGCATGATGCCTCAATGCAACACAAACTAAGGGAATGGTCTGGTCCCGTAAGACTTTCTCATGATGGTCCAAAATCTCCACTGGCTGCTTTTTGTAGGACAAACTCGATCCGACACTAATCTTGAAGTGATCAAGAATGTGATTGAGATCAACTGAGATACATGGAACACGTCGTGAACACCTTCCAAGGTCTGCAACAACACAAGTCTGTAAGTGACCTCACCGATTCTCTCTAGAACATCAAACATCCCGATATACCTCGGACTAAGCTTCCCTCTTCCTCTAAATTTGATGGTCCCTCTGGTAGGTAAATCCTCAGGAATTTATGATCTTCCGGCTGAAACTCCAATGGTCAATGATGACTGTTGGCCCAATGCTTTTGTCGATCTTGTGCTGCTCGCAAATGTCCTTAAATTTTCTTCACCTTCTCTATAGTGCAAACTACTAATGCTGGTCCGAATATATGTCGCTCACCAACATCACTCCAGCATACTGGAGAATGACACTTCCTTCCATACAAAGCTTCGAATGGAGAGATATGCATACTCGTCTGATAACTATTATTATAAAAATATTCGACCAAATGAAGGTAATCCTCCCATGAACCTCCAAAGTCAAGCATGCACGCTCTCAACATATCATTCAAGGTCTGTATGGTATGCTCCGACTGTCTATCCATCTGTGGATGATATGATGTACTGAAATTAAACCTCGTACCAAGGCTCTCCTGTATACTCCTCCAAAAAGTGAAGTAAACCTCAAGTTTCTATCAGACACAATGCTAACTGGCACTCCATGTATCGATACAATCCGTTTCATGTACATCTTGGCTAACACCTTCATAGATTAGCCAACTTTGAGAAGGCAAGAAATGTGCTACCTTAGTAAGTCGGTCTACTATAACCCAAACTGCATCTTTACCACTCGGGCTCCTTGGAAGTCCGACCATAAAATCTATAGTAATATGCTCCCATTTTTACTCTAGAATGGGTAGTGGCTGAAGCAATCCTACTAACCTATGATGTTCAGCCTTAACTTGCTAACACACCAAACACTTTGCTACAAATCGAGCTATCTCTCTCTTCATCCCATGCCACCAATAATGCTTCCTCAAGTCTCTGTACATCTTCATCCCTCCTGGATGAATGGAATATGGTGAACTGTGTGCCTTTATCATCAACTCCTGCAGAAGGTCTCCATTCAGAACGTAGAGGCGATCGCCACACCTCAAGATCCCATCATCGTGAATATGCAATCCGATCTGCATACTGACCTCAGTCCTTTGGTGAAGTCTCTGAAATCTTGCATCTGTCGGCAATGCGACCGTGATCCTCTCGACCAATGATGACTGTATTTGAAGGCTTGTCAATTGGCCATCTACTCCTAGCAGTATAGCTAATATCCTCAACTTCTGTAAATCCTCTAATAGATGCAGCTGAGTAGTCAAAAAAATGTCATAGACCTCATACTCAAAGCATCAACTACTACATTCGCCTTCACTGGATGATACTACAGATCAATCTCAAAATCTTTCATCAATTCCAACCACCTTATCTACCTCATATTCAAGTCTTTCTAAGTTAAGACATACTTTAAGCTCTTGTGGTCTATAAAGATCTCTACTCGCTCGTCTTACAAATAATGCCTCCATAGCCAAAGAACACTACGTCAAGCTCCAAATGGTGAGTAGGGTAATTCTTCTTACGAGTCCTTAATTGCCTAGAAGCATAAGCTACAACCTTCCTATGTTGCCTCAAAACACATCCTAGTCCCTTTTCGGATGCATCACTATAGATCATAAACCCTCCTTGTGTAACGTCCTAGTCCCAAAATATGAGGACTAGGCATACGAAATATGCCAACTGCATATATACGAAGAATACTCTAATATATGGAATCCTCATACACATACATAAGCTGTATAAAAAATAAATCACAGGACAATCACAGAATATCTCCATCTCATCCACAAAACATGAGAGATAAGCAATAGTCCAGATAGAATATAATAAAAGAGTCAAAACATATAGCCGGGTGGAAACAAATCCACTACCAAACAACTATGTAAAGTAGTTTGAGATAACTAGAGTCCAACCTCCTAGAATAAATAAAAAGAAATAATAAAAAGATGTCCACTACAATGTCTCCAGTCATGACTAATAAACTAGATCTCGGAAGGCGAGACCTCATCGTTGGTGAAAGATGGGTCCAGTGCAGAACCGTACTCCTGGGGAAAGTCCTGGTCGTCTAAGCTTGGAGAATTCACCAGGTCCTTAGCGGGACATAACAAGATACAAGAAATAACATGCCATATAAACTGTGAAAAATAAAGATGCATGTATTAGGGTGTCTAACCATTTTACAGTAATTATGCAGTTAAGAACAAACCTTCAATGCGTAGGCACTCTAGCTACAGTGGGATTGGTATGGCCCCTTATAGGCACTAGGGATCTCAAAGCATGACATTCATCGAATATCAGAGGCCAGCATGATCAGGATAAAGGGTAAGCAGGACCGTATCTCCAATGGAGCTTTCGATAATAAAGGAAAGTGCATGCTTGGTCCATACGCTAAGGAACTGTTCTCCCTACCCAATGCCTATCTATCACATCTCTATAACATATATGAACCTATAGTAACTGCCAAGGCCACTAATCATGTAATTCTATCAGCAGTTAATTCCTAACCGTTGCACAATTTTGACGTATCGGTGGCCAGCCGACTACACGAGTCTGTGTCCTACATGTGACTCATAAATCGTGATAAAGCAAGTGTTAAGGCCATATGAGATATACCAATACCTTATTTTAGTGGGTTGTCAACTAGTACTAAGTCGTTATGCATAAAAATAAAGAAAAGCCATAAAACGACTAATGCAGTAGCTCGTACCCGAGTATGACTTGGACGCTCAATATGATAGAAACAAGCAGTATATAATAAAACTAAATAAGAATAACAAAATAATATAGCAATAAATGAGCAGGATATATTGGCAAGGTATCTTGCCTGGAGGTGGTGTGCAAAAAATAGCAATGTCCAGTCACTCGGATCGTCAGAATCAAGAGCAATAAAAAGTCAACTCCCGCAAACGTCCTCGGATGCTGAAATAAACATCAAAAACATTTTTGGTATAAAATAAATATCTAAAATTGCCTACCCATAAGTTCAACTCTGGACACAGGGGCAAAATCGTAATTTTGGATCAAAACGATATCCACCGTTGGACCCGCTATTCACCGAAAAGTGTGCCTGTACCTACAGTCACTAAAGTATCAAATTATATTTCTATAGATCTGGTTTGTCATGTCCAAAGTTCGATTACTGTGAGCCATGCACAAATTCGCCCGTTAGATCGGGTTGTGGGCCCGCCAAAATAGCATTCCGATTGACCTTCTCAGAATCGGATAAAACTTGGTTCACAAGGCCAAATAAATGACACGTATCTAGTGGTGCAAGTTCCGTATCGAGATGAAGAACGTGTACAAAGTTGTAGTCTAGTTTGCAAAGAGGCTGATACGGAGTATCTCGACCGATACGCCTCAATTTTGTCGTGCACACCCAACGAAATCGAGTTCCACCGAATCCCACACGTCATCAAAGTTGATACGCACCTTTCAATGCTTTCAGTTCGCAACCACGTTGCCCGGTTTGTTGGGACACACGCCATATCAGAGAGTTTTCTAAAAATTTCTATAGTTTTAAAAGCAGTTTTTCTTCAAATTGGGAAACCAACTTATCGACGCATAGTCGTCGAAATGGGCTTCTGTAAAAAAGGTTTTGTAGCCCTTTATGTTGTCTAGGACGGTTCTCAATTAGTTTTTGAAATCTCCTATTATTTAGTTAAAAAATGCCTTACAAAATATCCTTAAAACTGTTGTACTCACACTGTATAATCTCGATTTTTCGTCGAACTTTTGACTAAATTTTTTGAAGATCTAGGGCATCTAAACTCGAACTAGTTGTTAGGCCTCGTAGCCGTATATGTTATGTTTACGACGAACCAATTGGTTCATGAATTGACTACAAGATGAAGAAGAAAGTGGATGATGAACATGAGTACTTGGCTTCGGCTGAGAACATAGTTTGCTTTGTTTCTTGGTCGAGTCCGACGATGGAGTGGCTTTCCGACGATCGATGGCCGGTGCATGTGGTCTGAGTTGTGTGCAAGGGGGTTATCGGGCTAGGAGGCAGCCTATCACGCGATCATGAGAGAAATTACTATCAATTTTTTCCAAAATATAACCTAATGGGTACGTATATATTCACATCTGAAATTTTGATTTCGAATCAATTTTGGATAACCATTTAAAAATTGATTTGATCTAATTCTAGGGAGAAAAGGATTTGGGTTATGTGAGGAGAAGATCTAAATCCGATTGCTAAAGATTTTTTTTCCTTCAATCGTTCGAAATCTTTAACCCACCGTCGGGCTATAACTACCCTGGATGATTCGCGAGATACCAATATCTTGCGAGATATAGGGTTTTGTTTCCTCTTATTACCCTATACATATATATATATATATATATATATATATATATATATATATATATATATATATATATGCCAATGTCCCGGTGGTGCACTGGTAAGACCATTGGCACACGGGGGTGAGGTCCTGGGATCGAATCCTCGCGGGAGCGGCTGGGTAGCGATGACCACGGCTCCCGGGCCAAGGCTAGCTGGGTGGCGTTGTCTGGTTTTTAAATTTTTTATTATATATATATATCATCGGGTCTTCGCCACCTCCTCCTCCTCGTCTCGCCCAACCGCCTCCGCCGCGCCCACCCCCACTCCCTCCGTCCCCACGACGATTGCCCGCCCCCCCACCCCCATATTTCCATTCCTCCTCCCGGTGGACGCCAGCCCCCCCATCATCCCCCTGTTCTCGCTGGTAGAACGACCCCCCCTCGCAGCCTTCGGTCGCCTCCCGGCCACCCCCCGATTCCGCTAACCCGGCACCCCTATCCACCGCCACCACCTCTTTTCCCCCATTCCGTTCCCCCCTTCCCGGCTATCTCGGGTCCTGAATTAGCGGGAACTTTCCCCCTATTTTGTTTTCAAAATTTGGGTTTCCCGCCCATTCTTTGTGTGGCGCTATCGAGCCGTACGGACTGGATCGACTATACGACCCCCATCTCGGGGGCACATATTCCTGCCGCCCCTGGGCGCAAATGGATGTCAGCCTTTAGGCGCATACGGATTCCCGCCCTAGGGCGCATGCTGTCCCCCCAGCGCTGGAGTCGCGTCCCTCCTGCTGGCGGCCCACCCTCCTCTTCGGCTGCGTGCGGGCCTTCATCTTCCTCAGGCGCCTCTATTCCTCCAGGCGCATATCCTCCCGGTGCCGGAGGCGTATACTCCCTCTCGGCCGCATCGAATATACCATCATCGTCGGGCGCATATGCTGTATTATCCGGCGCATACAGTCCTTCCCCCTTTGGGCGCACACCCTTTATCGCCCCCTGCTCCGGGCGCACTCCCTTCCTCCAGTGTCGACGGCGCACCGTCCCCCTGGTCTTGGCACGGTTGGCCCCCTCGTTGGTACATGTGATGTTTTGCCAGGCGCTTGTGACAGTCCCCCAGTCGTCGCGCTTGTCCCTCTTCCGACTTCTAGCGCCCCTTCATTCTCGTCATTGGAGGGGTCAATCTCCACTTCCTCCGATTCAGACCTCTCCCCTGGCGGCACTTATGATCCCCCTTGGCAGTGTGGTTCCATGGTGCTACTGGCCTCCTGCCAGACAGCCGGAGCAGTGTCGGGGCCCTCGTTAGCCTACGTGTGGGTCAGGCACCCCAACACCCCCCAACTCTTCCCCCTCGGGATCCTCTCCTCCGGCTGATCTATTAGCAATCTGCCCCGGTCGGAAGCAGGACCCCAGGCCCACCCTTCCTCCCAACCCTACTCCGTCTGCAGAACGGATCCCCCTACTGCTGTTCCTATCCCGGCACCTTTCTTTGCTGACATCCTCCGTCCAGACAGAGCAGCTAAGGGGGGTACCCTGTTCAAAGATGTTCACCTCAGCGAAGTCGCCTATCGGGAGCTATCCCTCATGCCCACTGTCCCCTTCTCGAGCCTGGAGCTAGAATCCTTGGCCACCTCCTTTCCCTTCTTCTTTGTCCTCAAATTTTCTTCGGGCTAACCCAAACTCTCCAGGGTCCAGGAGGTCATCGCCAGTTGGCGACTGTCAGCAGAATATAGGGTGGTACCTCTAGACTCCAGGCATATCCTGCTCTACCCCTCTTCAGAAGCTGACCACATGACTATGTGGTCTAAAGGTACCAGTAGAGTGGATACACATCAGATAAAGATTATTAAATGGTCCACGAACTTTAGCACAAAGGAAAATTCTGCAATGGTGGCCGCTTGGGTGACTCTCCCCAACCTCTCCCTCATCTGCTTTGTTCCAGCAGCCCTAAGGCGTATAGCCAATTCATTTAGGACTTACGTGGCCACTGCTCCAGAGACCAGCAACCTAACAAAAGCCCACTATGCGAAGATTTGCGTGGAACTATATCTCTCAACTGAGCCTCCCAACCATATCCTCATCGAACTGGGCAACCAGTCCCACACCCAACAAATTATCTACGATGACCACATTATTTTCTGCTCCCATTATTGTCACCTACGCGGTCATCTATTCAAGCATTGTTATCACCTCCACCCCAAGCTCAAGAGGAAACCTGCACGGCCAGCAGTTCACACCAAAGAAGACCATATTCAGCCGCTTTTCAGGTCCTCCATCCTTTTGCCACCGAACTCCCATATCAGGTTTCAACCAAGCGAAAGCGGAACAGAAAAAGGATCCCCAGCGAACACAACGGAGACCCCTCCAACGACCAGAGTGGTGGTCCTCTACAACCCACCAACCCTGAACCTTTCCAACCAGTTTAACGCCCTTGAAGAGGACATGTCAGAGGCCACTCTAGAGATTGCCTCCATCAATATCCATTCCGAGGAATCTCATAACCCATCGACCGTCAGCATCGCTAATCTGTAAGCTGCGGAGGAGGTCCTTCCCAAGGCTCAACCTTCCCACGAAGTCGACGTCATACAAGCCCTGGCCATCCTGGGTCCAGACCAAGCTACAAGAGGATTACAGGTTACCGCCGTCAGATTTCCTCTCCACTTGGAAGGAGACATGATGGACAACCTGGACGACTTTATCCTCATCCTCCCCAGGATCCCGTGTCTGACTTGGCAGAAGAATTGATCGATCAGAAGGAAGACATCCCCACTACCCACATCGACTCTACCTCCAGCTCATCCACCACGATGATGGGGAAGGCTACAACCTCAAACAAGAAATCCAATCAGGATAGTTCCGACAAATCCTCGATCGTTCGAACCAGGTCTGCAGCTAAGTGGGCCAACCCTCCCACAAACTCCATTAATGCTGAACATCCTCTCGTGGAATGTCCATGGTCTGGCGAACAAACCTACTAAGAGGAGAATCTCCAGCCTTAAGAAAACCCACAAGATTGACGTCTTGATCATCCTTGAACCTAAAATCTGCCACAAGAACCTCAAATCCATATAGCTGCAGCTAGGCTTTCCTATAGCCATTGCTGGCATACACGACATTTGGATTCTCTGCTCGAAGGATATCAAAATCGGTGTCATCAACGACTCCAAACAGGCCCTCTCATACTGGATGGAGCACCCGTTATTACCCACGCGGGTCATCCCGTCAGCAGTCCATGACAGCTGTGACATTACGAAGCGCAAAATCCTGTGGAACAAACTGCAGGACATCCACCTTCACCACAACAATCTCCTTTGGCTCTGCATTGGGGACTTTAACGCCGTCACGTGTAGAGAGAAAAAGACCGAGGGTTGGCTACCCCCTCTCCCAGCCATGCAAGATTTTAACAACTTTATTTTCAACTCCAACTTTGCCCCCCTTCCGTTCACCGGCAGCGCCTTTACCTGGTACAACATACATGATGGTGATCGCCGACAATACTCTCGCCTGGACAGGCCCTTACGAATGATCACTGGCACGGTATGGGGACCACCTCCAAGCTATCCCACCTCAACGCTACCGAGTTCGATCACGCCCCTCTATTAGTTTGTATCTCCAGCAACCTGGGGCCGAACAAAAAGAGCTTTCGCTTCCTCGATTTCTGGAACGACCATCCACAGTTCTTGGGGGTCGTCACGAAAGCATGGAATAGCACGAACAACGTCGAGCCCCTAACTAGGGTGGCCATCAAGCTCAAAGCCACAAGGAAAGCTCTGGCGGATTGGAGCAAGCAGGCCTATGGGAATATTTTTCAGGCTATTCGGGAAGCCGAGGATGACGTTATTAGCGCTGAGATCAGATTCATGAATGATAGATCCCCCGCGGCCAGGACTGCCCTCAACCTCACCAAAGCTATCCTTAAATTCCGTCTGAAAGTGGAGACAAATTTTTGGAAGCAAAAATCCAGGCTTAAATGGGACAACGAGGGAGACAAAAACTCGAGTTTCTTTCATGCATGCGTCAATGGGTGTAGGCAGAAACTCACCCTTCACCAAATTATGGACAGCAATGACAACATCATCAAAGACCATAAAGGTATCCAGGAGGCAGCGGCCAAGTACTACTCCAATATGTTCTCCAAAGAGACCGTCATCAGGGACCCCACTTTCATGAAGGTGATTCCGCATTTCATCAACGAAGGTGACAACATCCGGCTAGAAACCCCCGGGCCCAGACGGATTTTCGGGGGGATTTTTTCGTTCCTGCTGGGATATTATTAAGACAGACATCCACGAGGCGGTCGTCGCCTTCTTCCAAGGTACGACGTACTCGAGAGCCATCTCGAGCACCAATCTCATCCTCATACCGAAAAAAGATAACCCGGAATCCTTTCGTAACTTCAGTCCTATCAGTCTGTGCACCTTAACAAACAAAATTATATCCAAGATCGTCGCATCCCGTATGTCAGATCTCCTTCCCAAGATCATCTCTGAGGAGCAAAGTGGCTTCGTCCGTGACAGAAATATCCAGGATAATATCATGCTAGCCCAAGAATTAATCACCTGTATGAAGTTCCCGGCATGAGGGAGCAACATAGCCATCAAATTAGACATGGATAAAGCTTATGACCGGCTGGATTGGCAATTCATGATCTGGGTTTTCAGAGCCTTCGGCTTCTCTGAAACCTGGACCAACATCGTGTGGAGATCTATCAGCAACTCCTGGTTCTCTACGTTGATCAATAGTCAGGCCGATGGCTTCTTCAAATCGACCCACAGGGTTAGGCAGGGTGATCCCCTCTCATCCACCATCTTTATCATCACGACAGACGCCCTGAGTAGGAACCTCAACAGGATGCCTTGTACTACCAACTTCTACCTCTATCATACGTCTAGCGGCTGCCCCATTATCACCTACCTCGCATTTGCTGACGACATACTCATTTTCTTTTCTGGAGATATCGGGTCGGTCGAGGTGGTCCACAACACCCTCCAGAATTATGCTAGCTGCTCGGGCCAGAAGGTCAACCCGTACAAAAGCGTCATCTACACTCACCACAAAATCACGAGAGAGCAAGCCGGCACCCTCTCCAATACCATCTCCTTCCCTATGAAGCATCCTCCATTCTAATATCTGGGATGTCCCCTTGTGTACGGGAAATCGAACGCGGGTATCTTCAAGGATTTGATCAGCCACATCAGAAATAAGCTTGGAGGATGGCACAATGCGACGCTATCTCCAGGAGGCAAGATGATCCTCATTAACCACGTTCTCACTTCAATCCCTATCTACACCCTAGCGGCGTGCTTCCCTCCCAAGAATGTCCTTAACTCGTTGAGAGCATCTTCAGCAACTTCTTCTGGGGTCACAGCGACGGCGTCGATAAGCACCATTAGGACAGTTGGGACACATTGGCCAGGCCGACCGAGGAGGAGGGATGGGATTCACAAAACTCTCCCATATTGTTAATGCATTCTCGATGAAACTATGGTGGAAGCTGTGTACCAATCAAAACTTATATGCCAGATTCATGAAGGCCAGATACTTCCAGAACATCCACCCATTGACGGCTATATCTAACAACAGATCTTCTGCAGCATGGCGTCGTATGCTCATCAGGCGCTCCCTTGTTGAACCACTGATGCATCTCAAGGTGGGCGACGGAGAATCTCTGGCCTTCCTGGAAAGATGGGTTGGAGATACGTTAATTCCTACTCACTTAGAAGCCCACAGATTTAGCAAGGTCAAGGACATGTGGGACCCCATTAGGAATGACTGGGACTGGAACAAAGTATGGGATTGGGCTAGTTTCGAGACAGTGGAGATCATCCGTAGTGACGGTTTGAAGATCGGGCCAGACGCTGACGAGCTCAGGTAGCAGGAGGGCGTGTCGGGCTGCTATTCGGTCAAATCGGCCAGAAAAGTGATCCGAGGCTCGGGGACGCCACTCTCTAGCATTGCACCATTCTGGCATACTTGCATCCCCAAGAAGTGGTCATTCATCATTTGGAGAGGCCTGCACAAAATCCTTTCCACTGATGACACCCTCTGCACTATCGGATTCAGCCTTGCGTCCGCATGTACATGATGCACCGACCGCAACTCGGAAACTGTGAACCACATTTTTTGTCAGGGAGAACTTCCGACAAAGGTTTGGAGCTCTCTCTCCCGACGCTGCAGAATGGACATTGGGGGTGGGCACTACGAAGACCTCATCAAGGCATGGAGCTCCGGGTCCCAGGACCATCTGATCGTTGCAGATGTTACGACGTGGGTTCTTTGGAAGAACCGCAACAAGGCGAGATATGAAAGCTACCAGTATTTCGTCGACCAACTGATTAGGGAGACCGTCAGGCAGTGCGGCAAGCGGAGTGCACACTGCAACCGCAACCAGACCCCTTTCTGGAACTCCTTCATATCCTGGGTCTAGTCATTTTGGGCTTCCTTCCTCCCCTACTTTTGTTAGTATACGTGTATAGGCTTCGGCATTTTGCGCCTTCTGGCATACTTGTATAGCTTCAACTTTTCTTATTATGGAATAATATGAGGAGTTTTTTTAATATATATATATATATATATACTATCAAAGCTATGATTTATTGAAGAAAAGAGGAGACAAGCCTCAAGGATGGCGCCGAGAGAGATCCTGGACGACCTACAAAACATCTACGTCAGGGAAGGCCCGAGCGGATACAGACAACAATAGCCGGGCAAAGCAGGCCCGGTCAACAAAAGAGGAAGAGATAGATGAGGCGGGCCCTGACCAACGGAGAGAGTTCGAGAGCCAAAAACTACGGGGTCTGTCGGGATTGGCCGCATTCCGCTTAAGCCGACCATTGTTGGAACGGACATACCGAGGCCTCGCCGACTCCTTTTCCTTCTTGAGTTTGGCATCTAGGTAAGCCTCTATACCGGAATGAGCATAGTTCTGAATGCCTTGTGCAACGTCGATGGACTGTTCAATCTCTAATATTCTGGCCGACATTGTTTCACAGTGATTCGATTTCTTGGCAAGTGTTTTAATAACTGCGTACTCCTTGACCGCCTCCTCTAGAGAACGCGTAGCGACGATCCGATCAAAGTAATCGCAAAAATGGTAGAGTGTCTTTGATCAGAGCTAATACAGCCGTGGCACGAGTAGCGTCAGGAGTGCTTTCGGTATCGGGGGTGGGAGGCTCCTGCTGCCGGGGGGTCAAGTGAACCACGTCCTTGTTTGCCATTAAAATCGTTTGATTGCAAATCTTAATACAAACAGAACAGTGTTACAATATAGGACTTAGATGTAGTCCTAGGAGTACACTTTTGTTTAATCTGGGTCCTAAGTGCCAATGGAGCGAGTGGTAATGCGTTGACTCCGTTGACGGGCTGACGACGGTTATCGGTTCTCTGAAGGTGTAGATTGCTCTGGGTGCTGGAGCTGGCAGAGAGGAGGAAGACGTTGAGTGTCTGTATCTGCCTCTCTGGTGATATCTGTCTGGATTGTTCGTATATGTCTCTCTGTCTCTCTGTGTGTGTAGGAAAGAAATGGTCCGTCCATTTATAGCAGGGCAGGTTGACTGCTTATGCGCGCATATGTAGGATGCGCCGGTACGTGGGGACGCCACGTGGAGATTGCTGATGGAGGCGCATGGATGATGCGCCCTACTCGCGGGGTTGAATTCTTCATACTGCTGTTGTGAGCCGGCACGTAGCAGAGGAAAAGATCTTTCTGTTGCTAAAATATTGGATGAGTTGAGTCAAAGGACACGTGTCGTCGACTCATGGCTCGGAGATCTCGGATTTGGTGGGGAGATGATTTGGTGGGATACGCCTTGGATTGGGCGCATGATGAGATTTTGGCTCGTGACCTTTAGGAGTCACGAGCCGTTCTGGACGCATGGCTTTTGGGGCGCATGCGAGCGACTTTCCTCCTGCCTTTCGGGATCAGAGATCAATCTGGGGCGCATGGCTTTTGAGGCACATACAAAGCTTCAACTGACGCGCCCACTCAGTTCGAGAGCCAAAAACTACGGAAGAGATAGATGAGGCGGGCCTTGACCAACGGAGAGAGTTCGAGAGCCAAAAACTACGGGGTCTGTCGGGATTGGCCGCATTCCGCTTAAGCCGACCATTGTTGGAACGGACATACCGAGGCCTCGCCGACTCCTTTTCCTTCTTGAGTTTGGCATCTAGGTAAGCCTCTATATCGGAATGAGCATAGTTCTGAATGCCTTGTGCAACGTCGATGGACTGTTCAATCTCTAATATTCTGGCCGACATTGTTTCACAGTGATTCGATTTCTTGGCAAGTGTTTTAATAACTGCGTACTCCTTGACCGCCTCCTCTGGAGAACGCGTAGCGACGATCCGATCAAAGTAATCGCAAAAATGGTGGAGTGTCTTTGATCAGAGCTAATACAGCCGTGGCGCGAGTAGCATCAGGAGTGCTTTCGGTATCGGGGGTGGGAGGCTCCTGCTACCGGGGGGTCAAGTAAACCACGTCCTTGTTTGCCATTAAAATCGTTTGATTGCAAATCTTAATACAAACAGAACAGTGTTACAATATAGGACTTAGATGTAGTCCTAGGAGTACACTTTTGTTTAATCTGGGTCCTAAGTGCCAATAGAGCGAGTGGTAATGCGTTGACTCCGTTGACGGGCTGACGACGGTTATCGGTTCTCTGAAGGTGTAGATTGCTCTGGGTGCTGGAGCTGGCTGAGAGGAGGAAGACGTTGAGTGTCTGTATCTGCCTCTCTGGTGATATCTGTCTGGATTGTTCGTATATGTCTCTCTGTCTCTCTGTGTGTGTAGGAAAGAAATGGTCCGTCCATTTATAGCAGGGCAGGTTGACTGCTCATGTGCGCATATGTAGGATGCGCCGGTGCGTGGGGACGCCACGTGGAGATTGCTGATGGAGGCGCATGGATGATGCGCCCTACTCGCGGGGTTGAATTCTTCATACTGCTGTTGTGAGCCGGCACGTAGCAGAGGAGAAGATCTTTCTGTTGCTGAAATATTGGATGAGTTGAGTCAAAGGACACGTGTCGTCGACTCATGGCTCGGAGATCTCGAATTTGGTGGGGAGATGATTTGGTGGGATACGCCTTGGATTGGGTGCATGATGAGATTTTGGCTCGTGACCTTGAGGAGTCACGAGCCGTTCTGGGCGCATGGCTTTTGGGGCGCATACGAGTGACTTTTCTCCTGTCTTCGGGATCAGAGATCAATCTGGGGCGCATGGCTTTTGAGGCGCATGCAAAGCTTCAACTGGAGACTCTTCTTCTGTCTTTAGGGATCAGTGAAGGGTCTGAGGTGCATGGCTTTTGAGGCGCATGCGGGTTTGGGTGCATGGCCTTTGAGGCGCATGCGGGTGGTCGAGTGGCCACGTGGCAGTAGCCGTCGGGATAGAGTCATGATGATGCTGACATTGTGGACGCTTCATTTTCTGTAAAAGCTGTCAGCCGTTCAGACTTGGGAAGGCGTGCTGCCAACTCTGTCAGTTCAGCATTTAATGTTGGTGACATTCGATAGACAGCTGAGTGGGCGCGTCGGTTGACGTTCTACTAGGCATATGGGGACGTATGGGGGTACATCCCCTGTGATACGCTCGGTACAGGGTGCATCTGTTTGATGTTTAAAGAGGTGTGATGCGCTGTCCAGCCGGCGCATCCGACACGTCTTTGATGATACGGCTGTTTTGCTTTCTCGAGTGCTTTTAATAGCCGTTTGGCTGAAGTCGAGGCGTCTGGTTCATCCGTTTAATGTGAGTTCATTACACGGAATTCGGAGAGCCATCCACTTGGCACATGGGTTTGATCTGCCCGACCTATAAATAGTGGCATGGAGAGAAGGTTGGCCTCTCATTCCCTCACGTCTTTCCAATATGAACTCGGGTTCTCGGGTGCATTCTGTTGATGAAGTGCTCCCGAGGGTGAAGATGAGACGCCATGTCGTCGTTAATGCTCCTGAAGGTGACTGTTACATCCAAAAGACGGAGTCGAGGGCTTCTGAGGCGGGCGGAAGGTGCCTGTTGCATCCAAAGATAGGGATACTCGGGCCTCGTCTCCGTTGTTCCGAAAGAGCCGTAGATCGGAATGGCGGTGCTAGGCTCTCTCTTCCTTCAAAGTGGGTGTCGCCCACTCTGAAAGCTGCTCCTTTAGCGGTATTTCGATCACGGTCTTCCTTGGCCTTTGGAGGCTCTTTCGAAGCCTCCACTGGCCACAGATTTGCGGTGCTCTTCTCTTCCTTAGTTCCAGCCAGAGGGTTAAATGCTTTGTATAATCGAAGCACTTATCAGGTGAGCCTGGCTGGAAGAGCGGCACATAACTGGGCTGCTGAAGGGATACACATAATTGAGCTGGATGCACATAACTGAGCTGCTGAAGAGATGGTGGGATGCGCCTGGTTGGAGGCGCATGGTATCTGCTGTGCCTCACTGGTGGCGCATGGTGACTGCTGCGCCTATCTGAAGGCGCATGGTGGTTGCTGCGCCTATCTGGAGGCGCATGGTGGCTGCTGGCTGTAGACTTAGGATCCTTCCTTTGTAGAAATTCTCTTTTGTACAACCTTTTCTAGACATGTAATAGACTTTTGTATATAAATAAAAAGTTCTTCTTCAAATGTCTATAGTTTTTGACTTTGCTGTTTGAGTTCTGGCGCATGTAGTGTAGTGTCTGGCGCATGGTCTTTCCGGTTGTGAAATTCCATGCTTCTACAAGACCCCCTTCAAAGTTTTCAAAACTTTTGAATAAGTTTTGGAATACTTTGAATAAGAAGCATGGCGATCAGGGCGCATGACTGTTGGGGCGCATGCCTGTTCAGCCGCATGCTATTCTCAATTAATGGATATGATAATGCCTCGGTAACCGAAAAGATTAATGATGATCTTTTGGTTTTATCTGCTGTTATCTTCACAAGACCCGAGGCGACGGCTGAGATCACTCGTCATCGGTTCATGCGTGCGACCACGGCCTATAAATAGGTGAGAGGTGGAGAGAGAGAGTTCTTCTACTCTGTGCCTTTGCCTCCTTTAGAGTTCTTTCTTCAAAACCCTAACTTCTTCCTCTCTGTTAGAATGGCTCCCAAGACTCCTCGCGGCGGTGCCGGCAAAGGAAAGGGGAAGGAGAAGGAGCCGGCAGAGTTCGTCGACGAGGATGCTCCTGCCACCATTGAGGCTCCGGCCGATGTTTGCCCCGGGGTGACAGGTGGGTATCGACTTTTGCTATTTCTGCTGCCGATGCGTATGGGCTTCTGTCCTTGATATGCTGAGGTTTTATCCTGCCGACGTGCATAGGCTCAGGCCTTTATCATGCACCGAGGTTTAGTTTGCTGACGCGCATAGGTTTTATACCCTGATGATGCGCTGAAGCTTTCGCTGACGCGCATGGGCTCACGCCTTGATGATGTGCCGAAGCTCCAATACTGACGCGCATAGGTTTATGCCCTGCTGATGCGCCGAAGCTCCAATGTCGACGCGCATGGGTGATGCGCTGAAGCTGACGCGCGTGGGTTTATGCCCTGACGCTGCGTCAATCTGTTGATACCTTTTGTCTTTTTGCCTGACCTCCACTTTTGTTGTGTCAGTGTCGATGACGATCCCTCTGTTGAACGAAGTCCTCTTGGATGCTTCTCTTTGCCAAATGGGGGTTGATTTTGATGAGGCGGTGATCAACCCTGCAAAGGATGCTATCTTACAGAACCAACCTCGGGAGAGAATGCTGCAAATCCAGAACCAGTTGCCACTTTTCCTCCAGAGTATGATGGAGAGTGGTAAACTGAGGTCTGCTGAATCTGAAGATGTGACTTTCTTAAAACCTGTCTTTCTGTTTGGCGACCGACTAGTCTCTTCTGAAGCGAAGATACTGAAGATCAAAGAAGACTGGTTCTTCACTGCCAAAGGCATAGTTCTATACATGAGGCAGGTTGACCGCCAGTTGCCGCTGACGGCTTTTTACCATCTGGCTTCGAAGAGAAGGATGGGTTGGGAACTTACTCCTTCTCAAGGAGGGGCCTTGGGAGGTACCCTTTCGATCGATGCCACCTCGAACCAGCGAGATACTTTGGCTGCTTCACGAGCCGGTTCCTCGTTCAGTTACCGAGCCTTGCGTCCCGGGAGCCTCTACAGTGAAGTTCCAAATAACACATTTCCCTTCAGTGCCCCGACCTTTGCAAATCGGATGTTGACAGCGAAGGTCATGTACCCGACAGGTGGCTTTAGAGTCGAAGGTTGGTGTCACTATATTCCGAGGTGGGACGAGTTGACCACTTGGGTGCTTTCAAGGTTCAAAGTTGAGCTTAAGGAGATCGGGCTGACAGCCGCTATTCGGGCTACGCAGGCAGGCATGGATCTCAACAAGCCTATGTTCCTTGCGCTCTTGGAATTATTCAATGCCCATACCGGCAGCTTTTTTACTCCGGTGGGAGAGTTGGGGTTGGCTCTCCATGAGATGCACGAGGTGTCTAAGCTTCCTTGGGGCTCAGAGCCGTACGAGGAGTATTTCCCGACAAATGAGGAGATCCAGGTTCTGGAGGATAAGAACCCGGAGATGATGGCTGTATTCAAAGAGGTGACGAGCCACCATTATCTGATGCACCGGAGGGATAGGGACAAGACCCAACCTCATGTAACTGCTTGGAGGGACTATGTCTTTAAGCAGGATTTAGCGGATCCTTCGAGGATCCGATTTGTGACTCCGCAGGGACTGAAGCCCACGGAGGTGACTTCTGAAATAAGTCGGCTGGATGAGAGGACCCTACATTCGGATGAGAGAGGCAAGGATGCATATAGCTGCTTCTGGCACTGTGGGCACCGGATGTCATCTAAGGCAGTGTTGTCAGCCTATTTGATGATATGGCTCCGGGATTGCGTGTTTGCAGGTGGATCCGGTGCCGTGGAACGGGTACATCGGAATCTCATTTTGCCTGCTGTGAAGTTGGCGTTTGGACGACCCTTAGCTCTCCTCCCCGCGATGGTGTACAACCTGTTGCGCGGTTTGAGGTCTTTTGCTGATGACGTGATCCATGAGAAAGGTAACAATGACAACTTTTCCCGGGCCGAGCTGCCTTTCCATTATCTTAGGGATGGCTGATTTTGTATCATCCGAACGTGATGAGTCCCGGTCCGGAGGAGGATCATGTTGAAGGGGATGCCCTCATCCGCCGCTTCTACAAGAGGAAGTGGTCATACACCGGCATCCCCGTTTGCAGGAGAGTCTTGTCCTACCTTCAGGGGTGGGAAATTGTCAAGGTTGGCCCAATTTTTAAAGATTTCGAGGCCGACCAAAATTTAGTTGACTCTGGCAAAAATGCAGTCACTTTGCCGAAATGGAGTTTTCGTTGGTTGCAAAGTATCCGGCCTTCTCACCTGGTCTACCGCAACCAGAATAAATGTTATCTGGAGCCATATCTGCCAAGCCGATTTGCTCGTCAATTTGGCTATACTCAGCTGATGTTGCGGAATCCCAGTAGCAGTCTAGGCTTCGTCGGAAGTTTGCTGGACGGAGCCCGGGGCTGGCAGTATTATAATGCTGGATGCACTAGCGTTAGTTTTACCACGCCAGTCCGCAACCCTCGGCCGCAGATCCTATATCCGGCCACCAAGCTGTATTACATTATGAACGCTGCATCTCCTGGTTATGACAGAGAGACTAGTTTCATCATTGGAACTCAGCTGGAGGCCACGACAAATATGTTGAGGGTAGCCCGATCATATCGTCCACCAGATTTGGCGGGATATTGGGCTGATGCTGCAGCGCCAGTGAGAGATTCGTCTGTTGGGAAGAGACGGGCTGACACAGAAGCTGGTTCTTCTGTACCGAAGAGGTCGAGAAAGATGTCGACTGCGAAGGTTACGGAAGTGCCACTCGTAGCGCCAACGGGATCAGCTCCTGCTGAGGTAAGGAGTGCTTCGTAATTCTAATTCATTTTGTCATTGAGGTGACTTATGCTTTTTCTTCTTGCAGTCGAAGAAGAAGTCCCGTGTTTCAAAACTGGGTGCCAATAAGCCGAAAGAGGTGGCAGGCTCTTCTGATGAGCGTATCCCACCGACGATAATGTCTCCCGTGGAGGAGGGACCCGAAGACGTTCCTGCGGAGGTTTTAGTATCTCCTGTCTTTGGGGTTGCAACAACTTCTGGGAAGGTACAGTCTGTCATGGAGGCCTTGGACGTTGAGGGTCCTACGGACTCGAGGCATCCTGATGATGAAGTGGATTGGAGTTCGTCGCCTTCGGATGACGTTGCTCCAGGGCTGCAAGAGTCTGTTGCGGGTGCAACAGATATGGTTGAGACAGAGGAGAGGGTTGATTCCCTTCCTTATCATAATGAGGGGAGGTCGGCTGTATCATTGCCGAGTCCTACCCCGGCTTCAACCGTAGAAGTTGAGGCGGCTACCGATCAAGAGGTAGCGACAGATTCTGTCCCTGTTGAGGGACTTGATGACGAGACCCGTCTGCCGGTTACGACCGCTGAGGCGGGTCAAGAGACAAGTGATAATCTTCCTATTCTGCCGAGGGAGGTACCAGCTGTTGATAGGACGTTGAGGGTAGAAGAGGTGGCCGTTGACGTCGGTGGTTCCTCCGGGCTTGAGAAGGGCGAGGGTGTGGAACCCTCTGTTGCCCCTCCTACTTGGGGTACTATTTTGACGCCTGTACGGGCTTTTTCTGTTCCTTCGGCTCCTCGGGCTAGCAGTCCAGCCCCCGTTGATGAAGAGCCCATTGATACCGAGGTTCAAGCCTCGCAGGTTAAGGATGGCGGATCTTCTTCCGGTCCGCAAACTGTAGTAGCTCCTCCAACTCCTGCCATGACGCCGCAGGTCTTGGCGGATGCAGACGAATATGTGAAATTCTTCGTCGAAGGGGTATACAAAATGCTGTAGAAGGGTGTATCTGCTGTGATGGATGCCAGTGGGAGCTTTACGACGGCAAGAACTCTGGCAATGCCCTGTATTGAGCTGATCCGCATTCACCAAGGCCACGACCATATGGCCGAAATTCTGGAGGCTTCGGTGATCGAGCTGGACGAGCGGCTCGCGGAACTTCAGCGCATCCAGCGAAACGACCTCTCCATCCTGATAGATGCGGAGAAGGAGAAGCTGATTGCTGAGATCGAGTCTTCATACCAGGCCACTGTGGACATTTGGGAGCACGAGGTGGCTGAGACTGAGGCTGCGGTAGAGCAGTTGTCTCAGTCCATGAAGACGACGGTGGAAACTAGAGCTGCATTGGATGCTAATATCGCGGAGATCGACACCCAGATGCGCCGCCTTGAGGACCAACGGGCCCGACTCCAGTTAGATGCCGAGCGTGTCCGGGCTGAACACACAGCATTCAAGAAGGAAGAAGCAACTTTTACTCAGCGGACTCTTGCCTTGGTGCAGCAGCGACAACAGCTTGATGAGAAGCATGAGAGCGATACTTCTGCTGGGGCTGTTGAATTGATGCGTCAAGAAGCTGAGCGACGAGTCCTGGCGACTGTGGAGGCCCGTGCAGCCGATCTAAGGCTTCGAGTCAGGAAGCTCTCTGCCCACCCTGGGGAGGTTCAGGGACTGTAGTTTTTTTCCCTTTTTTATGCTCTTTTGCAACCCTTTACTGAGGGATAATGTAGTCTTTTGTACTCTCTATTTTAGAAAATAAAGAAGTACGCAACTTTTTGTGATGTGTTCATTTTTGTTATTATGAACTTGATGATTTGTGTGGACCTATTATCTTTTGCGCACCTTGGTTTTTAGGCACAGATAATAAGTTTGAAGGAACCAACATGTTTGCTCAGAAGTGATGTGGACATGGCAATCATTGGGTTCAAATGATAGAATCATCCTACTCAGAGGTGTGATGGACGTGGTAGGAATGATCCTGGGGGATACGCTGAACAACTCAGAGGTGATGTGGACGTGGAAGTTCTACGATCAATGTACGACAACGCAGGAGTTGTTTGTACAAGATGTTTACTCAGAGGTAATGTGGATGTGGTAAACATGAAGGGTAGCGTCGGCTTACGTAGTGTAAGATTCTGCTTTGTAGGGTGTAGAGGAACAACTCAGAGGTAATGTGGACGTGGTTGTCTTTCTACTGAAGGAAGCCACGGAACAGCTGGGTTCCAGAAGCGGATGAGTTTGTGGAAGGAGATTGTTTGTGAGTCCCGATGATTGGGCCCACAGATCCCCTTGGGGAAGTACATGTCTGAAGGATGTCAAGAATAGTACTTCTTTAGGAACTTGCCGTTGATGGGCATCATAAACAAGTCTCCATTGGGTTTGGCGAGGCGGTAAGCACCGTTTGAGTATACCGTCTCTATGATGAAAGGTCCTTCCCACTTGGGCTCGAACTTTCCTGGTGTCTTGTGAGTTAACACCATCGGCCTCCTGACTGCCAGAACCAGGTCGCCAACTTGGAAAGTCCTCTGTTTGACCTTCTTGTTGAAAGCCTGTGATATACGGGCTTGGTAGAGTTCGATGCATTGTTGAGCCAGGAGACGCTTCTCATCGAGTGCCTCCAGTTCCCGCAGATGACGACGTTGATTGTCCTCTTCTGTGAGTTTGTTTGTTATTGCTACACAGAGTGAGGGTATCTAGATCTCGAGAGGCAGTACCGCTTCGCTCCCGTAGACCAGAGAGAATGGTGTGTTGCCTGTCGGGGTCTGTACCGTTGTGCGGTAGGCCCAAAGGCATTCGCCAAGCTTTTCGTCCCAGTCGCGTTTATTGGATGACACGACCTTTTTGAGTAGCCTGACGATGGTTTTGTTGAACGCCTCTGCTAACCCGTTTGCTGCCGGATTATAGGCGGTGGATGCCACATTTTGAATACGATTCTTGTCACAGAACTTGCTAAAAATGTGGCTGATAAACTGAGGACCGTTGTCATGAATGATCCGTCGGGGTACTCCGAAACGGTAAATGACATGGTGTTTGATAAAGCTGACCACCCTGGAGCTCTTTACTTCCGCCAGTGGGACTGCTTCTGCCTATTTGGAGAAGTAATCGGTGATGGCTAGGATGAAGCGGTGTCCTCTTGATGAAGGAGGGGTGATTGGTCCCACAATATCCATGCCCCAGGCTTCGAAGGGCTAGGAGGCGACTGTAGGATGTAGTGGTTCAGACGGTGTATGTATGAAGTCTGCATGGAGTTGGCATGCGTGACACTTCTTAGCATATTCAACAGCGTCGGCGGCCATGGTTGGCCAGTAGTAGCCCATACGTCGCAGTCGATCCTGCAACTTAGGACCGGGTTGATGAGCTCCGCAAGTTCCGTCATGAGCTTCTCGGAGAGCTTCGGCTGCTTCTTCATTGGACATGCATCGAAGGAGGAGCCCATCGAAGGAGCGTCGGTACAGCATTTTAGTAGCTGTGTCATAGTAGAATCGAAGAGAGCGTCTCCTGACTGAGACGGCTTCCTTCGGGTCCTCTGGAAGAATTCCGTAGACAGCGAAGTCGATGAACGGGAACCTCCAGTCTCGGACATTAACACCAGTGTTCGTCGGTATGGCGTGGGCCACTTGCAAGCACAGGTTGTTTCTGGGACAAATCAAGTCTCGGCCTGTTACCGTGACATAGTGTTGAGTCCCAAAGGGCGCTGCCAATGAGGCTGCGAGGCCAGCCAGAGCGTCAGCCTCCAAGTTTTGTAGACGAGGTACGTGTTCGATGAAGAACCCGGTGAAGGTTGAAATGATGTTCAATGCAACTTCATGGTAAGGGATCAGATCTTCATGGCGAACCTCATACTGCCCTTGAATCTGGTTCACGACGAGTTTTGAGTCACCGTAGGCTTCCAGATGGTCCACCCCCAGCTGTTGTGCGAGCTGGAGTCCCATGACGAGTGCGTTGTACTCGACAACATTGTTGGAGCACGGCTTCGAGAGTGAGTAAGCACGCTGGATGACCAACTGATCGGGGGAGACTAAGACTACCCCCACTCCTGCGATGATTTGGCCTTTGGGGCCTGTTCTCGAAGCGCCATCGAAAAACATCCGCCAAACGGAGCTTCCTTCGGTGACGTTGGATTCTTGGACCTCATCCGGGATGTCTTCATAGAGTTTTGAGGATTCTGGGATGGGGTGTGCAGCTAAAAAGTCAGCCAGAGCTTGACCTTTAACAACCTTTTGCGGGACAAACACCATATTATATGGTGTTAACAAAATCGCCCATGTGGCTAGCCGGGAGTTCAATGATCCTGGCTTCGTCATGAGGACTCTGAGTGGATTGACTCGAGAAATGACATGAATTGTCTGGCCCGAGACATAATGACGGGTCTTCTGGATGGCAAACACCAAAGCCAAGCACTCCTTTTCGACGGGGCTGTACCGGTGTTCGGCCCCGATGAGCGTTCGACTGAGGTAGTAGATTGCTTGCTCATAGCCTGTATCGCTGTTTTGAGCCAGCAGAGCGCCAAGGGAATGATCTATGGCACGGACGTAGAGGAGAAATGGTTTGCCGGCGACAGGTGCCACCAGGACTGGTGGGCTCGTCAAGTAGGCTTTGATGTCGTCGAAAGCCTTTTGGCACTCCTCTGTCCAGACATAAGAAACTCCTTTTTTCATGAGCTGAGTAAAGGGTTGACATTTACCGGAGAGGTTTGCTATGAACCTCCGGATGTATGCCAGACGTCCCTGTAAGCCCCGAAGTTCTCGAAGATTCTTCGGAGGGTCCATGTTGAGGATGGCTTTGGTCTTCTCGGGATCAACATGAATGCCTTTTGCCGTGATGACAAAGCCCAAGAATTTGCCGCTAGAAACCCCCAGAAAGGATTTAGCGGGGTTCATTTTGAGTTGATGTGCCCGCATGAGATCGAAGACTGTCTTCAGATCCTGTAGGTGATCTCCTTTGAGGCGGCTCTTGACTGCGATGTCGTCAACATAGCATTCGACTGTTTTGCGATGATGTTGACGGAAGATGGTGCTCATAGCTCGTTGGTATGTTGCACCGACATTTTCAAGCCGAAGGGCATTACTGTGTAGCAGAAAACACCCTTTGGAGTCCTGAATGACGTGTGTTTCGCGTCATCGGGGAACATCTTGATTTGATTGTAGCCTGAATACCCATCCATGAAGGACATGCGTTCAAAGCCACATGTGTTGTCGATCATCACATCGGTGATCGAAAGCGAGAATTTGTCCTTCGGGCAAGCAGAATTGAGGTCCCTGAAGTCGATACAGACTCGTATCTTCTCGTTCTTCTTGATGACAGGTACGACGTTGGCTACCCAATCTGGGTGTTGTTCCTCACGGATGAAGCCGCTAGTCAAGAGTTTGTCCACCTCCTGATCGATGGCATTCATGATGTCCGGACGGAAACGTCGTTGTTGTTGTTTGATAGGTTTGGCATCAGGTAAGATGTTCAACCTATGCATTACGATCTGTGGATCGAGTCCTGGCATGTCTTCGTAGTTCCAGACAAAGACGTCAATATACTCTTTAGCTAGCTGGATTAAAGCCTCTCGGTCTTCTCCTTCTAGGGTTTTGCTGATGAAGATGGGTTTGGAAGAAGATCCGTCCCCAAGGTCGATCTGCTCGACTTCGTCTTCGGTGGGAGGTTCACATAACTCAAAACGAGACTCCCATTGCTCTCCTAGGCGTTGAGCCCAGGGTTCTTCTTCGAAGGATTCCGGCGTTTGGTCTTCGCCTTCACCTTTTTGAGGTTGTGCGGACGTCATGTTAGCTGACAGCACTTTCCTGAAGACTGATCCGATACTGGTATCAGAATCCCAAGTCGACGCTTCGGACGAGTGGGAATGTTCTACGTCTTCTGCGTCTGAACTCTCTGGAGTTGATGGCGGCGTGACATAGCCTATCCCCCGTCGAGTTTTGTTGTAGTAGTCTTGCGGCTTTCCTTTGGGTGTTGAAAGCTGGAGAGGGAGAGGTCGACCCTTGCCGTAGTTTAGGCCTTTATTGCTTTTCAGGTCGTTGCCCATCTTTTGGATGATGTGCTTTGCCGTATCCGTGTACCGATGGACTTGTACTCTGCCGGTATCAGGTTCAGGCTCGAGTGGCGGGAGGTCTTGATGACGCTCAGTTCTGCCAAAAATGATGGATCCTTCGTCTCGGCTTCGTGGAGGGTTTATGAAACAGACTCCTTGAGACGGGACTACTCGGTTTACATGATTTACGGTCGTTATTTGTGTTTGCAACGACCGTAAAGCGTTATCTAATATATACATGGCATTCCAGTGTGGAAGACAAGAATAATTAGAAGACACTCTATTATTGATGAAGTACGAGATTTTATCCCGCGGGATTACATTGTCTAAGGAGGGTGCATCTACATCAGCAGAGATATATTTGCCAAGCTCCTCATCTGTAAGCACTGGGGTCGGATCAGGAGAATCCACCACAGCTTTGACTTTGGGGTCTGAGAGGGCGATGTGAGCCCTTTCTGGCATCTTGGATGACTGCGGGGGCTTGCCCTTAAGACGCACCTTCAAAGGTGCCTCAACTGCGCCTCCTGTGAGTGGTGCCTTCCCCTGTAATTTTGCCACCGGGGGAGCCGATGTTTGAGGCGGCTTTCCCTTGAGGCGTATCTTCAGGGGAGCCTCAGGAGTCGGTGCTTTTCCTGATAGCTTGATGCTCATTGGAGGCATCTTCTGGGGTGGTTTGCCCTTCAGTCGGATCTTCAGTGGGGCATCTGGATTCATCTCCGGCTCCGTGTCCGGCTCAGTTGCCGTCTCTGCTTCATCATCAGCATCGTTGGCTTCCTCCTCGTCAAGTGGCTTGTACAAGTCGGAAACGGTGAAGTAAGCCTCAATCCCTTTAAAAGGATCGATGTCTGCGAACTTCGTCCGGATGACGTCGTTGGTGGATACATATTTTATGCATTGGTGGAGCGTGGAAGGCACCACCATGTACTCATGTAGCCATGGTCGGCCAAGCAGGATGTTGTAGTTGACCTCGGCATCTACCACATAACAAGTCACCTCAGTTTTGAGGTTGTCGATGTGACACTTCAGTCGGATTTTGCCCAGTGGCTCGCTTTTGCTAGCGTTGAAGCCACTGATGGTTGTGTTGGAGGGCGCCAGCCGGTACATTGGGATCCCCAGTTTTGATAGCAGCGCCTTCGGGATGATGCTGAGGGAAGACCCTGGATCGATCTGAATCCGGCTCACCTTGACTGAACCGATGTACCCCGTGTAATACAGTGGTCGGTTATGTCGGTGGTGCTTGAGCAGCATATCTTGTTGGGTGAAAGTTATGTTTGGGATAACTTCCTCTGCACAATGACAGTGCACACAAGTAGTTGGGAGGTCTTCAGGCTGCTTGACCTGACTGAGAAAGGATTCGGCATCCTTCAGAGCTTCGCAGAGAGCTTCTCGGAAGTCTTTGGAAAGACGCAGGAGTTCAAACAAAGATAAGCGCGCAGGAGTACTGGCCAGTTGTGCCAGAATGTCAAAGTTGTGGGGCTTGGCTAGCCCCGAAGCATTCTCCTTCCGTAGAGGTCTGTCGAAACGAGCCTCCACCTGCTACTGCTTATTGGCTGCTGAGGGTTTAGACGGGCCCTCATCAGGGATTGTGCCAGGAGGCACCACCTCGGCGGCAGGTTCGCCGGGCTGAGCGTTCTGTTGTGCACGCGTCTGCACTGGAAGTGCCTCTTCTGTCGAAGAAGAGACCGTACGGCAAGACTTGATCTTCCTGCCTTTTGATTTGGAGGTAGAGCGTACCTCCGGTTGAGTCACCTCGGAGACGAGGTCGGGGTGAACCCAGAGGACCTCTCCTCGAGATATGGTGAGTGGGATGAGTCCACTTACATTGTCACGGGTAGGTGGCAAGTTTACCACCTCCATTGTCGCCTTAGGGATGGGGACGATGCCATCTTGTGTGGTGGTCGGCGGCAAGGTGCCGAACTGAAGTGACACCACATTGGCTGATACCGTCTTCTCTTCATAGTCGACGGAGATTACATCGGCATTGATCATGCGCTGGATGTAATTTTTGAGGACGTAGCAGTCCTTGGTCGGTGTCCGACAAACCGATGGTAGTGACAGTACCTCGGATTGTCCACTTTCCCAACTTCATCGGGCCGCTTCGGGTCCGAGAGCTTGATCTTGTCACCCTGCTTCAGTATTTTGAAGAGTTGCAGGGTGTCTTCGTCATTGAATGAATACACCTCCTTAAGCCTCAGTGCCAGTAGAGGCTTCTGAGTAGGCGCAGATGCGCCCTTCGAGGCATTAACAGTCAATGCCTGTTTCCTCTTTGCTTCTCGCCCAGAGTTGTTGGCAGCTGACCTTTTCCCCTTATCATCAAAGGCGGGGAAGCTGACACCCAGAAGACGTGCATTGGCCGCCTTCTTTTCTGCGGCTTCAGCTTCGATGATCAGGGAGCTCCAGTCGGGAGGGGGAGTAGAGTTGAGCCAGAGCTTCACTGCGGGCAGCATGTTCATGCTGCAAGAGGAGAGGAGCGCATGTTCTGACATGCCTGGAGGTAGCCTGAAGCAGGCTTGTCGGAAGCGTTCAATGAACACCCGAACCGTTTCTTTCTCCTTCTGGCGTATCTCTATGAGAGATGCCATCGTCATGTCCTTCCCGCCGTCGTAGAAGCGATCGAGGAAGAGGTGCGTCAAGTCGTCGAAGGACGATATAGAATTGTCGGTGAGGCTACAGTACCAGTCATACGCCACCCCTTTTAGGGCCCCAACAAAGATGCTGGTGAGGAGCGCGTCCTCCTTTGGAAGATGCCCCGTTTGTGACTAGAAGTATGTCAGGTATCGACGCGGAGAGTCCTTCCCATCGTATGGTGTGAGTGTTTGTGGTTTATATTTTGGAGGATAAACCACTTTGTTCCACTCGAGGGGATAAGGCTGGGGAATGCCCATCTTCTGGCGCTCCTCTTGCCTGTTTTTGGACTCGAAGCGCTCCCGCAGGTCCTTGATCATTTTGACCACATCCTCCGTGGAGCTAGGAGTCGGGGAAGGTGGCACTATCTGGAGTGGAGCGTTTGAGGGTTCCGACGTCCGAGGTGCTTCTGTGTCAGAAGGTGCCCATTGAAGGGGTACACTCGACTCACCATTAACTCCTGGGTCGGGACCGGTTGAAGGTGTTCTGGTCAAGGCCGACCGAATATCAAACACTGCTTGAGTTAGTGCTTGCATAGAGGCGGAGAGGGTTTTGAGTCCTCCCTCTAATGAGTCTATGCGCTGAACAATGTCCTGCGGTGGCGCATCAGACTTGGCATCATCCCCAGCCATGTATACTGTCCTGACACGGCCAGGAGTGGATGGATTGGTTGAGGCTTCGCTCTCGGCCTCACTTTCATGTGGGGGAGTCACCTCTCCTTGGCCACCCCCAGCCACATTCTGGAGGTCATTCTCGACGGGCGCATCTGCCAGGGCCTGATTGTCCTCAGCTCCGTCTTGAAGGGCCTCTTCGTCTCTATCCCCAGCTGTGTCCTGGGGGACATCCTCGTTTCGAGGTGCTTCTGGGAGGCTGACTTCGCCTCGAGGATGAAGATCCGCCGCAGCTGTGCTTTGGACATCTTCGTCTTCGGAAGGAAGCTCAACAAGGGTCTGACTACCCCCAGCTTCCTCAAAGAACTTCTTCTTCGACCGAGTGCCTTCGAACACCCCAGAGGTCGAGACTACTGCCTTGGTTCTCCTTGATTGGCTCTTGGACGAGGAATTGCCGGTCGCCTTTCGGAGAGATGAGGAGTTGGAGACCACATTGCATGAAGCAACTCTTGGCTCCTCTTCTGTTGACACCTTCTTTCCAAGGCGATGTCGGAAGGGTGTCGATGACTGCAGTCGCTGGAAGACTGACTGCCTTGGTGGTACTGCCGTCTTGCCACAGCAGTTGATAGTGACCACCGCACAAGTATGCCCCGTGGGAGGCTCATCGTGCTTGTTGGTCGACTCTCCTGACCGGCGCTTGTGAGTGATCACATTATGCAGGTCGTTGGAGGAGAGTGCTACCTTCACACCCCCTTCAGGCGCATGGCAAGGCCAAACGTCGGGGTGGACAGGTGAGTGCTGCGCCCCCTGATCTAATACCAAGCAGGCATCATGATCAGTAGTGGGGGATCAACAACATTTGAAGTGACTTGAACGGACCTCAAACGCACAACCAGAGGAGGCGCGGGAGTTCAAGACCACTGAATTTGTCGCACTCGACTTAGTTATGCACGCAGTAGATACGCCCAAGTGAGATGTGGACTTTGAAGATCGACTCGTCTTTGGTACCGAAGCACCTGAGTTGACCTTGTACAGCTTGCCATCGGCAGCGCACGTGATTGTGAGTACGTGCCTCTGGCCTGCTGCTGGCATAGCACGCTTGTGGAGAATGGCCCATGCCGCCTTGGATTTCTTTGTACTAGCCCGCTGGGGCACGTAGTACTCAGCATCCAAATTCTCCTCACCATTACAGCGAGTGAGTCTGTCAAAGACAGAGACTTTTTGTGGCACATCAGAGGTGATGTGCGGGGCTTTGGCTGCTCCCCTGCTCCGTCGACGCATCTTCCTCGCCTGAGAGGGAGATGGCTGGGGAACGTGGTTAGCCGCACGTTTCCCCGAGAGATGTGCTGCATCAGCGGGCGCACCTTGGTTGCTGAGAACGTCAGCAAGAAGAGAGGGCTGGATTGGCGCATCCCCTTCAGTAGTGGTGCCCGAGGCGTCGACCTTGTGCACCCAGACACGGCGGGTCTTCTTCGGCTTCGGCAGCCGCTTCGAAGGACTCGCGCTTCCTTCAGAAATGAACTCCTCGTACGCCTGTTGATTGAGGCGCACAACCAGCATCTTGTGGGAGGAGCCCACCTTCACGTCGTCGGCCTGTGACACAACTTTCTCGGAAGAGGAAAAAGAAGTCCCCAGCAGAGTCGCCAGCTTGTTTGCCATTAAAATCGTTTGATTGCAAATCTTAATACAAACAGAACAGTGTTACAATATAGGACTTAGATGTAGTCCTAGGAGTACACTTTTGTTTAATCTGGGTCCTAAGTGCCAATGGAGCGAGTGGTAATGCGTTGACTCCGTTGACGGGCTGACGACGGTTATCGGTTCTCTGAAGGTGTAGATTGCTCTGGGTGCTGGAGCTGGATGAGAGGAGGAAGACATTGAGTGTCTGTATCTGCCTCTCTGGTGATATCTGTCTGGATTGTTCGTATATGTCTCTCTGTCTCTCTGTGTGTGTAGGAAGGAAATGGTCCCTCCATTTATAGCAGGGCAGGTTGACTGCTCATGCGCGCATATGTAGGATGCGCCGGTGCGTGGGGACGCCACATGGAGATTGCTGATGGAGGCGCATGGATGATGCGCCCTACTCGCGGGGTTGAATTCTTCATACTGCTGTTGTGAGACGGCACGTAGCAGAGGAGAAGATCTTTCTGTTGCTAAAATCTTGGATGAGTTGAGTCAAAGGACATGTGTCGTCGACTCATGGCTCGGAGATCTCGGATTTGGTGGGGAGATGATTTGGTGGGATGCGCCTTGGATTGGGCGCATGATGTGATTTCGGCTCGTGACCTTTAGGAGTCACGAGCCGTTCTGGGCGCATGGCTTTTGGGGCGCATGCGAGCGACTTTCCTCCTGTCTTTCGGGATCAGAGATCAATCTGGGGTGCATGGCTTTTGAGGCGCATGCAAAGCTTCAACTAGAGACTCTTCTTCTGTCTTTAGGGATCAGTGAAGGGTCTGAGGCGCATGGCTTTTGAGGCGCATGCGAGTTTGGGCGCATGGCCTTTGAGGCGCATGCGGGTGGTCGAGTGGCCACGTGGCAGTAGCCGTCGGGATAGAGTCATGATGATGCTGACGTTGTGGACGCTTCGTTTTCTGCAAAAGCTGTCAGCCGTTCAGACTTGGAAAAGCGTGCTGCCAACTCTGTCAGTTCAAAATTTAATGTTGGTGACATTCGATGGACAGCTGAGTGGGCGCGTCGGTTGACGTTCCACTAGGCGTATGGGGACGTATGGGGGTGCATCCCCTGTGATGCGCTCGGTTCAGGACGCATCTGTTTGATGTTTGAAGAGGTGTGATGCGCTGTCCAGCCGGCGCATCCGACACGTCTTTGATGATGCGACTATTTCGCTTTCTCGAGTGCTTTTAATAGCCGTTTGGCTGAAGTCGAGGTGTCTGGTTCATCCATTTAATGTGAGTTCATTGCACGGAATTTGGAGAGCCATCCACTTGGCGCATAGGTTTGATCTACCCGGCCTATAAATGGTGGCATGGAGAGAAGGTTGGCCTCTCATTCCCTCACGTCTTTCCAATATGAACTCGGGTTCTCGGGTGCATTCTGTTGACGAAGTGCTCCCGAGGGTGAAGATGAGATGCCATGTCGTCGTTAATGCTCCTGAAGGTGACTGTTACATCCAAAAGACGGAGTCGAGGGCTTCTGAGGCAGGCGGAAGGTGCCTGTTGCATCCAAAGATAGGGATGCTCGGGCCTCGTCTCCGTTGTTCCGGAAGAGCCGTAGATCGGAATGGCGGTGCTAGGCTCTCTCTTCCTTCAAAGTGGGTGTCGCCCACTCTGAAAGCTGCTCTTTTAGCCGTATTTCGATTACGGTCTTCCTTGGCCTTTGGAGGCTCTTTCGAAGCCTTCCCTGGCCACAGATTTGCGGTGCTCTTCTCTTTCTTGGTTCCAGCCAGAGGGTTAAATGCTTTGTGTAATCGAAGCACTTATCAGGTGAGCCTGGCTGGAAGAGCGGCACATAACTGGGCTGCTGAAGGGATGCACATAAATGAGCTGGATGCACATAACTGAGCTGCTGAAGAGATGGTGGGATGCGCCTGGTTGGAGGCGCATGGTATCTGCTGCGCCTCACTGGTGGCGCATGGTGACTGCTGCGCCTATCTGAAGGCGCATGGTGGTTGCTGCGCCTATTTGGAGGCACATGGTGGCTGTTGGCTGTAGACTTAGGATCCTTCCTTTGTAGAAATTCACCTTTGTATAACCTTTTCTAGACATGTAATAGACTTTTGTATATAAATAAAAAGTCCTTCTTCAAATGTCTATAGTTTTTGACTTTGTTGTTTGAGTTCTGGCGCATGTAGTGTAGTGTCTGGCGCATGGTCTTTCTGGTTGTGAAATTCTATGCTTCTACAGTCCTCAGCGATTGGTTCCTCCGAGACGTCATCGTCTTCCTCCGGGTTCTCATCGTCTTCCTCATATGGATAATCTTCTGTACTGGCCTCTGTGGACTCGTCATCTTCCTCCTCATCCTCTACATCCAAGGCGTCCGAGGTAGAGAGATGTGTCTCCTGTGAGTCATTAGGAAGAGCCCCGACAAGGAGATCAAATTTTTTGGAAAGGTTTATGGTACCGTGAGTCTTGGGGATGTCGGATCTCTCCAAAGATTCGATATGGCTGGCTTCCTATGTCTGGGTGTCTGTGTGGCTTGTCTCCTGGGTGTCGTCGACAAGATCCTCGGTCTCGGAGGGCACCGAAGAGCTCTTCGCCACCTGGCCAACGTCAGCGATCCCGGAAGCAAGAATGTCGAATTTATTGGCGAGGTTTAGGGAAGGGGTTTCTGTATGGGAGGTGGCCCTCTTAAGGAGGGAGGTGAAATTCTTATGAGGTCAATCCTGCTCGTGGGTGTTTCCTGCACTGTGATCAAAGTGCAGGTGAGAGTTAGAAATTGTCAAGATGGGTGGTTTATGGCTTTGACTTGTTGTAAAGGTAGGGGCATCCATGTGAGTCAAACTCGTCTTCAACTCCGGATGTGCCCTGAAGCAGATATCCTTCGATTGGCCTCTCATGTGGCAGTGATTACAGTAGATAACATTATTATCATAGATGATTTATTGAGTATGCAACTTGCTCCCGAGCATGGTTTGGATGGATTTCGGTAGATCCTCAAAATATCGAGCCCCATGTAAATTTTGGCATAATTGGCTTTGGTAAGGTTGCGAGTTTCCTTCGCCAAGGCCAAAAAGGTACAAAAGGAGTTGGCAATTCTCTTCATTGCAGCGGGGACAAAACAGATGAGCGGTGGGTTAGGAAGAGTGACCCAAACAACAATAATAGGCGAGTCCAGCTTCGTGTTGAAGTCCTGAGACCACTTGACAATTTTCGTGGTGTGTGAGTCAATCCTGCTAGTACCCCTGGACCGGACAGCAGTATAGTCGGCTTCGGAAGAGAGATGCAGGAGGTTGTATTTGGGATCCATAGTGGCCACTCTATAAATAAAGATAAGCCCCCAGCTTACGACTTCTTCTTGGACACGAGAAAGCCTCGGTCATCCTTTGGGAAATTTTATGACGAATGTGAAGGAGAAAAAAAATCCGACAGCGAAGAGACTTCTGCAGTGGAGAAAGGCACTATGTCTTAAGTGTCAGACGGAGAGTACTCAAGTTCCGGAAGGTCCATGTCTGGAATGATCAGGGATTTTAGAAGTTTTTGGTCTGGTCTAACCAGGTCAGCATAGGACGGAACAGGTGGCGCTACAGGCTCAATCCCGGGATGGATGGCGCCAGGACTGAGTTGCGTAGTTGCGCGCATCGTGGTGGAGGATGTCACTATGGGTGGCTTAGGATCAGAGGATACCCCATAGGGGAGGTCCGGAGACCCTGCACCAACCAAGTGCATGAAAGGATGTGCAGAGGCCATCGTTGTGCCGCAAGTCACGGAGATGTCAGCGTCCACGACAAGGAGCACGCTGGCAGGCAGACACGATCTCCCCGTGCCCACCACAGGCCAAGCCTGGGGTTAAGTAGGTGGGGCTCAAGGGGGTTGCCATGGAGAGGCTGGGGCACGCCACAAGGGGACACGAGTACGGGTGGGCGTTGAGTGGCGCTAACGAGGATTGCGCGGACTGGCACATCCTAACAAGGCGCACAGGCGCAGGTGGTGCAACCTGCCTTGCGCTGGGCACGCAAGGCGCGGGGTAGCACAATCAAGGATTATGCGGACCGATACACCCCAGCAGAGCGCACAGGCACGGAATGTGCCACCTTTCCTGCGCCAAACGGCAAGCAGTGAGGAGTATTGAGCGGGAGATTTGAATTCGAAAACGAATTCAAATTCAAACCAGGTAGGGTGGAACGGGAAAGGGGTACTGCACCCGATGGGAGGTCAGGGATGACGGCGGACCGGGGGGAGGCAAATGCGGTCGCGTCAGTGAGGAGGAGAATGTCTACCGCCTGTCGGAGAGGGGACGGTGGCTGCCTTGCAGAATCTGCCATGGCGGAGGAGCCTTCCAGTCCGACCAAGGCGAGATGGTCGTGCAACCCGACTAGAGCTAGCTGCTCGGGGGTCCACGGAGGGAGAACATGGTCGCCGAAAGGCGAAAAAAACCGACGTAGGTTCCCCGTCCATACGAGAACGGGGCTAATCTCGTTGGAAGAAGGGAGGATGGGAAGCCAGAACTTTTGCCAGAACCTTCGCCGGAGCAGACCAGGGAGGACCACACGCCGATCCCACAAGCAAGTCGCGCTCCAGCATAGAACGTCGGGGAGGAAAAGAGCTAACCTGAACGCAGGGGGAGCACCGCTGCAGCAGCCTGCCAGAAGGTCGGAGACCACGCCGCCCGAGAGCAGCCGGCCGGCGGCTAGAGACAAGCAGGAAAGGGAATTCCCCTGCGGGAAGCTCCAGAGGAACGGGAAAGAAGCCATATATATATATATATATATATATATATATATATATATATATATTCTACAAAAATTGGTGGTCTTTGATTTATAAAGAAATCATATAATTATTTAATAAATATAAAAATAGCATAAAATATTAAATAAAAATATATTAATTTTTTTATAAAACTAGGGGGTTTACACCTGGTCCAGATGGTATCGTCAAAATTGGTGCAGTGGTCAGGCGCTTCTTCAACTCATCAAATGCCGCCTGACACTCGTCAGTCCATATGAACTCTTACTCCTTGTGGGTCAACCGAATCATCGGTTCCGTAATTCTTGCGAAGTTCTCTAAAAACCTCTAGTAATACCCAACAAGTCTAAGAAAACTTCTCACCTCAGAGGCTTGGTAGGAATATGCCACGTATCTACTACAGATATCTTGGTCGGATCAGCTGAAATGCCTTCTCCCGAGACAACGTATCCAAGAAAAGAGAGACGGTCTCAGAAGAACTCGTATTTGCTCAATTTAGCATAGAGCTTCTCGCTCCTCAGTGTCTCAAAACAATCTTCAAATGCTGCTTGGGATCCTCACGGCTCTACGAATACACCAAGATGTCATCAATAAAGACAACCACGAACTGATCCAAATATTTGTGGAATACCCTATTCATCAAATTCATAAATACTGCTGGCACATTTTGTCAATCCGAAAGGCATCACTAAGAACTCGTAATGACCATAATGAATCTTGAATGTTGTCTTCGGAATGTCTTCTCTATGCACCTTCACTTGGTGATATCCCGATCTCAAATGAATCTTCAAAAATACCTTTGCTCCAGTCAGCTGGCCGAATAAGTCATCAATTCGGAACAGTGGATACTTATTCTTGATGGTCATTACGTTCAATGCTCAGTAGTCGACGCACATATGTACTGACCCATCCTTCTTTGGCACAAGTAACGTTGAAGCTCTCCAAGGTGATGCACTTGGTCGAATAAAACCCTTGGTCTGTAACTCTTCCAGCTAAAACTTCATCCCGTTCAACTCCTTCACCAACCAGTACACATTAGAAAAAATCGGTGCCGCTCCTGGAACTAACTTATTGCTGAACTCCTCTTGTCTGTCAGTTGGTAGACCTGGCGAATCCTCCGAAAATACATCCATGAACTCCTCAACAATGGCCGGTAGTGGTGCTACCTCCATCGACATGAAAACTTCAACTACTGGGCCTACTCCCTTCTCAATGGTCCCACGCATGAACTCGAACTCCGGAAGATCTGGTGGTCTAAAGATAACACTCCCTATAGGGCATCTAACACGATATTGTACTGGCTTAACCAGTGCATTCACTTTTGTGGCCTAGTTTTTTTTCCATATGTTGCTTCCAACAACATGGTATAACGTACTAATGTTGTGGTCTACTAGGTCCTACCCATCTTTGATCCTCTTAATTATCCAGTCTATACTTAATACTGCTCCTATGATTCTTCACTTTCTATACCCCCATGTATATCTTATTCCAACACAATTATTCTTACAACAAGTCCTTAGTTAAATCTAACCACAAAAAGTAGGAATACCAAATCAATCCTTAAATACTATGTCATACTCATGTCTATCAAATATTCGTAATAATATGGTTAACAATCCACTCTTTCTAGTTTATAGGAAGCTATATGATACGTACAAGTACGCCATCCATTTTACTCTTATCTGCTAGGTACAGGTAAAAGTTAATGCTAGGCGGTATGCATTTTTAGTACTCGACAACCTATCAACCTATTGGTAAACCTTCTAGTCCTGGTAGTTAATAGGTCATCTCAAGGCTATTCTTACCTTATATAGATGTCTCTCTAGTCTAATACAGACCTTTTTACTCTGCACCCAATATTCTTATGTTGACACTGTAGTCATCAAGACATCACATTTCATTCTTTAATAGATGTCTAACTCCCTAGTGAAGATCCTTTTAGTCCACTCTCAAGGTAACTTTAGGCCCTAGCATATGCATAGTGTCATGATTTCTATATCGTCCAAGGAAATTTTTTTGTCAACCTTAATGCAACCATAAAAGTTTTATATACATTTATCGCTATCTTAAGTACAGTGCACATCCAATCATGCTACTCACAACGAGGTTCTCGGGTCCTTTCAACTAGGTCTTTTCATATGGGTGATCACATTCTAACTAGGGAACCATCGCTATCTTTTAAAATTATACTACATAATCACTTCAATCACTATGGTCGAGAAATATATCGTACCTTCCTGACTAAATCTTGTTATACCTCTAGTCCCTCTCTAGCATAGGCAAGTTGTTGAATGGTTGTAATCTATTGATTATAGAGTCTCTTGTTAGGGTTATATTGGCTATGGGAATCCTATACTACCAATCCGAGCTACTCAATGTATCTAATGGAGGTATCAATCCAACCCTACTTATCTTAAATAACTAATCCCTTCTAAAATACACTATCACTACCGTCCACCATACAATAGATTATAACCTAAAGGGTTCATCAAGCACGAGCATTCGTCCTTCCGAAATAGGGATGGCGAGAGTCCAAAATAAGGAGATCAAGAAAGATGATCGACTATGATTATGAGTTCCAAAGGCAATAAATAAAATCAAAAGAATTTCTAAGGCAATTGTGGATTGAGAACCTAATACACTATCCTATTGCAGGTTCGTTCGGTACGATAACGTATCCAAGACAATTTTATCTCGACCTATATGGGCTACCAAAAAAAATATCACGTCCCATTCCTAAAATACATAGGACTAGAAATGCAAACATGCCAGCTAATACAATTGAGAATAAGTTTCCAATTTAGTGGACTTACTCTAGATGTACTAAGTTGTAAAATGTACTGACTAAACTATATCTCAACTATATCTCAATCCACAATAATGAATAAAATCAAGAATAAACTATATATGTTATGGTCTGCATCCTATTTATTTATACGTTTGGAATGGACTTGAAGAATAATATAGTTCTATAAAACTAGGCTATAATAGCAAAGACATAAATAAATAGTACAAAGGAATAAATAAGGCACGAAAGTATTAATAAATAATACTACCAACAGTACTTGAACCTGTAGAACACATCACGATAACATCATGCTAGAAGTCCAACTAACTCCTGGAGAGATCACCAGGTCCTCAGAGGGACGTAACAAGATACGAAAAGAACATGCCATAATGAACTGAAATAAATACCTGAATAATAACTGGGATAATTATCCATCTATGTGAATGCACATCGTAGGCTCGTAATAGTATGACTAATATAGGTACTATCACGTCCCGATCCGGGAAATCGCTCGTCCTCGCTAGATTTCACCTGAATCATCGTCCTCGCTGGGGCGTGATGCCACACGAGCCTGGAGTTGCACTCGTGCAAGGCAGGATAACAGGTTCACATAGTGTTTATCTCAAATTGATAACATAAGCAACGAAAGGAAACAAAGTATGACATAAGAATCTCTTTTATTGATAACAAACTGAAGATTACAAAGGCTCTGAATAGCCCAACATATATGCCAATTGGCTACAACGCTCATGATCTCTCTAGCTCACAAAGGATTTATACTGTTTCATACATTATGCCTTTTTGTAGCCAACAAGTAGTCTTCGGCCGAACATCTCAATGTCGCAAGTCCGAACGCCTATGCGGTAGCTCCTCTTGAAACGCTAAGGACTCCATGCCTCGGCGCATCTAAGCCAAGCCCCGCCTGAGCCGATCAAACTTGAACCTGCACACAAACTAGTGGTGGATTAGTGCTTTCGTCCTCGCTTCGCACTGAACATGACCCGCTCGCACCCAAACCAAACACTAAGTATATTTAGTGAGACATGCATCTTAATTTGTGATCTTTCATTTTAGCCTTAGGATCAGTTTCATGGCAATACTTAAACATAGCACCTTTTCATAAATGTGTCCAATACCGTGTTCCTACGACAGATACAGTTAGACATAATATGAACATAAACATAGTGATCGTGCTCATCTCTGTCCCATATTGCCTGGCCTCCAAGGGTTAGAACTTTACATAAGAAATTATACAACTCACGCAATATTCCAATTATAAACTTAGAAAATACGCCTGCACCCAACTCACATCTCAACCCACCGGCCCTATCTATATGAAGGTCACGGTGTTTCGTACCGTAATGGACTTGGCATCTTTTATGTGTAAGCCTATGATCGCTTCGATACGGGTTGCTAGCCCAATATCCGAAGGATCCTAAACTTACTGATATTATAGCTTATCACAGCACTGGACGGTCGCAATCCGTCCGAATGATGTGCACCATAAATACCATACATAATTCCCTCCTAGGCCGAACGGTCCCGGTGCCCTGGTCGAAACCATCCGAGGGAAGCCGCACCCGTGTACGGGCCATCCGAGTCCATTGACCATGCAATACGTACCATAGCATACACGTCATACCATCCAACCAATCTCACGTTCCATAAACATAAACATATCCATCTCTATCTCAAGTTTCTTTGGCGTTATGCCCCAACACATCCGTATTGATGCACGACGCTCAACGGCTTAGACATCTCGTACTCATACTCAACGCGTTCCATTTATAAGTTATTCACGTAGCCTAATTCCGTAGTTACTTGGTCATTTCCTAGCTTTCGTGCACGAGGGCACGCTCAGCGCTGTAATCAATATTCTACGCCTAGTGTTCAATGTTCTCGGAGGCGTGCACGTGATGCACATCTCGATATTGTCTTTCAATGTTCTACTATAGCCACCCTACCGTGACCCGTGCACTTGATGCACGTCGCTTCAATTGTTTAATATTCAATGTTCTACCTTAGGGTTCAACACATACTAATACACTTACTCGCCGAGCCACGCTCGCTAACCTGACAACAACTTACGCATATAATGATATATTTTTATTAGACGTGAAGGAATATGGAGCGAGAGTCAAGAACCCGCCCACCTTAAGCCGATACGCCTTGTCGTTTCGCCGAGCTAAAGCGGCTCGATTCTATAACTTGGTTGCATAGCTAACTCTTCTGACTTAGCCATTCTTTTGAACTCCTCGATGGATTTGGCCTATCGTGCCCATGCCACACTCCGTCGCAGGGCGACGATTTGGTTTCGTAGACACTTTACTGAATAAGGCAAAATATGACCTCTTATCGTCCAACGTAAAAGCATAGCCTGCACACCAGATCAACTAAAATTAGCACTTGCTCAAACGGGACTTATCCTTTGCATCGATTCGATTCATAGATTCCAATTGACTCAAAGCTTACCTTTGGCCAACGTAACTCTTACATCGATTCGTATCGATACTTCATCGGGTCAACGCAACTCTTTGAGTCAACGACTCATCATAATGCACCGTGTAGAACGGGGCATCACATAATATACCACTCAAAACAAGGTTCATCCTCGAACCGAAACCAACACTTAATCCAAGTGCCTCGCTAGATCGTTTCACGATCTCGTGCTACTATCGTTGGAATCGTATAACTTAGTTTGGATCATACACATATTTTAGGCATCCCACCAATATATACATTTCAGCCAAGCTCTGTTGTAGGATATCGGGACAACTAACAAGCTCAACTTAAATCCTCAAGCACCAATCATTCCGTACTCGACTTAGTAAATCTTAGCGTATATTTCTAAAATCCTGCATACAAACATCTTTGCATATAACTTGAGTCAAGACCATAACTTCAATCTCATAAGTTTCTTGCCGGTCATCTAACGCTCGTATTGCATTGAGTCATTGCGCATCCGATCTCAATAATTCTCCGCAATGCCTATTCGCCCAACCGTTTCCTATCTCTCGCACCACTTAAGTCTTTCATCTAGTCGTTCATAATAGTTGGCCTTAACGACATAGACTAAGTCCAACATGTCTCAACTTTCTTTGCCTACAATCCGTACTAAGTCTCGCACACAACTATCCTAACACGACCTACGTTCTCGAACTGCCTACGCATCGTATCTGGGGCTACCCCTGCTAGGTAACTTATCCAGACATCATGCTTAATCTCTCCCGACACAAGAGGTCCACTTGAGTCTACGATGCTCAAAGGCAACAATCTTTCTGACCCAAGGTCTCTTACGATACGTCCATCTCCTATTCTCGACCGAGTACGAATCCTTTACTTAATTCACGAATCAATCCCAACTAGTTCATTTCGTAACATAGATAGCGCGCTCAACACACATAGCCTAACCTTTACTCAAACCGATCTACGACGCAACTCTTAGGGTCGTTCTACTATCCGTCGCTCTTGCGCATTGCAGAATTCTTGCAATCGCCTTACCGTATCCCTATGCTAAGTACGTTCCTCAACATCTATTCGATTATTGACCAACCAAGTCGATTTGTGCACTCATTCGATCGATCATCCCTTTTCTGGCCATATCGATCTAGTCGAAGGCTACTCTCTAACTTCCGAAATACGATATTCACTCGCTTAGACTTATCCTCAACATGCACTACATTATCCTTCATCCTCGACAGAATTTCTCATACGACTCCATTGGGTCATCCTATGGGACTTTAACATTCACTTGATTTGGCAGTCAAGTCTTCTAGGGTCATCTGCCCCGAAACTACGCTCGATAATTGAAGATCATCAACGAGGGATAGTTACAACGAACCATGCTATATCCTATCGCGGAGCCAAATCAATTTTCGATAATTTCTATGAGACTTTATCCAATCCGACATAATTTACTCATCCACAATTCATCTACCCCCCCCCACGCAACTGATGTGCCATTACAACTTGAATCACTTACGCACTACCGTCAACAATATCGCAATCGAGCAATATTTGTTCGCCTCCGTACGAGTCTATCCACTCACGGACAATATCTGACACACTTCTAGGCTTATCGCACAATCCTCAAATTCACCTTCATATTAAACTACAAGTCAAAATATACAAAGTGCCACGTCCTAATTTTTCGAGTTCGACCATTCCCGTGACATGAATCATCATATCCGCGTTCACGCGAAATGATCACTCCAAATCCGACGTGACGCATGTGCGAGACTGGCATTACGCTCGCATAAGACAAAAACGTCAACATAGTGGTTATCCACGAAGCAATCCAGACACTTTCATTTTCGTCCAAGTAATACACATCCACTTTCCAATTCTCCGAAGCGTTCATACCGTTATCATCCAAATTGCCATCAACTTAACTTGTATCTTATTCATCCAGCAACAATGTTCAACATAATTTTCGTTCATTCGATCAGAGTATCCCCGAGTTATTGCATATCGTCTTTGATACGCCTCAATACCATCGTCGATATGCATAACTTGAGCATCTTCCTTTCTCATAAGCTCCAATTTGTTGCAATCACTGTTATTATCCGAACTCGAATACGAATTAAGTCTTGCACACATCAAGATTCATTCCTTTATAACTAACTACCATAATCGTGACACAATTTCCAATTCACATATTCATTCTCATATCCCTAACGCGTACTTCCAAAGTCATGCTACCGACTCCTCGTGCTAACTCAAATTCGTTCGTACGATTTCTTCGTACCTACTCAACACGTTCCGAATAAGTCTACGTACTAACTCACGTACATTCGATCGGGTTGACTATTTCCTCAACGTAAAATTCCTTCGCTATGCTCAGCCTATCGTTAGACTTACACTTAATGAATTCTCATCCGACGCATCATCCATAGGTACAACTTTGCACATAATCGTTCAACTCAATTCATCGAGGCATACTCGCATCGACTTTTATAGAGTCATTCCTATTCGAGTCTCGGCACTACTTCATCCATTGAGGACAAACATATCGTAACAACATAATCATCTCGACGAAATCTATCGCAAGTCACCAAATAGCTTAACATAGCTATCGTTAAGTGGTATTCCATATACCACTCAGGATCGAGTCTATCGTTATCGATACAATACATCGCTACACTTGCTCGCACAAGTGGTATTGCATATACCACTCGAAATTGAGTCATTACTTGACATCACACTCCACATAGGTCCGATATTTATTTTTCAATCAACTATCCCGTGTGGCAATCTTTTTCGATCCCAGCTCTAGCGTTCTTCTTACTCGAGTTGGCACAACAACTGGACCAACATGCCCTATCGTTCGCTCAAGTTCGACATACATTTTATCTAACCATACCTTGGCAATCATATCGATCACACACGCAACATTCGCTTATTTGAAGCTCAACGTGACATTTGGCCAATATACTTGTTCGCCTACTCAAACTCGACTTAGCGACTATCTCGACTCGTTATCATCGCATCCACGATTTTCCAATCTTGCTCATTGCAAATCGTGCAACAATTTACTCTCGATACTTAAGGTCACAATCCCGTTCGACATATTGCTATCCATACGCATAGCCATGCAACACGCATCATACCATATCGACTCGTTGTACCGATGCAACGAACGATTCATGACTTGCTGCACCCCGTGCAACCGACAACACATAATCGTTTGCATAGCAATATAACACGTATCGCCTCATATATCGACTCGTTGCACTTCGTGCAACCAACAACACGCATTTCTTCGCACTTCGTGCGACCAACAACACATCACTCCTCGGACTTTGTGCGATCAACAATACGTATATCATTGCACTTCATGCAACCAACATCACTATATTCGTTGTACTTCGTGCGACCAATATTCCATAACCCGTTGCACTTCGTATAGCCAATATTCTCCGATGGCACATGAAGATAGCGCGATAGTCACGACATACTTTTGGCAGACGTACTCACTTAATATAGACTTATTTTATGGAACATCCAATGTAGCGTCAAGCAGATCCATGAGCCATACGATTGCGGAAACAACTTAGAGTCAACTGAATTCGATAGCGAAGCAACTGAGGGTCAAAGAGATTCGTGCACGGTCCTGAGGATGGAACCGTTCTGATACCAACTTGTCACGCCCCGATCCGAAAAATCGCTCGTCCTCGCTAGATTTTACCCGAATCATCGTCCTCGCTGGGGCGTGATGCCGCACGAGCCTGGAGTTGCGCTCGTACAAGACAAGATAACAAGTTCATATAATGTTTATCTCAAATTGATAACATAAGCAGCAGAAGGAAACAAAATATGACATAAGAATCTCTTTTATTGATAACAAACTGAAGATTACAAAGGCTCTGAATAGCCCAACATATATGCGAATTGGCTACAACGCTCATGATCTCTCTAGCTCACAAAGGATTTATATTGTTCCATACATTATGCCTCTTTATAGCCAACAATTAGTCTTCGGCCGAACATCTCCATGTCGCAAGTTCGAACGCCTATGCGGTAGCTACTCTTGAAACGCTAAGGACTCCATGCCTCGGTGCATCCAAGCCAAGCCCCGCCTAAGCCGATCAAACCTGAACCTGCACACAAACTAGTGGAGGATTAGTGCTTTCGTCCTCGCTTCGCACTGAACATGACCCGCTCGCACCCAAACCAAACACTAAGTATATTTAGTGAGACATGCATCTTAATTTGTGATCTTTCTATTTAGCCTTAGGATCAGTTTTATGGCAATACTTAAACATAGCACCTTTTCATAAATGTGTCCAATACCGTGTTCCTGCGGCAGATACAGTTAGACATAATATGAACATAAATATAGTGATCGTGCTCATCTCCGTCCCATATTGCCTAGCCTACAAAGGTTAGAACTTTACATAAGAAATCATATAACTCACGCAACATTCCAATTATAAACTTAAAAAATGCGCATGCACGCAACTCACATCTCAGCCCACCGGCCCTATCTATATGAATGTCACGGTGTTTCGTACCGTAATGGACTTGGCATCTCTTATGTGTAAGCCTATGATCGTTTCGATACGGGTTGCTAGCCCAATATCCAAAGAATCCTAAACTTACTGATATCATAGCTTATCACAGCACTGGACGGTCGCAATCCGTCCGAATGATGTGCACCATAAATACCATACATAATTTCCTCCTAGGCCGAACGGTCCCGGTGCCCCGGTCGTAACCATCCGAGGGAAGCCGCATCCGTGTACGGGCCATCTGAGTCCATTGACCATACAATACGTACCATAGCATACAAGTCGTACCATCCAACCAATCTCACGTTCCATAAACATAAACATATCCATCTCTATCTCAAGTTCCTTCGGCTTTATCCCCCAACACATCTGCATTGATGCACGACGCTCAATGGCTTAGACATCTCGTACTCATACACAACGCGTTCCATTTATAAGTTATTCACGTAGCCTAATTCCGTAGTTACTTGGTCATTTCCTAGCTTCTGTGTACGAGGGCACGCTCAGCATCGTAATCAATGTTCTACGCCTAGTGTTCAATGTTCTCAGAGGCGTGCACGTGACGGACATCTCGATATTGTCTTTCAATGTTCTACCATAGCCACCCTACCGTGACCCGTGCACTTGATGCACGTCGCTTCAATTGTTTAATATTCAATGTTCTACCTTAGTGTTCAACACATACTAATATACTTACTCGCCGAGCCACGTTCGCTAACCTGACAGCAACTTACGCATATAATGATATATTTTTATTAGATGTGAAGGTATAGGGAGAGAGAGTCAAGAATCTGCCCACCTTAAGCCGATACGCCTTGTCGTTTCGCCGAGCTGAAGCGGCTCGATTCCATAACTTGGTTGCATAGCTAACTCTTCTGACTTAGCCATTCCTTTGAACTCCTCGATGGATTTGGCCTATCGTGCCCATGCCACACTCCATCGCAGGGCGACGATTTGGTTTCGCGGACACTTTACTGAATAAGGCAAAATGCCGACCACTTATCGTCCAGCGTAAAAGCATAGCCCGCACACCAGATCAACTAAAATCAATACTTGCTCAAACGGGACTTATCCTTTGCATCGATTCAATTCATAGATTCCAATCGACTCAAAGCTTACCTTTGGCCAACGTAACTCTTGCATCGATTTGCATCGATACTTCATCGGGTCAACGCAACTCTTCGAGTCAACGACTCATCATAATACACCGTGCGGAGTGGGACATTACAGGTTCTACCACGAGTTCGCACAATTTACGAAGACTGACTTGCATAGGCCACCCAAAAAAACTTGTCACGACCCGACCCGCTTTTTGAGATGCGAGTGTGTGCGCTAGTCCAGCCTATGCTGCAGTATCAGCGGTAGAACGTTGTCTAGCCCGCAATAACAAGTGCTCATAAAATTATCATTTTATTGCTCATTCATATTTCTAAATCATTTACAAAATTTATAAGATTTATATTTAACCAAATACAATGTCTCACAAAATCTAATACAACAAATCTAAACTATCTAACTAGTCTCTAGGTTTTGGCCTTCAAGTATCTCTAACTCCACCTGAAGGAACCCAAAGCAAGAGAGCAAGTCATCAAGAATCTGTCAACTGAAAAAATATATCCAGTTAGGATTGGAACAAGTTTACCATAACATCACACTACACAATATAATATACATGTATGAAGGAAACAATGTCCGACCCGTACCCAGTGTAAAGACACGAGAAGTGGGTACGTCCAACCTACGTCGCAGTATCGACGGTAGAACGCTGTTCTAGGTCACAATCACAACTAAACAAAATATGATATACTCTCCGAACGGAGGACAATCTTAGAAGATACAACTCAATCACAAAATCTAGAGGTAGATAAAAGCTCGATAAGATAGATATAAAATCTCAAAAGAGAATACAAACAGAAGAAAACAAGTCTAAGTGTCTAAACGATACTAACATCTCAACATCCAAAAATAATACAACTCAGATGTCAAATACAAATAACATAATGAAATAAGATAGACTGCCTAGCTATCTAGCCTTAGCAATATGGGTGATGTCCTCAGCTAGAACTGGATCCTCCTGTGGGTCCAACTCACAAGTGTTGTCTAGTCCTGCTCCGTAATAAGTAGGACAGAACTCTTCAGTGTCATCTGTAATATTTTTAACAGGTCCAGTCATGGCAGGAACGAGCACAAATCTCTCACGCAGTTCACATCATGGCAGGAAATATAAATCAAGCAAAAGAGTAAGATATCTGAACTATAAGAAATGTACATGAAAGATAAGAGAGATATTTGTAAACTGGAATATCTATATGGTAAATAAGAACTGTAAGTGACTAAGTGATTTAGAGCACAAGATGGTTATGTAAACATGTTGGGTTGCACGTGAATAAGCTATGGAGTTACACATAAATACCTACTGGGATAATGATTCACATAACCACTTCTACTCACCCCTGCCCCAATCAATACACAAGGATACATTCAAGTTACATTATTGCACATGACTAACAACTAATTTACACATAAAGCTCATGTAAACTTGAGTGCACATGAATAGTTTATACATGAAGCTTATATGAGCATGCAAGTAAATGAAAGCACATGAGTGTACATGAATAAACACGAGTACAAGGAGTACATGATGCACATGATAAAGTACATGAACATGAAGTACCCGATGCACCCACTTGGGGATAACATCTCATGAAAAGATCCGTATAGAACTAATCTATGATAATATCGTGACAACATCAAGTAAAGTAATCTAGAGGAAGAATATAAGTCCTAGCAAGTATAAAACGATCAAAGAATGTACTCACTTGAAGTCCTGAATGTCCGATGAGAATAGATGTCCAAAACGGAGTAACTGAGTCCTAATTATAGCACACAGGTTATGATGTATACAGGAAGGTAATATTTGAAGTTTACAATGCATTCTATATGATTATAGGTCATTCTAGGTCAAAGTCAACTCTTAGTCAACTCTGGTCAACAATCTAGTCAAACTAGGTCAATATCTAAGCTAGCTTGGTCAACTGTCTAGGGTTTGGTCAAACTCAAGTCTACAAGTCACATGGGTCTATTTGGGTCATATCTAGGTCAACTCTATAGCCTAACTCAATTCTAAACATAGACTCTCACATCCATATATATATATATATATATATATATATATATATATATATATATATATATATATATATATATATATATATATACATAATCTAAGCCTATAGTCTTAGACATGAATCCCTCTCATATAACATATACCTATACACTTTCCATATATACACTCAACTAGTCAAAATATAACCAATGCCTAAACTATAACCAATACCCTATCCTTAACTATAACCACATGCCAACCTCACATATATACACTCAAAACCCAATTCCCTCATATAATACCCGATATACAAACTCATATATATATATATATATTTATATATATATATATATATATATATATATATATATATATATATATATATATATATATATATATATATATATATATATATATATATATAAACACTCAACTAAACCTCACACTCTACTCACATGTGGGCACCCTCCCAGGTACCACTCTCTATGCCACACTAACACATCTATAAACCCTTACCTTACTTCACTCATATATATATATATATATATATATATATATATATATATATATATATATATATATATATATATATATATATATATATATATTAAGTCCTACTCAAGGCTAAATAAATATACTTATATAGCTCTACTGCTACTGCAAGCCAAGCATGTCCCTGCATTGCTAAGCAACCCAAACCAAACATGGCCCTGCTGCTGAGTTGCCAAGCATTGCTACTGCTGCTACTGCTAGGCTAATGCCACTGCAACTGTGGCTGCTACTACAACTGCATTCTCCCTCTCGACCTAAACCCCAACCCAACAAATACAACATCTAACCTATAATCTATAGCAACTAATATATATATATAGATATCCATCTCTCAAAACCCAAGCACACCTTACTGATACCAACAGATACCAACTCAATATCCCAAAATAACTATCATAACCTACATATATCTCTAAACTGACATGAAGACTCAAAATACTCTCATACCATTACATATCCTATCCTAAAAACTTGTATCAACCCAATGTTCAGGTTCATTCAACCCTATCTTAACAAAACATCAACCCCATATCAAAACCAATTTTTCATCACAGTTCAAAATGCCACAACCTATATATACATTGCATACATGTATATATATATATATATATATATTATATATATATATATATATATATATATATATATATATATATATATATATATATATATATATACACTATGTATTCAAAATGGAGAATGTGTGTGTGTCGAAATAGAGGGGGTGTCAGCGTGAGTGTGTGTGCAGTGTATCAAAGCAATGTGGATGTGAAATGTGTGAAGGGTGTCGAGTGGTCATGCAGCAAGGTGTGAGTATCGAGCGTATGAATGTAGTGTAAGTGTCACATAGTGTATGGCCATAACAGAGTGTGTACAACAGTGTCACAATGTGTCAAAGCATGTGAGCAAGAGCCATGTGTCTGCAGTAGTGTCAAAGAGATGTCAACTAGTGTCGAGTGTATAGTGTATCAGAGTGTGTGTGTGTCGAGCAAGTGTGTGTAACTCCATTTTCCCAATTTTTGAGAATTTTACAAGTTTTTAAATAATAGATTTTTTGTTCAAATCAGTAAATTAAATAATCATTCTCATTACTAGTGTTGGAGAGAAATTTGAATTATTGGTTTTGGAGGGAATTCCTAGTTTGTTACAACCAATTAAAGTGGTCCCCATTTTTGAACCTCCTATCAACTTTTATAACTGATTTCTGATCAGTTATGGAAATAGTGAAAAGGGGGAGGGGTCATTTACAATTTTACCATTAAAGTGGAGGGGCTTATTTGCAAAAGCCTCATTGTTTTTATAACCGCTGAAAGAGAGAGAGCTGTATTTTTCCCAAATAATCTCTTCTCTCAATTTTTTTAGAACTCTTCCCAATTTCCTCAATCAAAGCCAAATCCCTATCCCTAACTTCTTCGGAGATGTCCATGGCGATGGCAGAGGACACTGTCTCTGATAATATAGCCGGCAGCTGCGTTGAGTTCCTGGCGACAATAATGTCTGCCCCTGGTCAGTAGCGCGCAGGCGAATCTCCGACGAACTCCTCCTCTGGAAGCGATCATTCGCTCAGCGACGTCTCTCCTCTCTTCCTCGGCGACATTCGTTCACCTATCGGCGACGTCAACTGTGTATGATTTCCCAACGGTGATCTTCATCGTGAGTTCATAGTCGACAGCCGAGGTGAGTCTTGATCCCAACTTTCGTTCAGATCTGGAATGGATTAGTGATGATCTTGATGATCGATCAATGATTAGATTTCTTTTTTCTAAGTTAAAATTTTGATCGGACGATAGAACAGCTGGTTGATTCAACAGAGTTGCCACAAATCTGAAGTTTGAATTCTTGTGAGTAATCTGGATTCTTAGTTTTGTTTTGGGGGATTTCTTTTCAGATTCGAGTATAATTTTTGAAGTAATTTTTGGGATGCATCCCACTTGTTTGTTTTAATGTCCAGCTCGGGATTCGTTTGCATTTTGAACTCAAAGGGGGCTGTCTCCAACTCTGTGAGACGTGTCTTTATCACGGTTGGTTTTTCTCTAAAGGTATTCTTCCCATCTCTCTCGAGGTTGTAGGGTGTTGCTGTGGATTCTTGAATATGCACAGTATTGCCGGGCCAGGATCGAGTCTTGAATAGGATGGTTCGTGATCAAGTTCGTGTCGGGTGTTGCCATGTCCAACCTGTGTGCGTGTCAGTGGAGGAATGGCGTAAATGTGGAAGGAAGGAGTCTGCGCCATGCCAGGATTTTCAAATTCGTTTATACCTTCAATTGGATTGATTATTTGTAATATGATTTCAAACATTTTCTAAACGTTGATTCAAATAAACTTTAAATCTTCGCTCTCCTGATTTCTCTTGGTTGATGTATACTTTAGCTTTGATTGTTATATTTTATTCGTGCTGGGTTTTAGGTCAGTTTCGATTTTGTTTATAATTGTTGGGCGTGGGTTGCTATAGAGATGAGGATTTGGTGGTTTGAGTAATCTGCAGGTGTTGGGACTTTAATTTTTTTTTTGCTAACTCATGAGTTGAGTTGTGGCTTGGAGACTGAAGGGTTTGTATGTACTTGAAAGGACCTGGGTTTTCTGTAGGTTGGCAACACTTCTTTTGTTTCAATATTTTATTTGAACTTTAGCTTTATGAAGTTTAAATTTTTATGATTAACTGTTGGGCTGGTGTTGTGTTGTTGAGCTGAGTATAGAACTTAGTTGTGTTGGTTTTATGCTTTGTTTTGGGGTTAACTTGCATTCATTTTTAGCTGGAGTCCAGTTGTAATTGTGCTATATATTCCTCCTCTAAAATTTGAGTTTCTAGTTGGGGAATATAAGTAGCCGTTAATTTTCAAAATGTGGTTGGATGGGTTTGGTTGCTAGCTTGTTTGGTGCAACCAATTGGATATGGACTTGACTAGGTGTTTATAGTTTTGCTGAGAAGAGTTGGTTGGTTATGTTAAGAAATGGAATTGAAGTGGTAGTTGTAAGTTCTTTTTTGTTAGGGATATTGTTAGTCATAAGCCAATTGGTTGATGGGCTAGAGGAGAATGGAAAAGAAAGAAATAGGGATACTTTGTTGGGCTTGGGCCAGGACAGAAGTTGAGGCTGGGTTTGGTTTCCTTCATGAATCATTATTTTGTTAGATTATTATCTATTAACCTTATAATAAATATTTTAAGTACTGTAAGAATTTATTATTGAATATATAAGGGAACATATGGAGCTTATGTCAGAAAGTATATTTTAAACTATAGAGTTTTCTATAATATTTATGGCTAGCAATATTTCTTTATCAAAAGTGGTTTTGGCTATGGGTAGCCTGTTAGTAGAAATTGAATAGCTAAAAGTTTTAAGGATTTAAATTCTTTCCCATAGAGTGGGTTGTGAGTGTTTTAGTGAACTAATTGGTAAAGAGGATAAATAGTTTAACTTAAAAACCACTGATATATTCCAAGAATATTAGAGTACTTGATAAGTAAATTAGAATTTATTTAGATATTAACCAGCTTGTACCTAATAACCAGGAGGACATCCAGCTCCACTGACTACTTGTACCCTTCCGGAGCAAGGCAAGTACTGTTCTATGGTTTTTGTACATTTACATATCTTGTACCTTTCTTGTGATACGTTATGACACGATATCTTGTACCCTGTATTTTCTGTTCTTGTACTTACTTATGTCGGGTGGAGAAATACACTAGCTATGTGACCAAACCCCGGTTACCATATTCATGTAGATAGCTTAGGCCTCGCATCGTGCACATGGGTCCTAAGCCGTACCGATATTCATGTACTCCTGTACATGCTCCTGTACTCACCTCAGCCGATCACATAGGCTAGTTGTATTTCAAACATTGTGTATATGTCATGTCTTGTACTTCAGGTTCATGGTTTACATTCTTGTACTTTATTTCCTGTACTTATATTCCTATACTTTCACGTTCTTTTCCTGTACTTTATAGTTTATTTTCTTCTGTACTCATTTCTATATCATGATGTTCTTGTTTATTACCTAGAACTGTACTTTGCTCCGTTCCTGACTGAGATATGTTGTCGGTGTACTTGTAGGATATTATTCTACCTTATGGGCCAGAGTCCGGGATTTTAGCTGAGCACGATGGAGATATGACTTAGCTAGAGGCTTCAGGCTTAGACTATTTAACTTTACTCCTAGATATTTTAATGTTCATAGTATATTTAATTCCTGATGACTCTAGTACCTTATGTTATATGGATTTGTGGATTATGGTGATCTTTTTGGGAATGTTTTATAGATGTCGTAATTGTGTACATTTATATTTATCTAGTTATATTTCCCTAGCTTGGTACAGCTTACTTCGTCGTGTCTAACGATGAAGGCTGGGCGTGTCCGACTCGTATCCGATTATTCGAGAGTGGGTCGTGACATGTTTTTAGTGGTGGCTCATGCAGGTCTGTCCTAATAGTACCTAGGTATTTGTATACTATTGGGGGACTTGATTAAACTAGGAAAACTTGATCACAACATAGAAAATCGTGTACATCGGGTATATTAATATTCTATAAACACTTGTTGCTTTTAGGTTTAGGACATTCTAACAGTTTTTTGTTTTTTAGGTAAGTTCAAAGCACACGACACCAGAACGGTTGATCCACCTATACTTGGGGTTTTCGAGCTTTCACCCCCGCAGGTCGTCCCTACTATCCCCATGGGTAGTATGCAGTTGACGGAGATGTTTGAAGAGTTCCTTGACACTAGGGGGAGCATCCCATCCTTTTGCAAGACAGACTTGTGGATACACTCTCCGAGCCAGGAAGGACTTCTGATTTTCAGACTCTCGAATCTTCGGGCTTCTCCGACACCGAGCATATATTTTGTACCGAGGAATAGATCGAGAACCTGGAGCTGCCACTGAAGATCACCAAAGTCTCCGAGGACCCGACTCTTCTGAAGATTTGAGCTACCAGCCAGGAAATCAGAACATAACACGGACAATAGGACGCAACAAAAAGCTGAAGCTCAAGAGGAACATGAAGACTTATGATGAAGCTAATAACTACTATGGATCAACAAAGCGTCGCCACCCTCAGACAACGTCTCTTCAGCTGCGTCATCAGATTCAGATAGTATTCGTTTGTGCTTTCTGTCGCCGCTCAGTACGCCATTACGACTAGTGTCGCTAGAGACTAAGCCTATACTTGTACTGCGAATCGCCTGCCCACCAAGTCAAGGATTTCTTGGAGATCGTTGATCACACTGTCCAAGGATGAGCACAAGGAGCACCAGGACTACAGCAAGGGGACCGGCCTCTCCAGATTCAGCAACCATATGGTGCACTACCATAGGGACCAGCCTACGTCAGGACAGCTGGAAATGTTGAAGAGATTCCAGTCCCGGAGGAATACTGAAGTCAGATTAAAGATCGAAGACTTTTCTTGCATGGTTGGAGAAAACCATGTATCTTGATTCGCATTGCAGTCTTCCCTTAAATTTCTCTTAGCACCTAGATCCTTTCTTGAAACTTCTTGTTTTCTATTTTGAACCTTGGTTGATATTCGAAAATTATTTCGAGGTATTGTTTCCTATTCAGTAAACTTATTTCATATCCATAATTCGATAATTGTTTGAAATCCACTATTCGTTACTGTTTGCCTATTTTCCTTTCATGACTTTGATTTTCTATTCGAGATTTATTCCTACTCGAAATATCATTCTGAAAACTTGTTTGAACCTCCGCTTCTATTGATGCTTGTTTGAGATTCTCTTTCCTATTCTTGACTTATTCGGGATTTATTCTCTATTACGATTTGTTTACTATTGAGATTCGCTTGTTTCATATTTATGATCCAATACCTTGTTTCCTATTGGAACCTGTTTTCTAGTCAATATTTGAAACCATGTTTCCTCGTTGAGATTTTCTATTCGAGATTTTGTTTCTATTCACGACTTTGTTGGTACTTGATTTTCTATTTTTAACTGTATACCCTATTGGGGATTTTATTTTCTATTCAAGTTTTTGCTCAAGATTTCATTATTATTCGAGTATGAGATCTTATTTCTTATTTTGAAACTTTGTCCCCTATCTGATACTTTGTTTCTGTTCATCCTTCGAGACTCTGTTATCCCTTCATGATAACGTCCCATATACGAAATCTTATTACCATCCCAGGTTTCATTTGAGATTTCTGTTACCATTTGAAACTTTATTCCCTGTTGAGGATAAAAATCTCCTTGTTGCCCTTTTAGTACTCACTACTTCTTGATTGGATCCGTTGCTGTTTCTTAGTACCTAACAAAATTTCTTGTTTCTAAAAGGCAGATAACATCACCTTTTACATTGACTTATACTACCGGAACTCATTTTGAATTCTTGAAATTTTAAATTCCCATGAATAAGGTTGAGAGACTATTCGATGATCTACTGGGGCATGACAGTTGCGTGCTGCAATCTTTATCTGGACTACGGATACTGAGGTTCACTGCAGCCAACAGCGTATTGGCAAGGCAGGAATTCTAAGTTGAAATGACTTCAAACATTCATAGGTTTTCAAGTATTATTGAGACTTTGCCATATTCTTCATATCTTGATCTCTTGGGTTACTTGTCAATGATTGTTGGAAAATGGATAAAGTTGACAGAATATTCGGTGACATATTGTTATTTGAGTCACGGAGCCAATGTCCACTGCAGTCAGATATATACTGGCGGGGTAGGGATTCTAGGCAAAGTATTTCAAATTCCTATATGTTCTCTGGTACCATGGAAACTATATTCTCTTTTCCATGTAGTTATTGATATTTCAAGATACCTTGCACGTTCACCCTTATTTGATAATAATGCCTCCTGGATGTTCCATACTCCTTCTTAATCAACCCTTACAATTTCCCTTCTTGCATATTGTTGTTGGACCATTGATTCTCTAAAAAGTACCGATTGCTGTATTTTGATTCCATCCTACCAGATCTCCCATTAATCATACTTATATATTTCGATCATGTTTTGTCTAAACTTTGATCTTGATCATGTTTATTTTACCGTGGTTTTCCTATCTTGTTCTAGTCCACTTGTGCTAAACTCTTAATTTTGATCGTGCTTAGTAGATCATATCTTCATAGTTTTACACTTCTATGTTGTAGTTAATTTTCATTCCATCTCGTGCCTGTCTGATCTTTCTATTATTAACAAATTGTGTTATCTCAATTTTCGGCCTGAAATTATCATCCTTGGTCTCGATTGAACCTTGTTTCACTTCGTGCCCGACCAACTTTGACCATTATCGATCATGTCATGTTACCCGTTTCAATCGTCATAACAAGTCATTCTAAGTTCTACCTTTGATCACATGAAGATGATCCTGATTTTGCTTAGATTTTATAATGTTTACACTCAGTACCTATTGATCATACCTACTGATTGAAATTCCGTTTTGATCATGACCAATTTTCCAGCATGTCTCAACTTTGATCTAAATTCTGTTTAGATAATCGTGCCAAATAAGGTTTTCTTTTCTAGTCATGACTAGACTCTGTTCTACATCAGGTTTAACGTAGTGCTCTGTCTTAAAATTTTATCTTTGAGTGCTATAACTTGTCCACTGTATCCTTTGAATTTTGAGGACAAAATTTTCTAAGGGAGAGATTTGTAACTCCACTTTCCCGATTTTTGAAAATTTTACAAGTTTTCAAATAATAAATTTTTTGTTCAAATCAGTAAATTGAATAATCATTCTCATTACTAATGTTGGAGGGAAATTTGAATTATTGGTTTTGGAGGGAATTCCTAGTTTGTTACAACCAATTAAAGTGGTCCCCATTTTTGAACCTCCTATCAACTTTTGTAACTGATTTCTGATCAGTTATGCAAATAGTGAAAAGGGGGAGGGGTCATTTGCAATTTTACATTAAAGTAGAGGGGCTTATTTGCAAAAGCCTCATTGTTTTTATAACCGCTGAAAGAGAGAGAGCTGTATTTTTCCTAAATCATCTCTTATCTCAATTTTTTCAGAACTCTTCCCAATTTCCTCAATCAAAGCCAAATCCCTAACCCTAACTTCTTCGGAGATGGCCATGGTGATGGCAGAGGACACTGTCTCCGGCGCCGGCAGTTGCGTTGAGTTCCCGGCGACGACAACGTCGGCCCCTAGTCAGTAGCGCGCAGGCGGATCTCCGACAAACTCCTCCTCTGGAGGTGATCATTCGCTCGACGACGTCTTTCCTCTCTTCCTCGGCGACATTCGTTCCCCTACTGGCGACGTCGACTGTGTACGATTTCCTAACGATGATCTTCATCGTGAGTTCATAGTCGACAGCCGAGGTGAGTCTCGATCCCAATTTTCGTTCAGATTTGGAATGGATTAGTGATGATCTTGATGATCGATCAATGATTGGATTTCTTTTTCCTAAGTTGAAATTTTGATCGGACGATAGAACAGCTGGTTAATTCAACAGAGTTGCCCCGAATCTGAAGTTCGAATTCTTGTGAGTAATCTGGATTCTTAGTTTTGTTTTGGGGGAATTCTTTTCAGATTCGAGTATAATTTTTGAAGTAATTTTTGGGATGCATCCCACATGTTTGTTTTATTGTCCAGCTCGGGATTTGTTCGCATTTTGAACTCAGAGGGGGCTGTCTCCAACTCTTTGAGACATGTCTTCATCACGGTTGGTTTTTTTCTGAAGGTATTCTTTCTATCCCTCTCGAGGTTGTAGGGTGTTGTTGTGGATTCTTGAAAATGCGTAGTGTTGCCGGGCCAGGATCGAGTCTTGAATAGGATGGTTCGTGATCGTGTTCGTGTCGGGTGTTACCATGTCCAACCTGTGTGCGTGTCAGTGGAGGAATGGCATGAATGTGGAAGGAAGGAGTCTGTGCCAAGCCAGGGTTTTCAAATTCGTTTATACCTTCAATTGGATTGATTATATTTGTAATGTGATTTCAAACATTTTCTAAATGTTGATTCAAATAAACTTTAAATCTTTGCTCTCCTGATTTCTCTTGGTTGATGTATAATTTAGCTGTGAGTGTTATATATTATTCGTACTGGGTTTTAGATCAGTTTCGATTTTATTTATAATTGTTGGGCGTGGGTTGCTATAGAGATGAGGATTTAGTGGTTTGAGTAATCTGCAGGTGTTGGGACTTTTAATTTTTGTTTTGCTAACTCATGAGTTGAGTTGTGGCTTGGATACTGAGGGGTTTGTGTGTACTTGAAAGGACCTGGGTTTTCTGTAGGTTGGCAACACTTCTTTTGTTTCAATGTTTTATTTGAACTTTAGCTTTATGACGTTTAAATTTTTATGATTAACTGTTGGGCTGGTGTTGTGTTGTTGCGCTGAGTTCAGAACTTAGTTGTGTTGGTTTTATACGTTGTTTTGGTGTTAACTTTGCATTCATTTTTAGCTGGAGTCCAGTTATAATTGCACTATATATTCCTCCTCTAAATTTTGAGTTTCTAGCTGGGGAATAGAAGTAGCCGTTAATTTTCAAAATGTGGTTGGATGGGTTTGGTTGCTAGCTTGTTTGGTGCAACCAATTGGATATGGACTTGACTAGGTGTTTATAGTTTTGCTGAGCAGAGTTGGTTGGTTATGTTAAGAAATAGAATTGAAGTGGTAGTTGTAAGTTCTATTTTGTTAGGGATACTGTTAGTCATAAGCCAATTGGTTGATGGGCTGGAGGAGAATGGAAAAGAAATAAATAGGGATACTTTGTTGGGCTTGGGCTAGGACAAAAGTTGAGGCTGGGTTTGGTTTCCTTCATGAATCATTATTTTGTTAGATTATTATCTATTGACCTTATAATAAATATTTTAAGTACTGTAAGAATTTATTATTGAATATATAAGGGAACATATGGAGCTCACGCCAGAAAGTGTATTTTAAACTATAGAGTTTTCTATAATATTTATGGCTAGCAATATTTCTTTATCAAAAGTGGTTTTGGCTATGGGTAGCCTATTAGTAGAAATTGAATAACTAACAGTTTTGAGGATTTAAATTCTTTCCCATAGAGTGAGTTGTGAGTGCTTTAGTGAACTAATTGGTAAAGAGGATAAATAGTTTAACTTAAAAACCACTGGTATATTCCAAGAATATTAGAGTACTTGATAAGTAAATTAGAATTTATTTAGATATTAACCAGCTTGTACCTAATAACCAGGAGGACATCCAGCTCCACTGATTACTTGTACCCTCCCGGAGCAAGGCAAGTACTGTTCTATGGTTTTTGTACACTTACATATCTTGTACCTTTCTTGTGATACGTCATGACACGATATCTTGTACCCTGTATTTTCTGTTCTTGTACTTACTTGTGTCGGGTGGGAAAATACACTAGCTATGTGACCAAACCCCTGTTACCATATTCATGTAGATAGCTTAGGCCTCGCATTGTGCACGCGGGTCCTAAGCCGTACCAATATTCATGTACTCCTATACATGCTCCTGTACTCACCCCAGCCGGTCACATAGGCTTGTTGTATTTCAAACATTGTGCACATGTCATGTCTTGTACTTCAGGTTCATGGTTTACATTCTTGTAATTTATTTCCTGTATTTACATTCCTGTACTTTTACGTTCTTTTTCTGTATTTTATAGTTCATGTTCTCCTGTACTCATTTCTATATCATGATGTTCTTGTTCATTACCTAGAACTGTACTTTGCTCCGCTCTTGACTAGGATATGTTACAGGTGTACTTGCAGGATATTGTTCTTTCTTATGGGCCAGAGCCCGGGATTTTAGCTGAACATGATGGAGATATGACTTAGCTAAAGGTTTCAGGTTTAGACTGTTTAGCTTTACTCCTAGATATTTTAATGTTTATAGTATATTTCATTCCTGATGACTCTAGTACCTTATGTTATATGGATTTGTGGATTATGGTGATCTTTCTGGAAACGTTTTATAGATGCTGTGATTGTGCACATTCATGTTTATCTAGTTAGATTTCCCTAGCTTGGCACAGCTTACTTCGTCGTGTCTAACGATGGAGGCTGGGTGTGTCCGACTCGTGTCCGATTATTCGGGAGCGGGTCGTGACAGTGTGCGTGTGCCATTACGTGATAATGGAGTATCGGGACATGGCAACATGTCAACAGGTATCTAAGTGACAACCATGTGTCCATGGATGTGTCCAATCGAGGTGTCAACAAGTGTCAAAACCTGGGAATCATGTATCAGGCAACCAGTGCACAGAGGGGTATGTGCGGTGTGTGTCGGGTAGGATTGAACACAACACAAGGCTCGAGAGGTCTCATGCACATGTCTACAAATAGGTCAGGTCTAGGGCTAGGTTTCTATCACCCTATCACGTATCCAAACTGTGTGTAGTGTCGTGTCGAACCACGTATCAGTGGCTCGACTGTGCGCATGTGTGTGCTGTGTAAAACCAGTACGGGCTCAAGTTCTTCTTGAACTCTCAACCAACTAGCCCCAAATTTTGGGAGGATGGTGTCAGAGATTGCCCTCACCTACTGACCAAATCCCATGTGTCCTAGTGTCATGTCGAGTGAGTATGACGTGTCGAGTAGCAGGGGACGTGTCCAAGGCCTGTGCTGGCATCCCCGTGTCCAAATAGGACACGAAAATAGTATCAAACTCAACTCAGTGATTGGAATTCGTGACCTACACATCAAGGGCTACAAAATCATGTAATTAGTTTTGAAATTCATTAGCATTCATTACATTGAGGCATTTCATCAAATACTTTACAGTACACTCCGTCACACCTCCGATACACATATCAAATGGACACGAAATCCTACCAAACTTGGTCTACAACTAGGGCACACCTAAATGAATGTATCTATGGAAAGAAATCAAGAATTTAAATAAGTTTTAGGGTTATTACCTATTGAGAGTTAGGTCTCAATGAAAAGCCTTAGGAAATAGGTCATTCTCCAATTGCTATAATCCAAAGGGCTCCAAATCTTTGCTAGCTAGCCTCCAATGATCTCCTCTACTGTAGGGGAGTGTAATGCAAAAGACTAGGCTCAATTTGGAGGAGAAATGAAGAAATGAGATTGATTTGGGAAAGAACACAAATTAGGTTTAATGAGGCTTTGTAAAAGAGGCAAGATGTGAATGAAGAGATGTTATATAGGGGTGGGGGTGTGCTCTTGGCCGGCCAAGCTAGTCTAGGGTTAGGGTTTAGGTGAATAGCAAGTCATGGGCTTCTCCCTTATTGAATTCTATGCCTTCTAGCTTAAAGGCCCAAGTGAATTAGGTTTCAAGCTAAATATCTTAACCAAATATCTACCTTAAGTAAATATCTAGATATTACTAAACTTGACACTTAGTTAGAAGGTTCTAATGAAATATCTAGCCTCATGATCATATCTAGATTAGGGTTAATTCTAGGTTAAGGCTTAATATCTCAATTAGCACGTTACTAATTAATCAAAATTCAAATTAATACAAAAGTCACAAAATGACCAAATTACCCTTAGCCTAAAAAGTGGTAATTAGCTACTCTCATCACATGGGATAGGTCCCCATGGTCATGGTTAGTCTCTAGGTAAAGTAGTTCTAGGGTTACACTAGTAGAACACCAAAATCACAATACACCAATTTAATTAGTATTTAAAAAATCTAAATTCATCAATTATTTATTAGCAAGATTTAAATATATTAATAACAAACATGGTCAATTTACAAAAGTTCAAAATTACTCTCATTTTAGAAAAGTGGTGGTTACAAACAATAATAAGGAAAATGAACTAGATGCATGACACGAAAGAGTTAAGTTATAACATAAGAACAACATGACAGTCGACTCGATGAAAAAGAAATGAATGAACAATATAGCAATAAGATCACGTGTACTGTGTGTTTTAGCATACCAACGTTCAATATGTGGTTGGGTTAGGAATCAGACAGTCAACACGCAAACATTGTCAGATGGTTCCCTGACCGAATAAACTCTGGGCTACACTGGGTACGACATGACTACTAGTCGTATTCTCCCACCGACTATCTCACAAGTACATGTCCAACACGATAAACATTAACAAGACGATAAACGATGATCACAGTAAACTAGAAGTAAGGCATGAACATGTACATATACTCTAGCAACTCTAACTCCCGTGTATAAGTAGTAATCATGATCAATCAAGAATAGTGACAACATGAAATATAAAGATGTAACAGTAAAAAGACATAATAACGATACATGTAGTACAAAATAAAGGTAATATAATGCCATAGTGAAACTTGTCTTGCTCCAAAAAATGATGAAGTCACTACCGAAGACGTCGTAGCCTAATCTACCCCGTCATATAAATGATCATAAATTAGATATGAAAATCCCACTCTAAAAACCCTAGAAAGTGGCTAATGGTTTATCATAACTAATTCTATTTAATTTCAAAATAAATCACAAAAAATCCTAATTTAATCTAATATCATTCTGAAATATAGATTTGTTTGCCATGAAATATAAAAGAGCAGAACAATTATCGGAGGACTGGACTTTTACTTCACGTTACAAACTCGCTTGTACAAAGAAAGCCTAGGGACGAAAACCTAGGTACAGCAGTCTAAGTACAATTGTTTATTTTAGATTCTGGGGGGTGACGATAGAGGCTCGGGAAAGCGACGGCCGCCCTGCCTTACTCCTTGGACGGTCGGTATGCAGCCTTGGCTCCAGAAGATTGCTCGACGTTGAAGAAATGCTCTCTTTGCTCTCTCTCTGCTTTTTCTCTCCAAGTATTCTGGTGCTCTCTGATCTCGAAAAAGGGGTCCTCTTCGCAAGGGAATGGCACCTTGCTATTTATAAGAAGGGAATGCCATCATTAGGGTTTGTAATGATTGTCCATTCTCAAAAGTCGGCGGCTTCTTGATTAATCAATCTGGGCCATTAATCCTGAATGTGTTGAATCTGGGTAATTAATGTAGATTGCGCCGAATCCAATAAGTAATTAATGCTGATTGCAACAAATCTGCATCATGATGATTTGTTGACATTTGCAAATCCGAATGAATAAATCTAAATCATTCTCTGCCACGTGTCCCCACTGTTTGTTATGATTATTGGGATTCGACCCAATCTAGAGATTACTTTGATTGTAATAAATCTGAATTATTGAGATATGATCGGCTTTTGACACGTATCCAGCCACGTGTCCCAACTGTTGTACTCATGAGCCGCATGAAAGTCATCATACTCAAACTGCATGAGAGTCGTCGTGCCCGCACCGCATGAGAGTCTCCATACCCGAACCGTATGGGAGTCGTCATGACCGAGCCGCATGAAGAGTCGTCATGACCGAGCCGCATGAGTGTCTCTATACTCGAGCCGCATGAGAGTTTTCATACTCGAGCCGCATGAAGAGTCGTCATGACCGGAGTCATAACCGCATAGAGCTTATCCGAGCCACATGAGGCTCCAGAAGACTTTCGGTCCGCATGAGTTTCCGAGCCGTATGAGGCTCCTTCTGGCTGAGCCGCATGGTCTTCCATGTTGATTTTGGGCCGCCTAAGGCCCCCCTGCTGCTTTTGGGCCGCATGAAGCTTTCTGGATTATGAGCCGCATGAAGCTCCATGTTGAATTTGAGCGGTCATAGAGAATCCTCTTCTTTCCTTGCGCTTGTGAAGGATCCCATCTCGCAAGTCAAGGACATCTCGGTCAACCTTTGTACTCATTTTGTGGGCCCGGGTATCCCGAACACACGAGTGCGTAGGTATCATGTTTACAACTTTCCATCAGAGGCCCGCTTTAAGAGTTAGTGGGGCGCTCTGATGGTCAGAGGTTGGGACAGCTGACTGAGCTCGACGATCCCGCGCTGCCCTAGACTTCTTCGACTTAGCACCCGAAGGTGCGTAGTAGGAAGAGTCCAAGTTGGAAGGAGGGAAGAGAAGTTGGTGCCCTTTTCAAAGGAGGAAAGGGGGCTCTATTTATAGAATGGAGTGAGCCCTTTCTTCTTCTCCTTTTCGATGTGGGACTAAAAGCAATATTTTCCATGCTTCTACAAGATTAAACACAAGTTTTTGGCCCGGGAAAGTCACGGCTACCAATTTGGGAACCGTGGCACGTAAATCGAGACGCCGCATTGACTAAGTTGTCAAACGACACAAATTAATGACTTAACTGTGCACCCTCATAGATTTCAGTGCCATGATGCACTGGAATTGACCGTGCCGCAAAATCACGCTTTGGTCAAAAGATATCTCTTTTATGGCTAACCGTGACCAAATCTACGATTCAACGGCCAAAACTGAGTTCCACTAATTAATCAAAATAATAGATGAGCTTATTAATTTTTGGAAAAATATATTCGTAGATCTCGGTGTTAGATTTCTGAAACTTCAAACGGTTTGTTATTTTGATTCTTGGTTCTCCCGAAATCTCGAAAACATCGAAACGTGTCAAATATTAGACAATCGACACTCCACGAATTTTCTAGAAATTTAGGTTCAAAAATTGTTAAAATAAATTAGATATTCAGAAAATATACCTTAATATGCTTCCAATTAAAAAAACGGCGCATGAAAAGAATGTCAGGGTTGGCGGCAATCGCTTCGGGAAGTCGGGAAATCACCAAGATCAAAACTCCAAAATCGGCCAAGAAAATAAACTAGGGTTTTTGGACATATATGTATATATATAGGGGGGAGAGAGAGAGGCGGTTGAGCGCCGACAGGTGGGCCTGCCCCGGCTGGGTGACTGTGTAATTATTTATTTAATTACAGAAGATTATTTAAAAATTATTTTAACTCTAAATAAATCCAAATAAATTACAAAAAAATCCAGAAAATTACTAGAAAATTCTAGGAAATATTTATAGGTGTTTAGAAACTAAATAAAAATATTTGAACTCAAAATATCGTCATGTGACCCCACAATAAATTTCAAAAGCCTTTAAAAATAAATATATAGGTTTAAATTATCTAAAAGTTTCCAAAAATTCTAAAAAAAATCCAGAAAATATTAAAATATTCTAGAAAATATTTCTAGTCATTTAGAGTCCAAATAAAAATATTTGGTCTCGAAATAATCCCGAATGACCTTACAGTAAATCCTGAAAGTCCTTAAAAATAATAAACCTTTAAAAATTAAATACCTAAAAATATCCAAAAAATATAGAAAAATATAAAATAACTAAATAATACATATATAAGCTATTTAGAGGTCATATGACCTTAATATGGTCGTATCTGACTTACAAGCTTTGACATGACTCCCAATGATCATAAAATTAATCATAATAAAATAAATAAATTAATTCAAAATTTAGAAAATAGGCTTACAAATTTATCCACTTAGAAAACTTTTGTCCTCAAAATTTCAAAGGATACGATTAGGCATGATTACGAACATAATCGAGAAACGATACGATCAAAATTAGATTGACATAATCACGAATACAATCAAAACTTAGCAATTTTGGCACGATCAAAATATAATCAAAGTAGTCTAGTCGCGATCAAAAAGTCATTTAAGGATAATCAAATCGCAGTCGTTTTAGCATGATCAATTATTTAGGCACGATCATAGATTTCAAAATCTTGGTTTGATTATGAATGAATATGATCAAAATATAGTAATTGGTTCTAAATGAATACTAGGAAGAAAGAAACTAAATGACAATTCTCGAATAGGAAATATAAGAAACATTGGAAGAATTACCAATTAATAGAGAAGATGGTAATAAGAAATAAGACATCAAATCAAATTAGAAAACTAATAGTCATATGCCAATAAAAGATATAGCCTCCAAAAAACCGTAAGCATATCCGAAGTCATTTTACCGAAAATTTATGCCTCGGTAGTATACATCTGGCGGCAGTAAACTCTTGGTTTCATGACTCAAATAAGGATACGGTATCGAATATTCTATTAACTCTATCTATTATTGACATAACAATCAAAGATCAAAATATGGCAACTAGGACATAGTTTATAATATTATTCGACAACCTATACTTACTTGAAATTACTTCAACTTAGGCGTCATGCCACACTAGTGCGCTGCTAGCTGTAGTGAATCCGCAGTCTCCATAATGTAAATAAATGAGGACAATGCGCATCTGTCTTGCCATTATAGGTCACCGAAATTTATTCCAACTATTTCCTTAAGAATTTCAAAGGAGCTTCTAGAATTTCAAACAAGTCGACCATGATAAGAAAAATGTAAGTATCTATCTTGAATGAAAGTATCAGTTTTTGAAAATTAAAAGAACGATTAGATACCAATTTTGAAAATCAAACGATAAAAAAATGAACGAAGCCTACTTGGAATTAATATATGAATAGTTGAATCAGGTTAGGCTCATAACTCAATAGATAAAATATGGGCTCTTAGAAAAGAATAATTACTTATGGCCAACGAAAAATGAATAAGTAATACGAATCGTACGATATGACGATGTATAGAAAATAAAATTTGAAACAAATAAGGCTAGAATTCTCGGAAGGCCTAATTTGCCAAACGAATAGTCTACCCACCTTTGATCCTACCTTCCTATTGAAACACGATATTTTATCCTTCTATGAAAGTCATCTAATAGGGTTTAGAATTCAATGAATCATTAGATAAATCCTATGGCCTATTTAGCAATCTTAACTACCCAACAGTCAAATTGAACAAGGGACTCCTATTCCTAGTCATCCTCCTAAAATTTAAATCAATCCTAATTTTGAATGAGCATTTCCTAGTCGCAGGCTCGTAATAGTACGACTAATATAGGTACTATCGCAAATTCGCACAATTTACGAAGACTGGCCTGTATGGGCCACCAAAAAAAACTTGTCACGATTCGCCCCAGCTTTACGGGATGCGAGTGCGTGCGCAAGCCAAGCCTACGCCGCAGTATCTGCAGTAGAACGTTGTCTAGCCCACAATAACAAGTGCTCATAAAATAATTATTTTATTGCTCATTCATATTTCTAAATCAATTATAAAATTTACAAGATTTATATTTAACCTAATACAATGTCTCACAAAATCTAATACAACAAATCTAAACTATCTAACTAGTCTCTAGGTTTTGGCCTTCATGATATCTCTAACTCCACCCGAAGAAACCTAAATCAAGAGAGCAAGTCATCAAGAATCTGTCAACTAAAAAATATATCCAGTCAGGATTGAAACAAGTTCACCATAATATCACACTACACAATATAATATACATGCATGAAGGAAACAATAATAAGGAAAATAAACTAGATGCATGAACGAAAGATTTAAGTTATAACAGAAGAACAACATGACAGTCGACTCGATGGAAAAGAAATGAATGAACAATATAGCAACTAGATCACATGTGTACTGTGTGTTTTAGAATATCAACGTTCAACATGTGGTTGGATTAGGAATCGAGCAGTCAACACGTGAGGTGTATTGACTGAACAAACACAGTCAGACGGTTTTCTGACCGAATAAACTCTGGGCTACACTGGGGTACCACATGTCTACTACTCGTATTCTCCGACCCGACTATCTCACAATTACATGTCCAACACGATAAACATTAACAAGACGATAAATGATGATCACAATAAACTAGAAGCAAGGCATGACCATGTACATATACTCTAGCGACTCTAACTCTCGCGTATAAGCAGTAATCATGATCAATCAAGAATAGTGACAACATGAAATATAAATATGTAACAACGAAAAGACAGAATAACGATACATGTAGTACAAAATAAAGGTAATATAATGCCATAGTGAAACTTGTCTTGCTTCAAAAAATGATGAAGTCGCGACCCAAGACGTCGTAGCCCGATCTACCCCATCATATAAATGATTATAAGTTAGATATGAAAATCCCACACTAAAAATCATAGAAAGTGCTAATGGTTTATCATGATTAATTCTTTTGAATTCTGAAATAAATCGCATAAAATCCTAATTTAATCTAATATAATTCTGAAATAAAGATTAAACACAAGTTTTTTGTCTAAAAAAGTCATGACTTCCAATTCGGGAACCATGGCACACAAATCGAGACGCCTCATTAGTCAAATGACACAAACTTTATAACTTAACTTTGTACCCTAGTAGATTTCAGCACAACGAGTGCACTAGAATCGACCGTTCTACAAAATCATGCTTTGGTCAAAAGATATCGCCATTATGGCTAATCGTGACCAAATCGATGATTCAACGGCCAAAACTGAGTTCCATAAATTAATTAAAATATAGACGAGCTTATTAATTTCTAGAAAAAATGTACGTTATAGATCTCGGTGTTAGATTTCTAAAACTTCAAACGGTTCATGATTCTGATTCCTCGAAATCTCGAAAATGCCAAAACGTGTCAAATTTCAGACAACCGACACTCCACGAACTTTCCAGAAATTTAGGTTCAGAAATTGTGAAAATAAATTAGATATTCAGAAACTATACCTCAATACGCTTCCAATAAAAAAATGGCGCATAAAAATCACGTCGAGGTTGGTGGCAATCGCTTCGGGAAGTTGAAAAATCACCAAGATCAAAACTCCAAAATCGGCCAAGAAAATAAACTAGGGTTTTTGGACATATATGTATATATATATATATATAGGGGGAGAGAGAGAAAGAGAGAGAGCGAGAGAGGCGGTTGAGCGCCGACAGGTGGGCCCGACCCGGATGGGTGACTGTGTAATTATTTATTTAATTACAAAAAATTATTTAAAAATTATTTTAACTCTAAATAAATCCAAATAAATTGTAAAAAAATTTAGAAAATTCCTAAAAAATTCTAGGAAACATTTCTAAGTGTTTAGAACCTAAATAAAATATTTTAACTCAAAATATCATCGTGTGACCCTACAGTAAATTTCAAAAGCCTTTAAAAATAAAATATATAGGTTTTAATTATCTATAAATTCCCAAAAATTCTAGAAAAATTCAGAAAAATCTTAGAAAATATTTTTAGTCATCTAGAGCCCAAATAAAAGTATTTGGTCCCGAAAAATTCCCGAATGACCTTACAGTAAATCCTAAAATTCCTTAAAAATAATAAACCTTTAAATATTAAATACCTAGAAATATCCAAAAATTATAGAAAAATATAAAATAGCTAAATAGTACATATATAGGCTATCTAGAGGTCATATGACCTTAATATAGTCGTAGCTCACCTACAAGCTTCGACATGACTCCCAATGATCATTGAATTAATCATAATAAATAAAAAAATAAATTAAAAATTTGAGAAGTGGGCTTACAAATCTGCCAACCATAGAAAAATTTTGTCCTCGAAATTTTAAAGGATACGATTAGGAACGATTACGAACATAATCGAGAAACGATATGATCAAAATTAGATAGACATAATCATGAACATAATCAAAACTTAGCGATTTTGGCGCGATCAAAATATAATCAAAGTAGTCTAGTCACGATCAAAAAGTCGTTTAAGAATAATCAAATCGTAGTCATTTTAGCACGATCAGTTATTTAGGCACGATCAAAGATTTCAAATTCTAGGTATGATTATGAATGAATAGGATCAAAATATAGTAATTGGTTCTAAATGAATACTAGGAAGAAAGAAACTAAATGACGATTCTCAAATAGGAAATATAAGAAAGATTGGAAGAATTATCAATTAATAGTGAAGATGGTAATAAGAAATAAGACATTAAATCAAATTAAAAAATTAATAGTAACATGCAAATAAAAGATGTAGTCTCCGAAAAATCGTAAGCATATCCGAAGTCATTTTATCAAGAATTTATGCCTCGTCAGTGTATATCTGGCTACAGTAAACTCTTGGTTTTATGACTCAAATAAGGATACGATATCAAATATTCTATTATCTCTATCCATTATTGACATAATAATCAAAGATCAAAATATGGCAACTAGGACATAGTTTATAATATTATTCGACAACTTATGCTTACTTGAAATTACTTCAACTTAGAGGTCATGCCATGACATGCCATGGCTGCAGTGAACTCGCAATCCCCATAATACAAATAAATGGGAACAGTGCGCATCTGCCTTGCCATTATAGGTCACCGTAATTTATTCCAACTATATCCTTAAAAATTTTAAAGGAGCTTCTAGAAAAATATAAGTATCTGTCTTGAATGAAAGTATCAGTTTTTGAAAATTAAACAAACAATTAGATACTAATTTTGAAAATCAAACAATCAAAAAATGAACGAAGCCAACTTGGAATTAATATATGAATAGTTGAATCAGGTTAGGCTCAAAACTCAATAGTTAAAATATCGACTCTTAGAAAAGAATAATTACTTATGGCCAACAGAAAATGAATAAGTAATACGGACCGTACGATATGACGACGTATAGAAAATAAATTTGAAACAAATAAGGCTTGAATTCTAGAATGGCCTAATTTACCAAGCGAATAGTCTATCCACCTTTGATCCTACCTTCCTATTGAAACACGATAATGTATCCTTCTATAAAAGTCATTTAATAGGGTTTAAAATTCAATGAATCATTGGCTAAATCATATGGCCAATTTAGCAACCTTAACTATTCAACAGTCAAATTGAACAAAGGATTCCTATTCCTAGTCATCCTCATAAAAATCAAATTAATCATAATTGTGAATGAGCATTTCCTAGTCGCAGGCAAATAATAGTACGACTAATAAAGGTACTACCGCAAGTTCGCAAAATTTGTGAAGACTAACCTGCATGGGCCACCAAAAAAATTGTTACGACCTGCACCCGCTTTAAGGGATGTGAGTACATGCGCAAGCCCAGCCTACGCTGCAGTATTGATGGTAGAACACTGTCTAGCCCACAATAACGAGTGCTCATAAAATAAATATATTATTGCTCATTCATATTTCTAAATCAATTACAAAATTTACAAGATTTATATTTAACCAAATATAATGTCTCACAAAATCTAATACAACAAATCTAAACTATCTAACTAGTCTCTAGATTTTGGTCTTCAAGATATCTCTAACTCTACCCGAAGGAACCCAAAGCAAGAGAGCAAGTCATCAAGAATCTGTCAATTGAAAAAATATATCCAGTTAGGATTGGAACAAGTTCACCATAACATCACACTACTCAATATAATATACATGCATGAAGGAAACAATAAAAAGTAAAATGAACTAGATGCATGACACGAAAGAGTTAAGTTATAACATAAGAACAATATGACAGTCGACTCGATGGAAAAGAAATGAATGAATAATATAGCAATAAGATCACGTGTACTGTGTATTTTAGAATACCAATGTTCAACATGTAGTTGGGTTAGGAATCGGACAGTCAATATGTGAGGTATATTGACTGAACAAACACTGTCAGATATTTTCCTGACCGAATAAACTCTGGGCTACACTAGGGTACCACATGTCTACTAGTCGCATTCTCCCACCCGACTATCTCACAAGTACATGTCAAACATGATAAACATTAACAAGACAGAAAACGATGATCACGATAAACTAGAAGTAAGGCATAAATATGTACATATACTCTAGTGACTCTAACTCTCGTGTAGCAGTAATCATGATCAATCAAGAATAGTGACAACATAAAATATAAAGATGTAACAGTAAAAATACAGAATAACGATACATGCAGTACAAAATAAAGGTAATATAATGCCACAGTGAAACTTGTCTTGCTCCGAAAAGGATGAAGTTGCGACCCAAGACGTCGTAGCCCGATCTAGTCCGTCATATAAATGATTACAAGTTAGATATGAAAATCCCACTCTAAAAATTCTAGAAAGTGGCTAATGGTTTATCATAACTAATTCTATTTAATTCTGCAATAAATCACATAGAATCCCAAATTAATCTAATATAATTCTGAAATAAAGATTAAACATAAGTTTTTAGCCAGAAAAAGTCACGGCTTCCAATTTTGGAACCATGGCATGCAAATCGAGATACGTCATGGACTAAGTAGTCAAACGACACAAACTTTATAAATTAACTATGCACCCTTGTAGATTTTAGTCCCACGAGTGCACTGGAATCGACCGTGCCACAAAATCACGCTTTGGTCAAAAGATATCGCCATTATGGTTAACCGTGACCAAATCGATGATTCAACGGCCAAAACTGAGTTGCAAAAATTAATTATAATATAGATGAGCTTATTAGTTTTTGGAAAAAATATGTCATAGATCTCGGTGTTAGATTTCTAAAACTTCAAACGGTTCATAATTCTGATTCCTGGTTCTCCCGAAATCTCGAAAACACCAAAACGTGTCAAATTTCAGACAACCGACACTCAACAAAATTTCCAGAAATTTAGGTTCAGAAAATGTGAAAATAAATTAGATATTCAGAAACTATACCTCAATACACTTCCAAAGAAAAAAATAATGCACAAAAAGCACGTCGAGGTTGGCGGCAATCACTTCGGGAAGTTGGAAAATCACCAAGATCAAAACTCCAAAATCAGCCAAGGAAATAAAATAGGGTTTTTAGACATATATGTATATATATAGGGGGAGAGAGAGGCGGTTGGGCGCCGACAGGTGGGCCCACCCCGGCTGGGTTACTGTGTAATTATATATTTAATTAAAAAAATTATTTTAACTCAAAATAAATCTAAATAAATTGCAAACAAATTCTAAAAAAATTCTAGAAAACATTTCTTAGTGTCTAGAACCTAAATAAAAATATTTTAACTCAAAATATCATCGTGTGACCCCATAGTAAATTTCAGAAGCCTTTAAAAATAAATATATAGGTTTTATTTATCTATAAATTCCTAAAATTTTTAGAAAAATCCAAAAAAATATTAGAATATTCTAAAAAATATTAGAATATTCTAAAAAATATTTCTAGTCATCTAGAGCCCAAATAGAAATATTTGATCTCAAAATACCCCTGAATGACCTTACAGTAAATCCTAAAAGTCCTTAAAAATAATAAACCTTTAAATATTAAATACCTAAAAATATCCAAAAATTATAGAAAAATATAAAATAGCTAAATAATACATATATAAGCTATCTAGAGGTCATATGACCTTAATATGGTCGTATCTCACTTACAAGCTTCGATATGACTCCCAATGATTATAAAATTAATCATAATAAAATAAATATATAAATTAAAAATTCGGGAAGTGGACTTACAGTAACTAATGCTACCATATATGACCCTAATTTAGCATATTTTTATATCATAAAATATATCATTCTATTTTTGGAAAAATACATAAATTATTTTTGGAAATATTTTATATTAATATATTCTAATAAAAACTAACATCATATCCTCATAATTAACTAATTACACATTTATGCCACATGTTGAACCAATTGGAATCGAACGAGAAAAAAATGGAAATGTAATATTTTGGAAAAATCAGAATTTATCAGAGTAAATAGGAATTTTCATCATAAATCACTTGACAAAAATTATAGAAAAGGTACACAAAGTTTAGAGATCAAAAACTCGAGTTTCGGTGTCCTTTCGGTGTCTGAAAAACTAGCATCATGGAAACAACAGCACAAACACATGAATAACTTACAAATATGAATAGTGGACATTAATAAATGCAAATGGAGGATGTTAGGATCATTACCAATGATTTGTTTGATGTGGAAAGGGTTCCAAGTCGTCGAAAACTTTCGCACTTCGAAATTGGTTCAACTTGGACCAATTTTAGTGCAATGGGGCCACAGCCAAACTGAGTGGAACCGTATAAGTTAGCAATTGGACATCAAAGTCGACACATATGGCTACTAATTAGTTTTATTTTAGTTCTAATAGATGAAAAAAAGTAGGTGAAACCCATCGAAGAAGTCAACTAACCTGGTTTCAGAATTTTCATTATAGCTGGAAATAACCTTCGAGTTCGGCCTCCAAACGACCAAACGAGTAGATGAGACTCCCCCGGAGCTTGATATGGTTGAATAGGGATCTCTTAGGGTGGTCGTAGAGGTGGTGGCATGAAAAATATCTCAGAAAGTCAGTGGAAAGGGTTTAAAAGGTGGTCGACCGAGTGTGTGTGTGCGTGGGGGGGGGGGGGGGGGGGGGTGCGTTCGGCCAAGCCATGGGGCTGTCGGGTTTTGGTGGCTTGGGGACAAGGGTGGCTGATTTTAGAAGGTTAAAAATATAAGGTTTGAAGGTGTTTAATGTTAGGGTTTGTTTGGCTTTGATTTGGATTGATTTGGTTGAGATTTGGCCCTCAAATCAATGGATATGGTAATGGGTATCTCTAGGTTTTCAAATTTGAAATAGGAAATATTGAGTCAAAGTGCATTGAATCTATGCATGTATGCTACCATTTAATTGATAAAATCAATCAAATATATGTCTAATTGGTTTTGGCAACCTAGGATAGGCTCCACTAAGTTGTTTAAGCTAGGTTTGGGTCAAAACAATTTACAAAATCAAATTCAACTTCAAAAATACAATAAATGTGTCTTGTGTGCCATTTGAAAATAAATAGCAGATGGGAACTCAATTGAGTGGGACACCATTGGCAGGTGTGTAGTAGGCTCAAAATAGGTCAAAATCACATATTGTTGTCACGCCCCAGTCCCAAAATATACGGGACTGAGCCATGTCGTATTGGCCAGCTACGTATTCAGCCAGACTCTAGTCCGACTAGAATACATATAAGCTGTTCGAAATGGTGTAACTATCATTAGATCAACTCTATATCTCAATCTAATTAACAGAAACATAAGAAAGGAAAATATGAATACTAGTCTGCAGCCCAATAATCATGCTTGCTCGAATAGACTCCAAAGAATAATATGAATCTATAAATACTAGTCTACTAAGAAGATACAAATAGCAGTAAATGAAATATATAACTTTGAAAGATTGAATACCTATAATGAGATCAATACCATCAACAATCCAGCAAGGCGCTCAATAAAACCTACTCAGCCAACCTGAAATAAAACCATGTCCTCAGAGGGACGCAAAAAGGTACATAATATACAACCCAAGTGTACGAAAGTAATGAATGAATAAATAAAGTATAGTAAGATTGATAAAGTGGGTGAATCTAACATAACCAACTAGTATGAAATACAATTTAAGAAATATCACTCGAACACTGGGCTGTCACGGTGTAATCCAGAGATCTGATACAGAACTCCGATAACTATAAAAAATTTGCAGTTCCATAAGGAACTGTGGTAACTATGAATATCCGAGGCTGTGGATAAGAGGCAACGGTAACAATATGGAAAAGTAGCCCAAGCGCATGGTGTATGTTCTCCTCGCCCATGTGACTTCATAAATCGTATCCACAAAACGCTCGGTCAGAACCCCTAGCTGGGACATCGAGTCATAATAGTAAATACAGTGTAAGAATCTCATGTCATCGTCCTAGTAGCAACACGGGCTTCCGTATAGCAAGATGTAATCATGTACGGGAATCCGTCAGTATGTAGTATCACATGAACATGCCCTAGGGTCAGAGAGTGTACCCCATGATGAGTTTTCATAGTGACTCAAAATATGAATATCTAACATCGATATCCAATGGTGCTAACGTCCATCGACACTCGAATGTGATTTAGACGCGAAGTATCGTACACGGTCCTAGGTATTGCAACAATATAATCAAGCAGGTATTTAAAAGCTAAATATTTTAAAACTGAAGTACAAGATTGACAAGGTACACTTGCCTGATGTTTGTCCAAACTGTGCTGAGACTGCAGTACCAAGGTCTATCCCACTATCCATGAGCCAATGAACCATACTCCATGTAATATCTATTTACCCTAATCACAAACAAACATATATCACACTCTAAAATACATGTATAGCTCATAACTCCCACATAGAGAGCTTGGGTTATTCTAGTCGCGTATTACCTTAGGATATCTAAGATACTTATAATTATATTGCCTAGAACTAGGTCACACTAGTCTCTATAATCGTTATTACCAATAATATGAATTGAAAATTGTAGGTTATTAAAATATCAAGTTTGTACCTCGTTATTTGTATAATGAAACCTACGACTCGTAAATCGAGACACGATGATCAACTGTAAAGGCAACAACCTTATCTTGGCGATCCATATGGTCACTTAGTCAACTTCAGCGATGTGAGATCATTGAAAATGATTGATCTCATTTTCGACGTACGAATTCCGAAATACTAATATGAATAGGAATTAATTATAATTAATGGTAATACAAAAAAAATCTACAGACATGCTCAAATGATGAAACAAATATTACCAACGTGTACAGAAGGGTCAGATTAGCAAATTATATGTCCATGAGTCCATAATGACGATACAAACCCAATGGTATATCCGAAATTGGATTCTGATGAGTCGATCTCAAAATGATCCGTTGACCCGAATGTTGGAACCCGATTTGCACAGAAACACGTACCGGATCCAAAGTTCACTAAATCTAGAAAAATATATGTCAACGAGTCCAGAATGATGATACAAATCCAACAATATATCCAAAATTAGATTCCGATGAGCCGATCTCAAATTGACCCGTTGACTCGGACAAAGGGACCCAATTTGTACTGAAATATGTGCTGGGGCCACGTTGCTCCAAAATTAGCAAATTATATATAAATTTCATCCAAAAAGATTCTACGAGTCCGCTAGTGTCATCGGAATTGGAATTCGGAGTTCCGGGTCTAAAATTAGAATTTGACATGTTAGAAATTAAGGTTTCGAGAGACCAATTTTGGCATCGATTTCAACCAACCAAACGACAACCTACGAAGCTGAAATTTTTATAGCACGAAGGTGGTTATACCTACTGCGCACAGGAACTAATGGCGTGTCAAAGGAGCTACGAAGGCGGAGAAACAAATCTACGAAGTTGGCTCCACAAAACTGTCCAAATTAAACATGATTTAAACGGTTAACTTGGTGGCCGGTTTTGACAGAGCAAACGATCAAATTAACGGGTGTAGACGAGAAAAGGGGTATAAACCGAGATTGAGATAGAAGAAACGAATCGATGATCCAATAGTCGGATTGTCCAAAAATGCGTCCAAAGTTGCTGTAACAAAATACGATTCTGAACTCGAATTCGTGCGCGTCACGATGGGATTTCCTGCGTAACGCACGAATTGACTGTTTTGTGCACTGGAGATGTCACCGCGGGTTGGAGTTGCACGCAGGGGGAATCGGTAGTGGTCTACCACGCCTGTACGACGGAGGGAAGGCGGTACGCGATGACTGCCACTGCCAAACTCGATGCACGTGCGTGCGCTGTTTGCTGCCACGCTCGCGCGTGGTCGACACGGGTAGGTTCGACGTTGCTGCTGTGTCGCCTGGCGATTCCCATACGCACGGCGGGGCTGCACACGTGGTGTGCAACATAATGGCGGGCAACGGTGTGCTGCTGTGATAGAAAGAAGGAGAAGAGAAGGAGTTTAGGTTGGGGTATTTTGTGGCTAGGTTTCTTGGTAGTGAAAGGAGGGATGTCTATATAGGAGAGGGAGAGAGCAACAGCCTGGCGTGGAGGACAGTGTGCTCTGTACTATTGTAGTTGCTGCGGCATCTGTTGGCCATAGTGTACGTACGTGCCGAGCAGAAGAACGTGAGCATTTGAGTTTTGAATTAGGTGGTTCGGGTGCAGGTCGGGTACAGCCCAATACCCGCATGCCCGATAATACAAACATTAGTTTTTGGGTTAAGGGTTAATGGGCGGCATCTTCGGGGTGTCGGGCTAATAGGAAGGAGGAAAAAATAAAGAAAAAAATGTAAAAGTTTTTACACTAAACCCAAAGAAAAACATATGTGGATATTTAATTCCTATTTTTCAAAAATTAGGTCAACAAGAGCTAGAATTTCACCTAACCTAAATATCAATAGGTATAACAATTTTTTTTTGGAAAATAACCAAATAATATTAGGGCTACTTTAACTAACTACATTTAGAACCATAAGTAAGTAATTACAAAAATGTCATCAAATAATTGTTAATAAAAATATAAAAAATATATAATATACTTAAGAATAGGGGGATCACATGCATTTGGGTTGGGTGGCTTGGGTTTGATTGGGTTAAATTTGGGCTTGCTACGATTATTACTTGAATCTAAGTCATTTATGATCATTGATGAAATAGTAGCATGCAATAGTTCATTTGGATGGCACACGAGTGGCATGTGTATAGTAGGCTAAAAAAAATATCAAAACCATATATCGGATCGATTAGATTGGATCGATGTCGAGTCCCGAAATTAAATTGGAAGCTAGGTCAAGTTTTTTGGTAGATGGTCCTATGGACTAAATTGACCTGAAAGTTGTGCAATACAAATGGAATGCAAGGGAACAAGTTTGTGTGGGACATGATATATAAAAATGAAGATAATCTTATCTACTGAAAAACTCATAAAGGAAGTTCCGAAATAGTAACATATCTGACGCTCTAAAAATTAAAGTCACAAAAAAGTACATTTAATGATCAAAACTAATTAAAATAAAATATTTATTGAAAATAATTTATTTAAAATTTTCAAAAGAAATCCCAAAATTTAGGGGGCTCACATCCTACCCACCTTAGAAAATTTCGTCCTCGAAATTATAGTAAGGCATAGTATAAAAGAATAGAAAACTTATATCTCAAGGCGTCAAGTTCGACTAGTTATACATGGTTCATGTGGGATGTTGGAGCATTAGTATCTAGGGTGTATATCCTACCAAGTACTAGAGTACACCCCAACTTTATAGGGCAACAACAAACTACGGATGCGATTCTACTAGTAAGGCTCCTGGGATAGCATATTTTCGAAGAAGGAATACTGGAATATTGGTATTACAATGTGCAATAATCTAAGAAAACCTAGGTAATATCACAATATTATTGGTCAATAACTGTATAAGGGAATTACTATTGATTTGGTGCTACTGCTATATGGGTCAAGGTTTCAACATGTTAGAAGAAATTTTGCTTGGTAGGACATAACTAGCGCGAGGTGGCATAGAGGGGTTTATAATAGCATAATAAGGGAACAAATTCGAGAGAATCACAAACAAAGAAGTTGCAGTAAGAAATTTTTTGATAAGTTCATGGGGTAATTTTTTACGAGAATAAGGCACAACTAGATAGACACTTGGTCAAGAAAATTTGGGAAGTAATGGTGCCCATGGTGATATGATTATTAGACACAAAGAGGTAAAAATCAAGGATTTGACTTTGAGATTATTGCATGATTAAGGAAAGGATGAGATCATTCTTGATCTCATGGTTGGAACGATCACGTAGTTGTGATTCGCTAATCATAGAATAGAAGGTTAAGGGATGAAAGGATAGTGACACGGTCTGAAGCTACAACTTCAGGTCACTGAGAATAATCTAATAGTCAAACAAGCTGAAAAGATGGCACACTAGTTCATATTATGGTTTAGCCTATCTATTGGGTTTCTAGGATAACACATGATTCCTTAAACACGGTTGGCCTAATCTAAATCCAGAATCTAACTAATAGTATATGAAGGTCTTCTGTCTTATCTCTTTTCCGCTAGTACTCTCCATGGTCTAGCCTTCTCAATTGTAACTTTCTCTAACACAATATCAAGCTGCCCATAATATAATCTGTCAAGGTCTTCAAATGTACTAGATTCTTGAAAATTTAATACAATATCCGTTTCTTAATTTTTCTCTATCTATAAAATAATATCCATCTTCAAGAATTTACAACTCAACTTTAGGTCCCATTATCAACCTATTTTAGGATACACTACCTTTCCGTCTTGAAATTCTGGTTTTCTTCTCACCTTATGCCGTTTCGTTTCTTGTCCCTATTTTCTGAATGTCTTAATCTTGATCATTTGTCTATCCATAATCTATGGTGCTGGCTTCCTAACAATATACTTGTATATCATAATCATATCCCTTTTCTACCACAATTTTATCTTATCACAAAGTTTGTATGATCTATTTCTTTAAGTTAATTTGTTCTTTCTTTATTCGAATCTCTACTTTCAGGTAGGATTATACGACTACACAACTTGCATAAGACATAACCCTTGTTAAATCATCATGATTACTCATGGTCGTAATCCTTGTTACTTCTTAAATTCTTTATAAACCTTTATTACAATTTCGACCTTGCTCCTCTTCGATTATTTAACCAAAACTAGTACTACTCCTTATAATGCTTTCTTCTTGTATATCTGCTACGTACACCTTAAAACAAATACAATATTACAGTTACAGTTTCTAGGGTTTCTAGCTAACTTGTACCGACAAAGGGTTTACTAGCCTGCCTCTTGAGGTACGATTTTCTATCTCTAGTCCTAGATCCCTGACTAGCTATAAGGATAGAAGGTCATAGTCAGTACTTAAACTCTACCAATCCCTTGAAGTCTATCATATACTCCCACAAGTCATAGGTTGAATATCTTAGCAGCATAACAAACTACCATATCTAACCACAAGCAACTATACATTTCTTACAAGCATGCTACTCATGTTTGCTAGGGAAGGTTTAAGCCAGAGTCGATTAAATACTTATATCTAATACCTTCTTCTAACTTTATTAATCATTCTTCTAGTTACGATATCTAATAGATCACTTCAAGGTTGGCTCAACCAATATAGAGATGGCTGACTAGCCTAACTTAGTCTTACCTATTCCTATCATATTTCTCTATGTTACCTAATCTTCCTAGGACAGTTCCTTGTCATCCAAGAAAATTTCTTTTCATATTCTATCATATTCATGATTGCTATATCCTCCACGTAAAAATCCCTCAAATTTTAGTTCAGTATAACTCCAAGGGTTTATATCTAGTCATGATTATCACGCTTCATCAATTTGTATCCTGACGGGGTCCTTGGACTCTATTTGCTATTGTCCTTCATATTGGCACTCTAATATCCAATTGTATCTTCCTTCACGTTGAACTCTCACTTATCTCATCCTTTATGTTCAGAGAATCTTCATATTCTTCAAACTCAGTCTAGCTTAGACGATGATAGCATGGTTTAGTCTAATGATCTTCGTGTCTCTTATTAGGGCTAAGCCTGGTACCGTACTCTACTCCGCACCCTATCTTGGTGGAGTGTCTATAAAAGTCTACCCACCTTGGCTAATCATCTAGTCCTGTCAAGTATGGGTTTATCTACCCTTCAAGTAAAACTTCCTAACTCAACGTGATAATTTACCTGCTGATATCGAATCACCAATTCATGACTCACTGATTATCAGTTCCTCAAGTCATATCATTCAAAAATTCTATTATAGAGGTAGCACTATTCTGATCTTTATCTAATTCCTAGCCAATCTTTGCAATTTTCTAATCGTATTCATAGTCATCTCAATCATTACTAGAAATTCTTCCAACAGATCTACAAATATTTAAACCTCTAATTCAATTCCATATTTCCTAGTCAAGGGGTCTCTCCTTTAATCAAGGGAATTTCCTATAGGAGCTAAACTTGACAGAAATTTCATTCATATCCTATCGGTCTACCTAGTAAAGACGTCTATCCACCCCTTATACCTTAAGTAATCACCTACAGAATATCATAACTACCCTAGTCACAATCTACAATAAGACATAATTAAATGGTAGATCAATCACAAATGTTCGCCCTGCCGAGATAGGGAGGGACGAGAGTTCATAAATGGAAATTCAAGGAAGGTATGATTGAGCACAAATACAGATTTCAAGGACGATGGTAGAAGTCAAGGAAATTTCCAATAGCATCAGCGGATTGAGATTCTAATATATTGTCCTAGTGCATGCTCGTTCAGTAGAGTAACATAAACGAAACGAATTGATCTCGACATGCATGGGACACCACAAAAACCGTATCACGCCCAAGTCCCAAAATATACGGGACCGAGACACGTGGCATTAGCCAGCTACGTATTCAATTAGATTCTAGTCCGACTAGAATACGTATAAGCTGTTCGAAATGGTGTAACTATTATTACATCAACTCTATATCTCAATCCAATTAACAGAAACATAAGAAAAGAAAATATGAAGACTATTCTGCACCCCAATAATCATATTTATCCGAATAGACTCCAAAGAATAATATGAATCTATAAACACTAGGCTACTAAGCAGATACAAATAATTGTAAATAAAATATATAAATCTGAAAGATTGAATACCTGTAATAAAATAAATACCATCAATAATCCAGCAAAGCGCTCAACAAAACCTACTCAGCCAACCTGGAATGAAACTAGGTCCATAGATGGATGCAACAAGGTACATACTATACAGGCCAAGTGTACGACAATAATGAATGAATAAATAAAGTATAGTAAGATTGATAAAGTGGGTGAATCTAACATAACAAATTAGTATGAAATGTAATTTAAGAAACATCACTCGAACACGCGGGCTGTCACGGTATAATCCAAAGATCTGATACAAAAATCTGGTAACCATAAAAAATTTGCAGTTCTGATAAGGAACTGTGGTAACTATGAATATCCGAGGCTCTGGATAACAGGCAATGATAACAATATAGAAAAGCAGCTCGAGCACACGGTGTATGTTCTTCCCGCCCATGTGACTTTACGAATAGTATCCACGAGACGCTCGGTCAGAACCTCTACCTAGGACATCGAGTCATAATAGTAAATACAGTGTAAGAATCTCATGTTATCATCTTAGTATCAACACGGGCTTCTGTATAGCAAGATGTAATCAAGTACGGGAAATCGTTAGTATGTAGCATCACATGAACATGCCCTAGGGTCAGAGTGTACCCTACAACGAGTTGTCACGGTGACGCAAAATATGAATATCTAATATCGATACCCAATGGCGCTAATGTCTATCGGCACCCGAATGTGATACAGACGCAAAGTACTGTACACGGTCCTAGGTGTTGCAATAATATAATCAAGTAGGTATTTAAAAACTAAATATTTTAAAACTGAAGTACAAGATTGGCAAGGTACACTTGCCTGATGTTTATCCAATCTGTGCTGAGACTGCAGTACCAAGGTCTATCCCACTATCCATGAGCCAATGAATCATACTCCATGTAATATCTATCAACCCTAATCACAAACAAACATATATCAAACACTAAAATACATGTATAAATCATAACTCCCACCTAGAGAGCTTGTGTTGTTCTAGTCGTGTGTTACCTTAGGTTATTTAGGACACTTCTAATTATATCGCCTAGAACTAGGTCACACTAGTCTCTATAATCATTATTACCAATAATATGAATTAAAAATTGTAGGTTATTAAAATATCAAGTTTGTACCTCGTTATTCGTACAGTGAAACCTATGACTCACAAATCGAGACAAGATGATCAACTATAAGGTCAACAATCTTATCTTAGCGATCCACATGGTCACCTGGTCAATTTCTGCAATGTGAGATCACTGAAATCGATTGACCTCATTTTCGACGTACGAATTCCGAAATACTAACATGAATAGGAATTAATTATAATTAATGGTAATACACAAAGGAAAAATCTAAAAACGACCTCAAATAATGAAACAAACATTACCAACATGTCCAGAAGGGTCGAAGTAGCTAGGATAATCTATCCATAAGTCCAATTTGGACACAGGGGCAAAACAGTAATTTTGGATCAAAATAATATTTGTCGTTGGACTCATTTTGTACCGAAAAATATGTCAGGAAAAGTCCTCTAAACTTAGAAAATTACATGTCCATGAGTCCATAATAATGATACGAACCCAATGGTATATCTAGAATTGGATTCTGATAAGTCGATCTCAAAATGATCCGTTGACCCACAAGTTGGAACCCGATTTGCACGAAAATACGTATCAGATCCAAAGTCCACAAATCTAGCAAAATATATGTTAACGAGTCCAGAATAATGATACGAACCCAACAGTATATCCAAAATTAGATTATGATGAGCCGATCTCAAATTGACCCGTTGACTCGGACAAAGGGACCCGATTTGTACCAAAATGCATGTCGTGGCCACGTTGCTCGAAACTTAGCAAATTATATATATATTTTAGCAGGAACGATGCCACGAGTCCATTGGTGCCAATAGAATTAGAACCCGGAGTCTCGGGTCCAAAATTAGAATTTGACAAGTTGGAAATTAAGGTTTCGAGAGGTCAACTTTGGCATCGATTTCAACCAACCAAATGGCAACCTACAAAGCTAAAAATTTTCTACATGAAGGTGATTATAACTTCTATGCACAGAAACTGGTGGTGCATCAAACGAAGCTACAACGGCGGAGAAACAAATCCACGAAGTCGGCTCCACAAAAATGTCCGAATTAAACGTGATTTAAACGGTCAACTTGGTGGCCGGTTTTGACATAGCAAATGGTCAAATTAACGGTTGAAGTTTTTGATGAGTGAAGGGGTATATACTAATATTGAGACAGAAGAAACGAATCGATGATCCAACTGTCGAATCGTCCAAAAAGTGTGTTCAAAGTTGCTGTGGCGAAATACGATTCTGAACTCGAATTCGCGCGCGTCACGACAGGATTTCTTACGAAACGCACGAATCGACTGTTTCATGCACTGCAGATGTGGCCGCGTGTCGGAGTCACATGTAGAGGGAATCGTCGGTAGTCCTACGGATGAGGGAAGGCGACATGCGATGACTGCCACTGCTACGCTTGCTGCTCGTGCACGTTGTTTGCTACCTCGCTTGTGCGTGGCCGACGCGGCCAGGTCCGACATTGTTGCTGCGCTGCCTGGCCCTTTCCATGTGTGCGGCAGGACTACACGTGGTGGTGCTTGCAATGGCGGGCGGCTGTCTGCAGCTGTAATAGGAAGAATGAGAAGATGAGGAGTTTAGGTTGGGTGTTTTACGGCTAGGTTTCCTGGCAGTGAAGGAAGAAGGGGATAGATATATAGGAGAGGAAGAGAGCAACAACCTGGAGAGGAGGACAACATGCTCTGTACCACTGTGGTCGTTTCGGTATCTGCAAGACACAGTGTACGTACGAGCCAAGAAGCAGAACATGAGCACTCGAGATTTGAATTAGGTGGTTCGGGTATGGGTCGGGTGCAGCTGAATACCTGCACGCCCGATAATACAAACATTAGTTTTTGGGTTAAGGGTTAGTGGGCTGCGGCTTGGGGGTGTCGAGCTAATGGGAGAAGGGATAAATAAAGGAAAAAAATGTAAAAGTTTTTACACTAAGCCCATAGAAAAAAATATGTGGATATCTAATTCTTATTTTTCAAAAATTATGTTAACAAAAGCTAGAATTTCACCTAACCTAAATATCACCAAGTATAACAATTATATATATATATATATATATATATATATATATATATTTGAAAATAACCAAATAATATTAGGGCTACTTTAACTAACTATAGTTATAACAACAAGTAAGTTATTGCAAAAATGTCATCAAATAATTGTTAATAAAAATACAAAATATATATATAATATACTTAAGAATAGGGGGCGCACATGCACTTGGGTTGGGTGGCTTGGGTTTGATTGGGTTAGATTTGGGCTTAGTGCGATCATTACTACAATCTAAGTTATTTATGAACATTGATGAAATAGTAGCATACAGGAGTTCATTTGGATGGCACACGAGTGACATGTGTGTAGTAGGATAAAAAATGTCAAAAACATATATCAGATCGATTAGATTGGACCAATATCGAGTTCCAAAATTAAGTTGGAAGCTAGGTCAAGTTTTTCGGTAGATGGTCTTATGGACTAAATTGACCAGAAAGTTGTGCGATGCAAATAGAATGCAAGGGAACAAGTTTATGTGGACATGATATATCAAAATGGATATAATCTTATCTACTTCAAAAGTCAAAAAGGAAGTTCTAAGAGATTGACATATTTGAACCCCCAAAAATCAAAGTCACAAAAAAGTATATTTAAGGATCAAAACTAATTAAAATAAAATATTTATTGAAAATAATTCATTTAAAAATTTCAATAGAAATCCCAAAATTTGGGGGTGCACATGGGTCAAATGGGTGGAATGCTATCATGTCCTAAAATTAAATTAGAAAGTAGGTCAAGCTTTATTGTAGATAGCGAGTTGGCCTAAATTGACTCGAAAGTTGTGCGATGAAAATGGAATACAAGAGAACATGTTTGAATGGAATATGTTATATTAAAATGAAGATAAACTTGTCTAGAACAAGACACATGAAGGACGTTTCTAGAGATTGGCATTTCTTGTGCTCCAAAAATCAAAGCTACGAAAATTTATATATTATGATCATTAATAATAGTGGAAATATTATATATATATATATATATATATATATATATATATATATATATATATATATATATATATATATATATATATATATATATATATATCAGGAGCTTCGGATTCTCCGAAACCTGGATTGACATCATTTACAGATCCATAAGCAACTCATGGTTCGCCACTGTCATCAACGGGCAAGCAGACAGATTCTTTAAATCTAGCCGCAGGGTCCGACAAGGAGATCCTCTATCCTCCACAGTCTTCATTATTGCCGTAGAGGCCCTCAACAGAAACCTAAACAGCATGGTCAACATCCCTAGATTCTGCCACTTTCACACCACCGCTGGCTGCCCTATTATCACTCTTCTGGCTTACGCCGTCGACGTCCTAATCTTCTCCTCGGGGGACACCGGTTTTGTTGAGGTGGTCAGTAATACCCTGGAGAAATACACCAGATGCTTCGGACAGCGGATCAACCGCGACAAAAGTGTCATCTACACCATCACAAAGCTGACAGGAGCCACTCAGCCACTCTCACCAATCTCACCTCCTTCTCCACTGCATATCCTCCATTCACATACCTCGGTTGCCCTCTGGTTTACGACAGATCGAATTTGGGCATCTTCGGCGGGCTTGTTTACAAGGTCAGGAAAAAGATTGAGGGATGGCACAACGCTACCCTATCTCCAGGTGGCAAGATGATCCTCATCAAGCACGTGCTTTCATCCATTCCTGTCTACACCCTGGCAGTCTGCTCCCCACTGTTGAAGGTTCTCTCCTCCCTGGAGGCACTCTTTGCCAACTTCTTCTAGGGTCACCAAGACGGTAAGGATAAGCATCACAGGGTCAGCTGAAACACGATGGCCAAACCCACGGATGAGGGAGGCCTCGGGTTCATAAAATTATCTTACATCGTGGACGCCAGCTCGATAAAATTGTGGTAGAAGCTAAGATCACATATTTCTGTCCGGACATGGTTCATGAGAGCCAGATACTTCCAACACTCCCATCCAGCGACAACAGAAGCCAACAGTCGATCCTCCACACCCTGGCACCGTATTCTATACGGCCGTTGTCTAGCCGAACCCCTCATTCGCTTGCGTCTCGGTACTGAAGATTCTTCACCTAGCCTTGAACGATGGATTAGCAATAGAATCTACCAACTATTACCGACCGCCCCCCCAACTGTAAGATCAGGGATCTTTGGGACCCAGTGGCGGGATGGAGATGGGAGCAGATCAGATAGTGGATTGGGCAGGAGGCGACGTTAGAGCTAGCCTCCGCTGATCTCAGGATCAACGATCTCCTAGACAAATGGATTTGGACCCCCAACATCGGAGGAGAGTTCTCGATGGCCTCTGTCAGGCGGGAGGTAGGGGCGGCGGCATGCATGCCCCACTGATCGCGTCTTTTTGGCAATCATAAATCCCCAACAAGTGGTCCTTTCTGATCTGGAGAGCTCAGCGGAGGAAGCTACCGACCGACGATTCCCTCACCTCCATCGGTTACAGCCTCGCTTCCAGCTGCCACTACTGCACCTCTCACAGTCCTGAAATAGCGGAACACATCCTACTCTTCAGAGATCTTGCTAATCTGATCTGGCATGACCTCTCCCGTCGCTGTAGGAAGAGGCATCGGCCCGGGGACTTCAACGATCTCCTAGCTAACTGGGGAGACTCCTATAGCCATCAGATTGCTGCAGCCGTAGGTATATGGATCCTCTGGAAGAACCGAAACAAATTTCGGTATAAAGGACGTCAATTTAATCCTGATCAGCTGACCCGTGAAGTCCGTCATCAAATTCTTAAAACCAGGAAACGATGCTCCCACTCCTCGAAGAAATTTTGGCAGGCCTGGAGTTAGCCTCACTTTTGCGTGCCCTCTGGGGCCGGATAGGCTATTTAGGTTTTGTTGTTTCTCCGTGCTTGGCGCGCTTACTTGTATAGGCTTCGGCATTTTGTGCCTGATACATCAATAAAAGTTCTTTTCTTCAATATATATATATATATATATATATATATATATATATTAATCAATATAGTAATTAAAATATAACTTAAAATATATACAAAATTTAGAGCACTTACAACCTCTCCATGTTAGAAAATGTTCTCATTGAAATTTAAGCACACAATAACATAGAAGCAATCAATAATGAATATTAAAGAAAACATACATAATCTCATAAAGAGATGAGAAAAAATCTCTCGAACTGCATCCTCGCGTTCCCAAGTCGACTAGCCTGGTCACTACAAAAATTTGTCATATTAGCGACGTTCCAAAACGTCGCTAAACTCAGCCAAAACGTCGCTAAACTAAATTAGCGACGTTTAATAAACGACAAAAAAAATGTGTCACTAATCGAGAAAAGATCGCAAAACGTCGCTAGGGCGACGTTAGTTAGCGACGTTTATAACGTCGCTAATTTATGACGTTATTTATGACGTTTTCAAGTGGTCGCCGATTAGTGACACATTAGCGACGTTCTTTCGACGATGTGGTGGCATCAGATTGTTTGCCACGTCAATTTAGCGACATTTTTAGCGACCTTTATATTCGTCGCTAAATGTTAGCGACGAATATAAACGTCGCTAAAAACGTCGCTAAATTGAAAAAAAATAAAAAAAGAATCCAGAATGGAAATGTACAATCCAAAATACAGAATCTAATCCCTGGGTTCGCCGACCCCTTCGGTGGAACACTCAACACCGGCCCGCACAATACAATCCAGAATAGACCAAAAATAATTGGTCGTCTCTCAAGCCTCTCGGAACATCATAATATGCATCACACATCACACAAACAAATATATATCACAATATGCATCACACAGCAAGCTATACCAATATACTTCACACACAAGAAAACAAATATCCATCACAATATCCAAATGGAGATATATCCATCAAAACAAATATCCATCACAATATCCAGATGAGATATATCCATCAAAATAAATCCAGTCAATAAATGTATCTACTGTCGTCTATGCTGGGGCAGATAGAACTCCCTCAGCCAGCGTGCATAAGTAGGATCCGCGGCAGCCAGATCAATATCCAGAGGAGATGGATGACTGGAACTCCCGGTGGAACTGCCCTGTGGTGCAACCTCCTCCTTCACAGCTCTCTCGGCTTTAGGAATTACTTCTGGAGCAGCTCTCTCGGTGGAACTGCCCACTGGAGCTGGAGCCACCTCCTCTTTCACAGCCATCTGTGCCTCCCTCAAGCGAGATCCTCGGGTCTTAGGTGCTATCTGTGAGAACGGGTGCCATCTCGTTTGAGTACATTTTCGAAAGCAGATAAAATACATAAAATTCAATTTTTTGCCAAGTGTGAGAACGGATGGCTCAGAACGCAATCCAAAATTCATTCTAGCATACATTAGTGTGAATCATCTATGTTCTGTATATATGGTGTAGTATACGTTCTTATCGTATCTAGTATCTAGTATCTGAAGAATGTACAGAATCAAGATTAACTCACATAATGTAATACTAAAATATCATCTACTACTATATAAGATATAGTGATAGGTTGTCGTATCATCATTGTTGAAGGACGAGGGTTGGAGGACAGTCAACTTCATCTACGGCTACATAGTTACATGAGCTAGTCGTCGCGAAACGTCGCAATGACGTCGCTAATAGCGACTAATTTAGCGACGTTAGTATGAACGTCGCTAAATTCTAATTATATTCCCCCCACCAATTCATTTCCCCCATTTTACTCTCTCACTCTCTCTCCTCCCCCCTCCGGCGCTCTCACTCTCTCCGGCGTTCTCACGTTACTATTTCATATCTGTTTTAAGTGTGAGAACGGATGGCTCAGAACACAACCCAAAATTCATTCTAGCATACATTACTGTGGATCATTATGTTCTGTACATATGGTGTAGTATATGTTCTTATCGAATCTAGTATCTAAAGGATATAACAAAATCAAGATGAACCCACATAATATAATACTAAGACATCATCTACTATAATAACAGAATCAAGATAGGTTGTCGTATCATCATTGCCAAGGAAGGGAGGTTAATTGGAGGAAGTTACTGCAGAAAGTGATGAACGACATGAACTGACACACGAAAATGAGGAGCTCTAAGCTGGAATAAGAAAAGTTGTGATTTGGAAAAAGAACTCTTGTAAACTCTTTGTTCACAAAGCAAGCTGTAATTAAAGAATACAGAACAAGTATCGAGTTCGTAACTCAAGTATAGAGCTTACAAGAGTTATAAACTCGATACTTGTTCTGTATTCATTATATCTTGCTTTGTGAACAAAGAGCTTATAACGATGTATTTCACATGCTTAAATGCCAAGTATGGGTTAGAACACATCCATCTGTGCCTCCCTCAAGCGAGATCCTCGGGTCTTAGGTGCCATCTGTGAGAACGGGTGCCATCTCGTTTGAGTACATTTTCGAAAGCAGATAAAATACAGAAAATTCAATTTTTTGCCAACTTTGAGCGGATGGCTCAGAACACAACCCAAAATTCATTCTAGCATACATTAGTGTGAATCATCTATGTTCTGTACATATGGTGTAGTATATGTTCTTATCGAATCTAGTATCTAGTATCTGAAGAATGTAACAAAATCAAGATGAACTCACATAATGTAATACTAAAACATCATCTACTACTATATAAGATATAGTGATAGGTTGTCGTATGATCATTGCCGAGGGATGAAGGTCGGAGGACAGTCAACTTCATCTACAGCTACATATTTACATGAGCTAGTCGTCGCAAAACGTTGCTATGATGTCGCTAATAGCGACTAATTTAGCGACGTTAGTATGAACGTCACTAAATTCAAATTATATTCCTTCCACCAATTTATTTCCCCCTATTTTACTCTCTCACTCTCTCTCCTCCCCCCTCCGGCACTCTCACTCTCTCCGGCGCTCACGCAAGTACTAATTTATATCTGTTTTAAGTGTGAGAACGGATGGCTCAGAACACAACCCAAAATTTTTTCTAGCATACATTAGTGTGAATCATCTATGTTCTGTACATATGGTGTATTATATGTTCTTATCGTATCTAGTATCTGAAGGATATAACAAAATCAAGATGAACCGACATAATGTAATACTAAGACATCATCTACTATAATAACAGAATCAAGAAAGGTTGTCATATTATTATTGCCAAGGGAGAGAGGTTAATTGGAGGAAGTTACTGCAGAAAGTGATGAACGACATGAACTGACACACGAAAATGAGGAGCTCTAAGCTGGAATAAGAAAAGTTGTGCTTTGAAAAAGAACTCTTGTAAACTCTTTGTTCACAAAGCAAGCTGTAATTAAAGAATACAGAACATATATAGAGTTCATAACTCAAGTATAGAGCTTACAAGAGTTATAAACTCGATACTTGTTCTGTATTCATTATATCTTGCTTTGTGAACAAAGAGCTTACAACGATGTATTTCACATGCTTAATTGCTAAGTATGGGTCAGAACACAGCCATCTGTGCCTCCCTCAAGCGAGTTCCTCGGGTCTTAGGTGCCATCTGTGAGAACGGGTGCCATCTCGTTTGAGTACATTTTCGAAAGCAGATAAAATACAGAAAATTCAATTTTTTGCCAACTTTGAGCGGATGGCTCAAAACACAACCCAAAATTCATTCTAGCATACATTAGTGTGAATCATCGATGTTCTGTACATATGGTATAGTATATGTTCTTATTGAATCTAGTATCTAGTATCTGAAGAATGTAACAGAATCAAGATGAACTCACATAATGTAATACTAAAACATCATCTACTACTATATAAGATATAGTGATAGGTTGTCGTATCATCATTGCCGAGGGATGAAGGTCGGAGGACAGTCAACTTCATCTACCGTTACATATTTACATGAGCTAGTCGTCGCGAAACGTTGCTATGACGTCGCTAATAGCGACTAATTTAGCGACGTTAGTATGAACGTCACTAAATTCAAATTATATTCCTCCCACCAATTCATTTCCCCCCATTTTACTCTCTCACTCTCTCTCCTCCCCCCTCTGGCGCTCTCACTCTCTCCGACGCTCACGCAGTTCTAATTTATATCTATTTTAAGTGTGAGAATGGATGGCTCAGAACATAACCCAAAATTCATTCTAGCATACATTAGTGTGAATCATCTATTTTCTGTACATATGGTGTATTATATGTTCTTATCGTATCTAGTATCTGAAGGATACAACAAAATCAAGATGAACCCACATAATGTAATACTTAGACATCATCTACTATAATAACAGAATCAAGATAGGTTGTCGTATCATCATTGCCAAGGAAGGGAGGTTAATTTGAGGAAGTTACTGCAGAAAGTGATGAACGACATGAACTGACACACGAAAATGAGGAGCTCTAAGCTAGAATAAGAAAAGTTGTGCTTTGGAAAAAGAACTCTTGTAAACTCTTTGTTCACAAAGCAAGCTGTAATTAAAGAATACAGAACAAGTATCGAGTTCGTAACTCAAGTATAGAGGTTACAAGAGTTATAAACTCGATACTTGTTCTGTATTCATTATATCCTGCTTTGTGAACAAAGAGCTTACAATGATGTATTTCACATGCTTAATTGCCAAGTATGGGTCAGAACACAGCCATCTGTGCCTCCCTCAAGCGAGATCCTCGGGTCTTAGGTGCCATCTGTGAGAACGGGTGCCATCTCATTTGAGTACATTTTCGAAAGCAGATAAAATACAAAAAATTCAATTTTTTGCCAACTTTGAGCGGATGGCTCAGAACACAACCTAAAATTTATTCTAGCATACATTAGTGTGAATCATCTATGTTCTGTACATATGGTGTAGTATATGTTCTTATCGAATCTAGTATCTAGTATCTGAAGAATGTAACAGAATCAAGATGAACTCACATAATGTAATACTAAAACATCATCTAATACTATATAAGATATAGTGATAGGTTGTCGTATCATCATTGCCGAGGGATGAAGGTCGGAGGACAGTCAACTTCATCTACAGCTACATATTTACATGAGCTAGTCGTCGCGAAACGTTGCTTTGACGTCGCTAATAGCGACTAATTTAGCGACGTTAGTATGAACGTCACTAAATTCAAATTATATTCCTCCCACTAATTCATTTCTCCCCATTTTACTCTCTCACTCTCTCTCCTTCCCCCTCCGACGCTCTCACTCTCTCCGGCGCTCATGCAGTACTAATTTATATCTGTTTTAAGTGTGAGAACGGATGGCTCAGAACACAACCCAAAATACATTCTAGCATTCATTAGTGTGATTCATCTATGTTCTGTACATATGGTGTATTATATGTTCTTATCGTATCTAGTATCTGAATAATGTAAAAGAATCAAGATGAAGTCACATAATGTAAAACTAAGATATCATCTGCTACTATATAAGATATAGTGATAGGTTGTCATATCATCATTGCCGAGGGATGAGGGTCGGAGGACAGTCAACTTTATCTACGGCTACCTAGTTTCTGCCTCGCCAGTCTAATGGCTGCAGGGACGGTCCTGATCACCATGTCGTACCATAGTTTCTGCCTCGCCAGTCGAATGGCTGCAGGGACTATATGTCCCGATCACCATGTTACCAATTAACCAACCAACAAAAGTACTTGTTACAAATATCGGTACTATCGGTGCGTTCGAATCGGAGTGTCACATTTTTCGGTGTCGGAAAACAAATAATTATTACTAAATTAACTAATTTTTTGGCACTATCGGTGCCCCTGACCAAGCTCCCCCTTCCCCCTACACCACCTCTAACCCTAACACGAACCCTAACCCTCTCCCCTTCCCACCTCCCCCACCCCCTCCCCCTGCCCCCACCCACACATACCCACCCCTAACCCGAACCCTAACCCTAACCCTCCCCTCCCCCTGTCCCCTCCACCAGCCGCCCCCACCCCCCTGCTCCCCTCCTCCAGCCACCCCCACCCACACTGCTCCCCTCCTCCAGCCGCCCCCACCCCCACTGCTCCCCTCTCCCAGCCGCCCCCACCCTCCTGCTCCCCTCTTCCAGCCACCCCCACCCCCTGCTCCCCTCCACCAGCCGCCTCCACCCCCCTGCTCCCCTCCCCCAGCCGCCTCCACCCCCAGCTCTCCTCCCCCGAACACCTGCATCCCCCTGTCCCTCCCCCAGCCGCCCCCACCCCCAGCTCTTCTTCCCCAACCACCCGCATCCCCCTGCCCCTCCCCCCGAGCCACTCGTACCCCCCATCCACCAACAACCAAAACAGCCGGAGAGAGAGAGAGAGAGAGGGGGGAGAGTCACGTACCGGAGAGGGAGGAGCATCGCCGGAGAGAGTGAGAGTCGTCGGAGAGAGTGAGAGCGCCGAAGGGGGGAGGAGAGAGAGTGAGAGAGTAAAATAGGAGAAAATAAATCGTTGGGGGGATATAATTAGAATTTAGTGACGCTAATACTACCGTCGCTAAATTAGTCGCTATTAGCAACGTTAGAGCGATGTTTCGCGACGACTAGCTCATGTAATTAATATACGTCATTGTTACGTCGCTTATTTCGTCGCTAGCAGTGACTATTAGCGACGTTTCAATAAAACATCGCTAATGAACACAATTTAGCGACGTTAATCGAACATCGCTAAATTTATGTCGCCAATTGAGCAGATTTTAGTAGTGGGTGCATGATTCCTCCATGCGACACGAACTAAGGGAATGGTTTGGCCCCGCAAGACTTTCACTTGATAGTCCAAAATCTCTACTAGCTACTCTTTGTAGGACAAACTCGATCCCACAGTAATATCGGAGTGATCAAGAGCATGACAAGGATCTGACACATACCTCCTCAACTAAGAGACATGGAACACGTCGTAAACACCTTCCAAAGTCTACGACAACGCAAGTTTATAAGTGACCTCACTGATTCTCTTTAGAATATCAAATAGCCCGATATATCTCGGACTAAGCATGCCTCTTCTACTAAATCTGATGGTCCCTCTAGTAGGCAAATCCTCAGGAATACATGATCTTCCAGCTGAAACTCCAATTGCCAACGATGATTGTCTGCCTAATGCTTCAGTCGTTCTTGTGCTGCTCGTAAATATCCTTGAATTTTCTTCACATTTTATATAATACAACCTATAACTCTGGTCCCAACATATGTCTCTCACCAATACCACTCCAACATAATGGAGAACGACAATTCCTTCCATACAAAGCTTCAAATGGCGACATATGCATACTCGCCTGATAATTATTTTTATAAAAAAATTGACAAAATGAAGGTGATCCTCCCATGAACCTCTAAAGTCAAGAATGCACGCTCTCAACATATCCTCCAAGTTTTGTATGGTTCGCTCCGACTGTCTATCCGTCTGTGGATGATATAATGTACTGAACTTCAATCTCTTACCAAGGCTCTCATGTATACTCCTCCAAAAATATGAAGTAAACTAAGAGTCTCTATCAGGCATAATGATAACTGGCACTCCATGTAGCGGTACAATCTTTTTCATGTACATCTTGGCTAACACCTCCGTAGATTGGCCAACTCTGAAAAGGCAAGAAATGTGCTGCCTTAGTGAGTCGGTCTACTATTACCCAAACTGCATCTTTACTACTCGAACTCCTTGGAAGTCTGGTCATAAAATCTATAGTAATATGCTCTCATTTCTACTCCAGAATGGGTAGTGGCTGAAGCAATCATGGTAACCTCTGATGTTCAGCCTTAACTTGCTGACACACTAAATACTTTGCTACAAATCGAGCTATCTTTCTCTTCATCCCATGCCACCAATAATGTTGCCTCAAGTCTCTGTACATCTTTGTCCCTCCTTGATGAATGGAATATAGTGAACTGTGTGCCTTTGTCATCAACTCCTATCGAAGCTCTCCATTCAGAACGTAGAGGCGATCTCCACACCTCAAGGTCCAATCCTCATGAATACGCAATTCGATCTGCATACTGACCTCAGTCCTTTGACGAAGTCTCTGAAATCTTGTATTTGAAGGTAATACAGCCGTAATCCTTTTGACCAATGATGATTGCATTTGAAGGCTTGTCAATTAGCTATATACTCATAGGAATATAACTTCTATCTCGAACTTCTGTAAATCCTCCAATAGATGCAGCTGAGTGGTCAAAAAAAATGCCATAGAGCTCCTACTCAAAGCATCGACTACTACATTCGCCTTCCCTGGATGATATTGCAAATCAATCTCAAAATCCTTCATCAAATCCAACCACCTTCTCTGCCTCATATTCAAGTCTTTCTAAGTGAATATATACTTCAAGCTCTTGTGGTCTATAAAGATCTCTACTCGCTTCCCATATAAATAATGCCTCTATAGCTTCAAACCAATAATCGCTGCGATAAGCTCCAAATCGTAAGTAGGGTAATTCTTCTCACGAGTCCTCAATTGCCTAGAATCATAAGCTACAACCTTCCCATGTTGCCTCAAAATACATCATAGTCCCTTCTCGGATGTGTCACTGTAGATCACGAACCCACCTAGTCTAGATAGTATCATCAAAATTGGTGCAGTAGTAAGGCGCTTCTTCAATTCATCAAATGTTGCCTGAGGCTCTTTGGTCCACACGAACTCTTGGTCCTTGTGGGTCAACTAAGTCATCAGTTCTACAATCCTCGCGATGTTCTCTGCAAACCTTCGATAATACCCGAAAAGTCTAAAAAAACTTCTCACATCAGAGGGTTGGTCAGAACAGACCACGTCTCTACTACAGTTATCTTGGGCGGATTAACTGAAATACCTTCTTCCGATACAACGTGTCCAAGAAAAGAGAAACGGTCTAAGAAGAACTCGTATTTGCTTAATTTAGCATAGAGCCTCTCGCTCCTCAGTGTCTCAAACTAATCTAAATATTGGTGGAACACCCTATTCATCAAATTCATAAACATTGTTGGCACATTTTGTCAATCCGAAAGGCATCACTATGAACTCATAATGACCATAACGAATCCTGATTGCTGTCTTCGGAATGTCCTCTCTATGCTCCTTTACTTGGTGATATCCTGATCTTAGATGAATCTTTGCAAATACCTTCGCTCCCATCAGCTGGTCGAACAAGTCATCAATCCGGGGCAGTGGATACTTATTCTTGATGGTCATTGCATTCAATGCTCGATAGTCGATGCACATACGTACTAACTCGTCCTTCTTTGGCACAAATAATGCTGAAGCTCCCCAAGGTGATGCGCTTGGTCGAATAAAACCCTTGGTCTGTAACTCTTCTAGCTGAAACTTTATCTCGTTCAACTCCTTCGCCAACCAGTACACATTAAAAGAAACCGGTGCCACTCCCAAAACTAACTCAATGCTGAACTCCTCATGTTTGTCATTTGGTAGATCTGGCGACTTTTTCGAAAATACATCCATGAACTCCTCAACAATAGGCGATGGTAGTGCTACCTCCATCGACATGAAAACTTCAACTACTGGGCCTACTCCCTTCTCAATGGTCCTATGCATGAACTCGAACTCCAGAGTATCTGGTGGTCTAAAGATAGAACTCCCTATATGGCATCTAATATGACATGGTATTGGCTCAACCAGTGCATTCACTTTTGTAGCCTAGTTTTCTTCAAATGTTGCTTCCAACAACACAATATAACATACTAAGGTTGCGGTCTACTAGGTCCTACCCATCTTTGATCCTCTTAATTATCTAGTCTATACTTAATACTGCTCCTATGATTCTTCACTTTCTATACCCCCTATGTATATATTATTCCAACATAAGTATTCTTAAAACAAGTCCTTAGTTAAATCTAACCACAGAAAGTAGGAATACCAGATCAATCCTTAAATACTGTCATACTCCTGTCTATCAAATATCCGTAATAGTATGGTCAACAATCCACTCTTTCTAGTTTATAGGAAGCTATATGATACGCACAAGTACGTCATCCATTTTACTCTTACCTGCTAGGTATAGGTAAAAGTTAATGCTAGGCAGTATACATGTATAGTACTCGACAACCTATCTACCAATTGGTAAACCTTCTAGTCCTGGTAGTTAATAGGTCATCTCAAGGCTATTCTTACCTCATATAGATGTCTCTCTAGTCGAATACAGACCTATTTACTTTGCACCCAATATTCTTAGATTGGCACTGTAGTCATCAAGTCGTCACATTTCATTCTTGTATAGATGTTTGTCTAACTCCCTAGTAAAGATCCTTTTAGTCCACTCTCAAGGTAACTTTAGGCCCTAGCATATGCATATTGTCATGATTTCTATATCGTCTAATGAAAAAAATTTCTTAACCTTATGCAACCATAAAAGTTTTATAGGCATTTATTGCTATCTTAAGTATAGTGCACATCCAATCATGCTATTCACAATAAGGTTCTCAGGTCCTTCCAACTATGGTCTTTTCATATGGGTGATCACATTCTAACTAGGGAACCATAGCTATCTTTTAAAATTATACTACATAATCACTTCAATCACTATGGTCAAGAAATCTATCGTACCTTCCTGACTAAATCTTGTTATACCTCTAGTCCCTCTCTAGCATATGCAAGTTGTAGAATGGTTGTAATCCATTGATTATAGAGTCTCTTGTTAGGGTTATGTTGCCTATGGAAATCCTATACTACCAATCCGAGCTACTCGATGATGGAGGCATCTATCCAACCCTACTTATTTTAAATAACTAATCTCTTCTAAGATACACTATCACTACCTTCCACCATACAATAGATTATAACCAAAAGGGTTCATCAAGCACGAGTATTCGTCCTTCTGAAATAGGGAAGATGAGAGTCTAAAATAAGGAGATCAAGAAAGATGATCGACTACAATTATGAGTTCCAAAGGCAATAGATGAAATCAAAAATATTTCAAAGACAATTATGGATTAAGATCCTAAGACACTATCATATTGTAGGCTCGTTCGTTACGGTAACGTATCCGAGATAATTTTATCTCGAACTACATGGGCCACAACAAAAATATGTCGTGCCCTACTCCAAAAATATATCGGACTAGAAACGCAAACATGTCAGCTTACAATCTTGAACAAGTTTTCAATTTAATGGACTTACTCTAGATGTAATATGTTGTAAAATGTACTAACTAAACTATATCTCAACTATGTCTCAATCCACAATAGTGAACAAAATCAAGAACAATAAATATATGTTATGGTCTGCAGCCCATTTAATTTATACGTTTAAAATGAACTCGAAGAATAATATAGGTCCATAAAACTTGGCTATAACAGTGCTTCCAACCTTCAATCCCAAAAGAGTGGGGACATTGAGTCAAGGCTATGAAGCCCCTTATAACGTATGCTCCTCCTTCCCAGTTAACCTCTTTGAACCCCTGGAAAGCAAAGACAAACAAATAGTACAAAGGAATAAAAAGACACAAAAGTGTTAATAAATAATACTATAAACAGTACCTGAACCTGTAGAACACATCACGATAACATCATGCCAGAAGTCCAACTAACTCCTAGAGAGATCACCAGGTCCTCAGAGGGAAGTAACAAGATACGAAAAGAACATGCCATAATGAACTGAAATAAATACATGAATAATAACTGGGAAAATTATCCATCTATGTGAATGCACATCGAAGACAACTTTCGGCCATATGGGTAGGTAACGAAGTAGCATTAGCGTCAACTAGTACTAGTATATATATTATCATACTTCCCCGACCATATCGAATACTAGTACGTAGCCGCTGCTAGATATATACACTAGCATAGCCTATAACATAGCATACTTAGGCTGATACGCAAATGTCTGTCCCATATGCCTACTAATAGTCGTTTCCATCCATGAGTTGTACAAATCATATCTATGACTTGGACAACCCATATCTCTATACAAGTCACTAGCTTGACTCCTCTAAATAATATAGAAACCAACAAACGAACCGCTCGCACTAATGATCAGTCAAGTATGCAAGTCCATGCAAACACCATGTAACTCACTTACTGTGCTATGTATGGTACATGACAAGGCATAGAAGTTGTTAAGAAACAACTTCACACAATCCGGATACGTCTCCTATACACGTAAGTAAAATACACGCACACGAATATCAACAACAACATTGATGGCACCCAAATCATACATGGATACACTCTAATAACACATCTACTTCTATGTACTACAACAATCCAAGTATTTAACAGTACAAGAAGTGGCAAGGTATCTTGCATGGAATATCGACAAAATGGTAGAATATCGGTCTGGCTCCAATTTTTGCGATCAAATGCCCGCGAACTCCTTAAATTATAAATAAACTAAAATAAATACTAACTCAATAACATACCATATTTATACCTACCATATATATACCCAAACTAGTCAACTAGTTCTCAAGATTATATGTAACCAAAGCTACCATACATGACACTAATTTAGCATACACAAATAATATTTTTATATCACAAATTATATCATTATATTTCTGAAAAAATATATAAATTATTTTTGGACATATTTTATACAAATATATTTTAAGAAAAACTAACATCAAATCATCATATTCAACTAGTTACACAATTATGCATCATGTTGAACCAATTGGAATCGAACGACAAGAAAAATGAAAATCTAATACTCTGAAAAAGTAAAAATTTATCAGAGCAAATATAATTCTCATAGTAAATCACTTGACAAAAATTATAGAAAAGTTACACGAAGTTTAGAGATCAAAAAGTCGAGTTTCAGTGTCCTCTCGGTGTCCAAAAAACTAGCATCATGGAAACAATAGCAAAAATGCATGAATAACTTGCAAATGTGAATAATAGACATTAATATATGCTAAAGAAGGAAGTTATGATCATTACCAATGAGTTTTTTATGCAGAAAGGGTTCACAAGTCGTCAAAAACTCTCGCACTTCTAAATTTGTTCATCTTGGACCAAATTTAGTGCAATGGACGCCACACCCAAACCGAGAGGAACCGTGTGAGTTAGGAATTGGACATCAAAATAGACACATAGGGCGAATAATTAGTTTTGGTTTTAGTTCTAATGGATGAGAAAAAGTTGATGTAACCCATCAAAAAAGTCAACTAACCTGGATTCAGAATTTTTATTACAGTTGGAAATAACCTTCGAGTTCGGCCTCCAAACGACCAAACGAGTAGACGAGACTCCTCCGGAGCTTGATTGGGTTGAACATGGGTCACTTAAGGTCGTTGTAGAGGTGGTGGCACGAAAACGGAGGTCAGGAAGTCAGTAGAAAGGGCTTGGAAGGTGGTCAGCCAAGTGGGGGGTACGCTTGGCCAAGCCAAGAGGCTATCGGGTTTTGGTGGCTTGTGGACAAGGGTGTCTGATTTTAGAAGGTTAAAATATAAGGTTTTGAGGTGTTTAATGTTAGGGTTTGTTTGGCTTTGTTTTGGATTGATTTGGTTGAGATTTGACCCTCCAATCAATGGATGTGGTAATGGGTATCTCTAGGTTTTCAAATTTGAAAATAGGAAATATTGAGTCAAAGTGCATTGAATCTATACATGTGGGCTACCATTTAATTGATAAAATCAATCAAATATATGTCTAATTGGTTTTGGCAACCTAGGATTGGCTCCATTAAGTTGTTTAAGCTAGGTTTTGGTCCAAACAATTTACCGAATCAAATTCAACTCCGAAAATACAATAAATGGGTGTTTTGTGCAATTTGAAAATAAACAGCAGATGAGAACTCAATTGAGTGGCACACCATTGGCACGTGTTTAGTAGGCTCAAATTAGGTCAAAATCATATATTAGGGCGAATGGGTTGGATTGATATTGAGTCCTAAAATTAAATTAGAAAGTAGGTCAAGTTTTATTGTAGATAGCAAGTTGGCCTAAATTGCCTCAATAGTCGTGCGACAAAAATAGAATACAAGAGAACATGTTGAGTGGGACATGTTACATTAAAGTGAAGATAAACTTGTCTAGATCAAAATACGTAAATGACGTTTCTATAGATTGGCATTTCTTGTGCTCCAAAAATCAAAGCTACGGAAAAGTATATGTTATGATCATAAATAATAGTGGATATATATATATATATATATATATATATATATATATATATATATATATAAATATATAAATATATATATAATTCAGAGAACTTACAACCTCTCCATTGGTCAATTCCATAGAAGCAATCAATAATGAATATTAGAGAAAATATACCTAACTCATAAAGGGATGATGACAAAGCTCTCGAATCGCATCCTCGCGTTCCCAAGTCGACTCGTCTGGTGCATGATGCCTCCATGTGACACGAACTAAGGAAATGGTTTAGCCCTGCAAGGCTTTCTTTTGATGGTCTAGAATCTCTACTGGCTGCTCTTTATAGGACAAACTCGGTCCCACAGTAATCTCGGAGTGATAAAGAATGTGACTGGAATTTGACACATACCTCCTTAACTAAGATACATGGAACACGTTGTGAACACCTTCCAAGGTCTGCGACGAAGCAAATCTGTAAGTGACCTCATTGATTCTCTCTAGAACATCAAATAGCCGGATATACGTCGGGCTAAGCTTCCCTCTTCCTCTAAATCTGATGGTCCCTCTGGTAGGCAAAATCCTTAGGAATACATGATCTTCTGGCTGAAACTCCATTGGTCAAAGATGACTGTCTGCCTAATGCTTCTGTCGATCTTGTGCTTCTCGCAAATGTGCTTGAATTTGCTTTACCTTCTATACAGTGTATACTACTAACTCTGGTCCTAGTATATGTCGCTCACCAACATTATTCTACCATACTGGAGAACGATACTTCCTTTCATACAAAGCTTCGAATGCGACATATATATGAATACTCGCCTGACAACTATTATTATAAAAAATTCGACCAAATGATGGCGACCTTCCATGAACCTCCCAAAGTTAAGCATGTACGCTCTCAACATATCCTCCAAGGTCTGTATTGTACGCCCTGACTGTCCATCCATCTGTGGATGATATGATGTACTGAACATTAACCTCATACTAAGGCTCTCCTGTATACTCCTAAAAAAATGTGAAGTAAACCTCGAGTCTCTATTAGACACAATACTAATTGGCACCCTGTATAGCGGTACAATCTCTTTCATGTACATCTCCACTAACACCTCCGTAGAATGGCTAACTCTAAAAAGGCAAGAATTGTGTTGCCTTAGTGAGTCGGTCTACTATAACCCAAACTGCATCTTTACCACTCGGGCTCCTTGGAAGTCCAGTCATAAAATCTATAGTAATATGCTCTCATTTTTACTCCGGAATAGGTAGTGGCTAAAGCAATCCTGCTGACCTCTGATGTTCAGCCTTAACTTGCTGACGTTCCAAACACTTTGTTACAAATCGAGCTGTCTTCCTCTTCATCCTATGCCACCAATAATGTTTTCTCAAGTCTCTATACATCTTCATCCCTTCTGGATAAATAGAATATTATGAACTGTATGCCTCTGTCATCAACTCATGCTGAAGCTCTCCATTCATAACATAAAGGCGATCTCTATACCTCAAGGTCCTATCCTCATGAATATGCAATCCGATCTGCATACTGATCTCAGTCCTTTATCGAAATATCTGGAATCTTGTATCTGTCGACAATGCGATCGTGATCCTCTCAACCACTGACGACTGCATTGAAGGCTTGTCAATTAGCCATATAGTCCTGGCAATATAACTTCTTTCCTCAACTTCTATAAATCCTCCAATAGATGTAGCTAAGTAGTGAAGAAAAATGCTATAGACCTACTCAAAGCATCGACTACTACATTTGCCTTCCCTGGATGATACTACAAATCAATCTCTAAATCCTTCTTCAATTCCAACCACCTTTTCTACCTCATATTCAAGTCTTTCTGAGTGAACACATACTTTAAGCTCTTGTGGTCTGTAAAGATATCTATTCGCTCTCTATACAAATAATGCCTCAATAGCTTTAAACCAAAGATCACTATGACAAGCTCTAAATCGTGAGCAGGGCCGACCGGGAACATTTTGATGCCCAGGACTAAATACAAAATGATGCCCCTTCTTCAAAAAATATATTGAAAATAAAGTATCAAAATTTTTTTTTTGCATGATACAATAAGCCAAAGTGAACTCTTTTGGACTGGGGCCTGATACATGCCAATTAACCTTAAATTTTGCATGAATATATCTTGGCAAATGGTAATACTACTTCAAAATAAAATTTCGATGCAATATGTTATTTAACATTTTTTGTGTATGCTTTTTCAATACTAGAATTGAGATATATGAGCTTGTTTGCCTAATTTATCAACAACAGAGAAACTCAAGAAACATAAAAAGAAGAAGCTAAAATCAGGAGGAACAAAAGTTACAAAATATTTCAATTTGAAAACAAAATCATTGTGAAATCTTAAGTGCAAAGATTTACGAAAAGATATTCAACACAAGGAACCTATAATTTTAAGTGTGAAATCTTAAGTGTATAGATAAACGAAAAGATCATTGCCATCGGCTCATTAGTATTCAACACCAACGACGTGAAGAACTTTTTGTGTTTCGATTATAAGCAATAGAAAGAATTAAAATGAAAAATTCAAAATTCAAAAAAAAACTTATTGCTGGTCATCTGGAATCGAAAACGACGTTAAGAACTTTTTTCCTCAGAAATGCAAAAGAAAATCTGAAGTGATGGGAAGACTAGTTTTTTTTTTGAGATTGAAGAGTCGAACGGCTATCCAATTCCAATAAGCCATGCCCTATTTGTTGAATTGCTATAATGATTTTTTTTTCTGACCTTGGACTTTGAAGAAGAAATCAGAATAACAATGTTTCATTATTTGTTATTATTACTAACATTTAAAATTTTTTGGGGCCCCTTGGGATTTGGGGCCCAGGGCGCAAGCCCTGTTTGCCCCTCCCCCGGGCCGCTCCTGATCGTGAGTAAGGTAATTCTTCTCATGAGTCCTCAAGCCAAGGGGCTATAGGGTTTGGTTGCTTGGGGACAAGGGTGGCTGATTTTAGAAGGTTAAAATATAAGATTTTGAGGCATTTAATATTAGGGTTTGTTTGGCTTTGGTCTGGATTGATTTGGTTGAGATTTGACCCTCCAATCAATGAATATGGTAATTGGTATATCTAGGTTTCCAAATTTGAAAGTAGGAATTATTGAGTCAAAGTGCATTAAATATATGCATGTGGGCTGTCATTTAATTAATAAAATCAATCAAATAAATGTTTAATTTGTTTTGGAAACCTAGGATAGGCTCCACTAAGTTGTTTGAGCTAGGTTTGGGTCCAAACAATTTACTGAATCAAATTCAACTCCGAAAATGCAATAAATGGGTCTTGTGTGCCATTTGAAAATAAATAGCAGATAGAAATTAAATTGAGTGGGACACCTTTGACACGTGTGTATTAGGCTCAAAATAGGTCAAAATCATATATTAGGTCGAATGGGTTGGATCGATATCGATTCCTGAAATTAAATAGGATAGTAGGTTAAGTTTTACTTTAGATAGCAAGTTGGCCTAAATTGACCAAAAATTTGTGCGACAAAAATAAAATACAAGGGAACATATTTGAGTGGGACATATTATTTCAAAATGAAGATAAACTTGTGTAGATCAAAACATATGATGGACGTTTCTAGAGATTGGCATTTCTTGTGCTAAAAAAATCGAAGCTACAAAAAAATATATATTATGATCATAAATAATAGTGGAAAAATATATATTAATCAATATAGTAATTAAAATATAACTTAAAATATATATAAAATTTAGAGCACTTACATAAATCCTTCTGGAATTTTTATATAGATGTCAGTACCTAAGTCTCCATACAAATATATAATTATAACATCCATAAGTCTCATATCAAGATTTTCAGAAACTACAAGACTAATTTGATATCTAAAGGTAATGACATTCATAACTGCAGAGTATGTCTATACATAGTCAATTCTAAGTCTTTGAGAAAAATCTTGTGCTACAAGTTGGACTTTGTATCTTTCAACTTCGTTCCTCTTATTTTATTTTCTTACGAATACCCATTTAAAACCAACATGGTTTATGCCCTTTGGTGTTTCTACTATAGGTCCAAATATACTACCGCTTTAATACCATCTTTTCACATTGGTCAATCTTTTCTATGTCGATTTTTATTATACTACGTGGTTCATTTTCTCAATTATTATTGTCCTTTGATATTTCAGTAGCTACTGCATAGCTAAATATGTCATTTATGACAAGTGCTTCTTAATTTCGTAATTCACCTGAACTTGCATGGAGTATCAAGATCACTTCTTTTTCAAGTACCTGTGCCTCTCTCGATGCATCTATAGGAATTTTAGTGAATTTAAAAACGTACATATCTTCATTATTTATTTTTGGAGTTTCAGCCACGTACTATCAGGCTTTTATCAGGACAAGATATTTCATTAGCTCTCCTCTTTCTAGAAGCACTATAATTGAAACCTATAGGCCTGCCTACCACACTTTTGACTTGTGGTAGTAGATTCTTTTGGCGTATTGTTTGGATTTTGTCCAACTTGAACAATAATTCTGGCTGGCACATTTATAGCTGGCATACGTGATCTAGTTACCTTTGCAACATCATTCAATACAACAGGTAATTGATTTGCAATTTCTTGCAAATGTATCATTCTCCTTGTTTCATAATCACATTGTGGAGTACTTGGATGTTGATAAGATAGAGTAGGCATATTCCATGTCAATTCATGTCGTTCATTAGCAATGGGTTATTTTATATGAACAATTTGTTGCTTACCACCCCTAATGATGGAAAGACTCTTTTATCAAATTGGCAATCTTCAAATCTTGTAATAAAGACATCACCAGTCATTGGTTCCAAATACTTTATTATGGAAGAAGACTCAAAACTAATGTATATTTCCAAACGTCGTTGGGACGCATTTTAGTTCTTTTGGGAGGTGGAATTGGGTTATATACTGCACATCCAAAGTTCCTCAAATGTGAAATGTTGGGTTGTCTACCACTGACAAGTTGTATGGTGAAAAATATGGTAGATAGTCAGTCTAAATTTAAGTAGAGATGCAACATGTAAAATAGCGTGCCCCCAAGCTTCAATTTGTAAACTAGATTGCACTAGTAGAGGTCTATATATAAATTGGATATGTTGAATAAATTACTCACCTAACCCATTTCGTGTGTGCACATGGGAAACATGATGCTCTTTCTTAATTCCTAATGATGTACAATAATCATCAAAAACTTGTGAGATAAATTCTACAATATTATCAAGTCTGATTGATTTAATCATGTTATCAGGAAACAGAGATCTAAGTTTAATAATTTGGCCCAAAAGATGAAGAAATACAAGATTTCTAGTAGAGAATATGCAAACATGTGACCACCTAGTAGATGCATCTATAAGTACCATGAAATACCTAAAAGGACATCTAGTAGGGTGAATAGGACCACAAATATCTTCTTGTATTCTTTGCAAGAAAGTAAGAGACTCATTTTTAACTTTTAGAAAAGATGGTCTAGTTATAAACTTCCCTTGTGAACAAGGAACACATAGGTGATTCTTCGGTAAGATAAGATTGTGATTTTCTAATAAATGTCTGCAAGAATTATCAATGATCCACTTCAACATAGTTTGTCCCGGATGACCAAAACGGTCATGTCAAATAGTACATAAGATATGATCAATGGCTTTATGTTTTGCCACATTCATATGAGATTCAGTTATACCAATAGTGGTATAATACAAACCCACCAAAATACAAAAAAAATTCATCTAATGCGAGAATTTTGCTCCCAACATTAGATGTGATAGATAATGTCTCTTTGTTGTTTTCATTTGGAGTTTAAATATGGTATCCATTTTTGCGTATATCCTTAAAACTTAGCAAATTCCTTTTGGAAATACTTGAATATAACACATTAGGTAAATGGATATGATACCATTAGGTAACATGATGTGTGCTCTTCCAAAGTCCTCAATTTTATGGGCTGGCCCAGCTATTGCTGATACTTTATGCATGTCAAATACTATAATTGAGAAAAACTTTTGATTCTTCAAAATCGTATTTGTTATAACACTATCTACCGAACACATATCCAAGTTATTTTTCTCCCTTCGTACATCCATACCTTCAACATGAAGAAAAAAAATTTATGAACATATATTCTAGCTAGCACAAATATAATAAAAATAATTAAACATACCAAACGATAATATCATATTATAGAAATACGACTTCAAATCCATAATAAAGATCTCTATCAAACTATCATGGCCTAGATATTCTATGATGGTAACTAAAAGCAAAACATAACTTCAAATGTAAAAAAGCTCATAGAATTTGACATAAAACATAAGATGACCGACTGCTCATTCGGTGGAAGATGGATTTCCCATCATCTTCTCAAACTGTTCATTGGTAACCTGATTCCCTTTTGATCCTCAAAAAAAAAAAAAAAATTTAGTGAGTGATGTCAAGTGGTTGATTATTGTCCCAATATTTTGTCATATTTGTTTCCATTTTCTTAGATTCTTTGAATTTGTCAACCTCTTGTTGTGTATATCGACATTGCTTAAACCATTGTCCATCTTTGTCATATTTAAGACAAGCATTACTACCCTTATTTGGTTTATTTTGAGAATTTCAATCCCCTTTGTTAGAGGGTGTTGTCCACTTGTTATTCTTTTGTGAACTACTATTTTTGCCTTTGTAAGGCTGATAACCATGACCATACCTCCCATAATTTTTTTCTCTTCCACGTCCTCTCGCACGTGCTCTACCACGACCTCTGCTAACCCCAAAATTGATATTTACCTCAGGAATTGCTATTGACCCTGTCGCCACCACTTTCTAGAAATAAGGGTAGTTTTTACTTTTTGTAATTTTTTTGGATTATTTTAAATATCTTTTAATTGATGAATTGTGTTAGTGCCATAATTTGGTAAAACCGTAGAACCACATTGTTTAGATGTTAGCCATGACCATAGAAACTTAGTGAGGTTAGACAACTTTAGTTAGGTTCTAATCTAGCTAGAATATCATTTAGAACCTATTTTTGACTTAAAAGAATAAGTTATTTTGGGCCTTTCCTTAAGGGCTTTACATGACAACTTAGGAAGGCTTTTTAGATATTGCACCCAAAAGAAACCCTAGTCCAAACCTCTTGGCCGGCCACATGTAGGTTCCCCTTGCTATTAATAGCATACATCCCTCCTTCTTCCCCTTTCATTACAAACCATAACCCTAATTTGTGTTCTTTCCCAAATTGCCTCCATTTTCCAAATTGAGTCCAAATTTCCTCAAACGAATTGCAAACTCTTCTTCTTGAAGAATGGAAGCCTCTATCGGCTAGCTTGGGAGCATTTAGAGCAATTTGGCCATTGGAGCTTGGTGGAGATTAGATCTTGGATTTGTTCATTGAGAATCTATCTCTCAAGTGGTAAGAGCCCTCTAAACCTTCTAATTTCCTTTCCTCTAGTGTAGATGCATTAATTTAGGATCCTCATTGTATTAGGAATGATTTGGGTCAAGTTTGGATCCATTTGGAGTGCGTATCACGAGAGTATCGGATACACACACCAAGTATTCGATGAAATGACTCTAAGAGCATTTAATGCTTAGATTTTAGTTTTAGGTTTCCTTTTCTATTGGTTAGATGTTGAGTTATCAATATCTAGTATTAGCGTGTGATATTGGATTGGTTTGGTAGGTTAACTTTAAGATGGGGACTTGGTTTGTTGTGTCCTGTTCACTGTTTTGATTAATCTGTCCATTTGAATAATCTGTCTTGTATATTGCTTTGTTCCAGTCTTGACTAGTTTAACCTCATAATGCATACCATTTGTTTGAGTATCAGTTCCACCTTAGCATCTTGTTCAGACCCTTAGGATGTCTGACCATAGGTCCAGTTCGAGTGGGATCCCTTGCTCATAGAGTTCAGTCCCTTGCATTAGATTACAGTCCATGTTAGCTAGGCTAATAAATGATGTCTCTGACCTTTATTTGCTAAGTATCTGTCCTGTATTCCTTGAGCTGTCATATTTTTTGTCCATTCATTCCTGCCCTGCTTTTTCACGTTAAATTTGTCCACATTAGTTAAGATACCATTAGCTCTGTTCATTCGAGTATCCACCCTATACTTGTGGTTCAGTCCCAAACCCTCCCTTTCATTCTTGGTTCAGATAATGAATTACCTGTCATGTTTGCATCATAGATTTTGCTAGATCATTTTTCAGACCCTATAGGTCTTTATGTGATGTTCCTTTTAGATATTGAGTATCTATTCTGGTTAGGATGTGATACTTGAATGTTAAGCCTGGCTTGGTTAATTGATAACTAAGCCCAATTCACTTGCAAGAAGTATTATCTTTCCTCAATCATAGGTGCAGTCCCATATCCCTTAGTATCAACCACTGTATCCAATTATTCAGCCCCATATCATCATATCTGTCATCTTGCATATTTCTGATTTACTTTGAGTTTCAGGTGTAGTAGTTGTCCTATATTGGGTTAAAATCCAATAGGCATTCTTGGTTCAGTCAAATTGTGGGTACTTGTATCATTCAGAGGTTGAGATGTCTTGTATCCTCTCAAGGATATACAAACATATATGAGTTCAATCCTCTAGATTTGGTTCAGTCCTATTATAAACTTGTTTAGCCCCATTTGGTATCCATGCTAAGTTCACATGAATTGGTCACCATTAACATCGTCTGAATATTAGTTCAGTCTTGTAGATTATCTGTTCCCTAGAATAATTTTGGTTGGATGTTGCATCACTTTTCATTTAGTCCACATAATAGATGTCCTGCCCTGCACTTAGTTGTCCATTTAGTTCTTTGATCAATTTTGTTCACCATTTTATTCCCCATATGTAGCTCCTTAGTAAGTAGAGACCATTGCAAATGTTCAGTTCATGACTAACCATCTTGCATCTGCCCTGCATTCATATAGGATCAGTCCATGTTCTGTATTATTCCAGATCACTACATCGAATTTTCATTTGTCCATATATGGACAGTCATTAACCATATCCTTGCTCAGTCCATTCCCTTTAAGTTCAGTCTTCACTTTGGCCTGTACATCAAGGTATCAGTCCACTTGTTCTAAGTAGGACCTTGCAAACATATGATCTAACCTTCCTTGTATCTTAATTTCTTGTCCTGTATATATGATTACATATATAGAAGGATTATATGTGTATAGTTGGGAATAAAGAGACAAGAGGCTATGTATCAGTCGTATACAGGAAGTATAGGTCAGATATAAGAGAGAAGGGTGGATATGCATAAGGCCTACCATTTCTCTGTTCACTAATGAGGAGAAAGGGTATTACTGAGTTAAAGAAGGGTGGAGTTTTCTTCATGTGGCATTTGAAGTTCATCATTGAACTCATAAACTCAGACCAATAACCCATGAGTAAGTCTTCTTGTTCAGTATAATTTTCACTTTGGCTTCCTATATTGTTCAGTTAAGGATATATATATATTGTGGTTAGCAACTTAATTGTGAAGAGGACTTGGTAGTAAGGATTTGCATGACTTGTATCAAACATTCCTGTAAGCTGTGGGCAATATAGGTAGCAGAGTTATTTAGAGGGGAAGGAGGAAGCAACAGCAGCAACATTTGGGTTGCAATAGCAGTAACTACCTGAGAATGAAGGGTATCAGTTGTGAGAGAATGTATCAGAGGTTAGATAGAGAGAGAAGAAAGGTTGAACAGAGCAGTAGCAGCATATTAGAAGTGATATGGACTGTAGTGTTGTGCCTTATAGGCTTCGAGTATGTAAAAGATATATATGTATTAGAGAGTATGTGTTTGAGGGAGGTTAGGGTGTTTGTTGATATGAGTATGAAGGTGGGTTATATGTTGTGGGTATGTTAAGTGTATAGATAGGTAAGTTTTGAGTTTTCCTTGTATTAAGGGTTAGGGTGAGGGAATTAGATTTAGTTCATTACTTTGAATATCAAACCTGTGTGTATCTTCTTGGGTCAGTCCACCTATATGGCAGTGTATACATTTATATATGTTATACTAGTAATTGATAATGAGCTTGTATAGTGTCCTATAGTTATACTAAAGGGTATGGTATATATGGGTCGGTTTAGAGCCAGAAATGGTAGTTGTGGGTTAGGGACTCAATTGTAACTCATGTAACAATAGATAAGATATATATATATATATATATATATATATATATATATATATATATATATATATATATATATAGGATATGCTAAAAAAAAAAAAAAAAAAAAAAAGGATATGCTAATGGGTTTCAAGGTTTAAGTTTGGTTTCATAAAATTCACTATAGAAAGTAGGGTGATAGGATTGTGGTTATGGATATTGATATTACTTAAAGCTATCTAAATATGTATAAATTCAAGGTATAAGGTAGGATGCTTAGATACTTAGGTAGTTGGACTAGAATTAACCAAGTTTGGCGGTAATTATTTGACTAGATTGACCAAATTGACTTCTATTGACCTAGAAATAGCCTAGTAGCATATAAACATCATTTAGATTCATTGTTTACTCTAGAACACCAAATAACTTTACATGATCAAATATAGGTTTGTGTGACACCACCTTGGGCATCGATCCTCATTCACTGCTCTAGACGACATGAGAGTACATTCTCTGATAGTTTTTATTTACTTGATGATTATTACGATTCAGCTTCTAGTGTAGTTCTATTTGATTCTCTGTCACAATATAGATTGGTATTCTGGATTCATTCATTTGCGACACATGTATTTAAATCGTCTAGCCCCTATTACCAGACCTACTCATTGGAACCACCTACTCGAAATACTTACAAGCACCATTTACTTCTGGCTAGACTCGTACTCTATTTATGTGTCGGAATATAGATTCACTTGTACTTATCAGGGTAGGAAAATACTCGAGTAAATATGTAAACATTCACAATCATACAAGAACCACCCCTACAAGCAAGATAACCGTCGCCGTTAGGTCAAGCGTGTGACGTGCCGTATTCAACAAAAACCTCCCCTACAAGAAAGATAGCCATCGCCGCTAGACCAAGCGTGCGACGTGCCATATTCACTACTAGTCTAATCGTTGCAAGAACCATCCCTACAAGACAGATAGCCTTCGTACGCTTGCTAAGCGTGCAATATGCCGTATTTACCCGCTAGCTGTTTACATGTCAAACTCGGTATTTCAAAACATACTAGATTAGTGTCTTGTACTAGATTTACGTTGTCTCATGTTATACTGATTGGACTCACATCACATTGTTCTAGTTTAGCTATCTTCATTTACAGTCTTCACTACCATGCTCTCATATTGCACTATATTTACTTTTCTTGTTCTAACCGCTGTTTAATTCAATTCCTGTCTCAAACTTTCTATGTTCATCAAGTATTACTGTCTACAACTGCTTTATAGTCGTTTTCATTTATTTGGAACTGCTAGAGGAGATGTGCTCGTTCCATCCTGACTGAATATATTTTTCAGATGGTTACTCAGAGGATACGTGTCCTACCTACTATGGATCCGAGGAGGGGGTAGCTACCTTCGATCCAGATTCTCAGGAGTGACCGAGAGACCTATTTTAGTTGACTTGTTTTAGATTCTTTGTTTGAACTTGGATTGTAATAATGGAGATTTTTTATTTATTTTTAATTCTGAGACTTGTATTTGAATTGGATATTATTTAGTTGTTGTTTAGTCTTTATAGTTATTTAGATTTCTTTGATATCTTATCGTGCTTTAGAATGTGATTGTGTATTACCGTATCTTTATACTTGTCCTCCATTCAGAGTTGAGATCTATGACAGGTACATTATAACTTTGTATGAGTTGTTAGTTAGTGACCAAGAACAATGTTCTACCGCCAATTCTACGGCGTAGGCTTGGCGCTGTTACGCACTCGTGCTCCTATACCGGCTGTGGGTGGTGACAGACCCAGTTGGTCTAGAGTTGTGGTTTTTCATAAGAACATTGCTATTTGCCTTTGCTACAAGGAGACAAGTCACCAGTTAAGAGTATTTTACGAAATGTCTTTCACAGTATTGTTCCTGTAAAAGAACATAACTTGCATGAAAAATAGATAGTGTTTTCTCAATCATTTGAGCCTTTGTTACTTTTTTCGCACAACCTAAGGCGAGAAAAAGTATTAAACATATCGGAATTGTAGTCGATAACAGTTTTGCAGTCTTGGTATCTTAGGTTCAACCATTCACTTTGAGCAAGCGGAAGGATTACCATCCTTTGATGGTCAAATCTATCCTTTAGAGCTGTCCACAAATTCAATGGATCATCCCCACATAGATATTCTTCCTTTAGATCATCATGGATATGATGTCGTAGGAAAATAAAAACCTTAGTCTTGGCTTTAAAAGATTCTTTATTTTCCTTCTTAATAGTACTATCAAGCATATTAGACTACAAGTGCAACTTCGCATCCAATTGCCAAGATAAATAATTATCTCTGCTCACATCAAGAGCTTTGAATTCAAGCTTTGCAAGACTCGACATCTATAGAAGAATATAATTATATTATATAAATTAATTTAAATAATAAAATTGATAAGTACTTTCAAGAATACAAAAACTTCATATATGCCATAATGTGATGAAACACTATAAAAGAATATTGTGTCTTATGGGTACCACATTTACAACAATGTGATCATTATAATAATTTATTTTAGGTACTTTCTTATAATTCGATTCACATATACAACAATATGAAGTAGTACCTTGTAGAATTCAAATAAATCAAACAAAATAATAGAAATAGCAAAATCACATAAATATAATGAATATATATAATTAACTAATCCATAATAAGAGAAGAAAAATTTAGGATATTCTCGATTTAGATTAATATCATACTTGGGTAAAATTCAAAATGTGGTTTATACATAATGTTAAATAAATTATCATGAATTTTCTATTTTGAATGAAATTGTGAACATGTTTAATAAATTTAGATCTAAACCTAAAGAGAAAATAGATCTAGAAAACTTATGATCTAATCAATCTATAAAACATAAATCAAACTTTTATTTAATTTTACGAAAACATGTATAGGAGTGAGCAGGAAAACAGAGTTGGGTTGAAAACCGACCCGATCCGATCCAAAATAACATTTCGGGTCGGGTTCAAAAAATATGGGTCAGATAATGATTTTTAAACAAATACATTCAATTTTTTGGTTCGGGTTGCGGTTTTGGGATTCGATTTTCGTCTCGAACCGAAAACCGAATTTCTAGATACAGTAAATTTTTATCCCTGCACTTTGTATATATAGAAAGAAAAAACCTAACCCTAAACCTTCTTTTTCCTATCCTCATGTCATTTGGGGGCACTGCTCCTCAGGTCATTTTGGGGGTGCAGCTCCAACGGAAAGAAGAAACTAGCTCCTCTATTTCGAATCTCCAGACCTCTCTTCACTAGAACTATTCTCTCTGGAACTCCTCTCTCCTCTCATCATGAACTCTTTTATGAACTCGTGCAGTTCCTCTCTAGAACTCCTATCCTCTCATCAGCGCTTCCTTCCACCATTCTGCAACCATACTATCGTAGTGATATTTTTATTTTTTATTTTTTCCTCTCTTTTTCTTACAAATTTGTGAAGAATGGCATATTTTATGTTTTCTCTCGATCTTTTGGATTATATGGTTGTGCATGCTTCGATTTAGGATGTTCATGTGTAGATCTATTGAGATGTTCATGTGTAGATCGATCTTCGATGTTCCAAAATTTATTAAAAATGGAATTACTTTATCAGTAGGTCGTAAAGAATAGCTAAATAGAAGAAATAGCTCACCTCTCTTTTTTTTGTTAATAAGGTTTATGATGTTATTTTAATTTTGTGAAGTTGTAAGAAAAAATGTTGATGAAGGACTTTATGAATAATTTTTTGTAAACATATATTACATGAACACATAGAGAACAATGTTTAATTTCTTACAAGTATATTATATGAAATCTCTTGCTCACGGCTAGTTGCAAGCAGCTAGGAATTAATGGGTGTTGATAGTAAACAATATGTTTTGATGGGTGTTGATAGCTGGGTGAATTGTTTTACATTGTTATCAAGTTCGGTATAATATAATATGTATATTCGATCGTTACTAGATTATGAATCTATCTACTATATGTTTTGAATTATTTAGTAAATTATATTTACGGGTTGCATATGATCTGTAATAGTTCAATCTATTATCATCTAATCCAAACTCACAGTGCAATTTATTTCGCATTTCATTTTTTGTTAACTAATAATTTTTTTTTTCTTGCATGATAAGATTTTAACTTCACTGGACTGGACTCTGGAGCCTGTAGACTTCGCTGGAATTTGGAACAGAAAGAAGTTGCTTTGTTGTTGCCTTTTTTTTGTTTCCAACGCGTGCGGGCTCAGTATAATCGTGTGTCCCACGCACACGATTCTTGGCCTGTCGTATGGAATGACTTTTGGAGTACGGACGTAGTCCGTTGGCCTTGTCATCATCGCCGTGCACACGCACCCCGCGCACTCCGTGCGCTCCAGAACTCCGCTCGGCAGCACACCGTCTTTCGACGGCAGTTACTCAACACCTCGCTTTGCCTACGACGCCGAAGAGACGTCCTCGACGACTAAGGGTGACCGCCCGTATGACGGCCACTGATTCCTTGTCGCCTGCAACTACCGATTCTGCCCAGACGCCCGTTCTATGCGCACGATGTGCATAATGGAAACGATCGCCGACGCCCTTACGATCGAGCATGCGATCGTTTATGGCGGACGTCTTTTCGTCGCCCTCAGTAGCGCCGTACGACGGGCCGCGTGGTCGGCCTGTCGCTTATACCCGTGGGCGAATGGTGCCGATTCCCTGATCCGTCGTACGACGACCGTGCACTGAGTTTGCTACACGGACGCGGTATTAGGTGGAGGTGCTGTAATTCCAAAATGGTTCGGTTTTATCTAGTTTTGAAACAGAAAGAAGTAGGGGTATGCAACGGTCGGTGGTCGACCGATTTAGTCATAACCGAAGTTGAACCAAAGTTAATCGGTTTGTAAATAATAACAGTCGAACCAAACCAACCAACTGGTCGGTTCGGTTTTGAAACCGACCGACTTGGTTTGGTTTTGGTCGGTTCGATTTGGTCGGTTTTAAGCAAAGGAAAAAAAAATGGACTGACATTAATTTGGGTACTGTTGTCTATTGCTTATTTTATGGAACTTCAGTCACACAGGGAAAAAACAGGACTTGGTTCGGTTGCATTCAACCAACAGCCCCTAGCAATAGAACAAATATATCAAAGCCCAATTTCAAAAGTCAGAACATGATGAAGAAGATACATATTATGGAATGAGGACATGAAGAATATGCATTCATGATTCAGCCAACAGTTCTCACATAAGGTATCAGAGAATGCAACCAAACTAAGGTATACAGTTCTCACATTTTAATCAACAAATGAAAAGTATGCATTCAAGACTTCAAGTTTCAACCAACATTTCTCATTACAACCAACAGTTCTCTGTTCTCACATTTTAATAAACCAAGGCATTGATTCAACCCTATTGATCCAGAGAATGTAACCAACATTTTAATCAACCAAGCAAGGTACTGAGAATGCTCTCTAGATTCAGCCCCCCTAGCATAAAGATATCAAACCCAAATTTCAAAAGTCAGTACAATGTAGTTTCATACAAATTTAATGAGGGCCTGTATTGACTTTTCTGGACCACAGGACACAAAATAATAGTATTCATACATCTTTTCTGGACCACATGACACAAAAGGACCACAAGACACAAAATTTATACATATTTAATGTCGTTGCCAATACCAGAAAATTCATATATATTTAATGTCGTTACAAATATAGAAAAATTTTACATACAAGAAAAAATTTACATACAAGAAAACATTTATTTGGTAGATTTTTTTCAGGTAAATTTTCCACTGATTCTTCTGATTCCTGAATTTGATTATTTGGTGGATTTTTCCAAGTAAAATTTCTTCTGAAACACACAAGAAAAAAAAAACCCTAACCCTAACCTATCCAGTAACCAATATCTATATAGATATTGTATATGTAGTAGAAAAGAGAGGATGTAAAATACTTACCAACTGTCGGAGAGGGAGGGTCAGAGCCGGCCGGTGGAGAGGGAGAGGAGATTAGAATTGGGAGAGGAAAAAAATGGAGAGAGAGGGGTAAAAATTGGAGTCGCCCAAATAAGAAAAGTGAACTTTTCTATTAGCTGCTGTCAAGTGTTAACTGGTTCATAGAGTGTAGACTCTCCATACCAAACCAGACAAACCCTAATTTATTTAACACTCAGTGAGGTTTTGGTTCGGTTCGGTTTGGAACAGTTTTTGGACTAACCAAACCGTGAACCGAACTGAACCGGTCAGTTTTACATAATATGTAGTCGAACAAATCCGACCGAACCATCGGTAGGTTAAAAACCGACCGGTTCGGTTAAAAACTGATCGATTCGGTTTGATTTGGTTCGATTTGGTCGGTTTGACTTAAATGTGCACAACCCTAGAAAGAAGTTTCTTTGTTGTTGTACAATTGTCCCGAAAATCGAACCGATCGAAAATTCAAACCGGTTTTGTTAGGTTCTGTTTTGTTTAGTTTTACCACAAATTTTTTTAAAAAAATGGTTCTCGATTTTTTTTCGATTTTTTGAAAACTTGTTCGGTTTGAACTGAAATGAACCGTTGCTCAGCCCTAAATATGTATCTAAGTATACAAGATTATACTTATCTCTTCAATACCTTTTTTTTTCTTAGGATAACTCTTTCTCCCTTATGTAAAATATTTCTTCTTTCTTCTATTTTCTAGAACAATCATCCTGATAACGTATTATAAAGTAAAGAAAAAGAGATATTGAAAATGAAGGAGATTGTTTCTTCATTCACTTGTCTCAATCAACTTGAGAAGAGACCTTTATATAGGCTTACAATGGAGATTAACATCATGATGACAATTAAGGAGAAATGCCAAAAGACATAGGTTATGGATAACCAAGAGGCATATGTTATGGATAACCAAAAGATATAGGTTATGTAGACAAAACAATTACAGTAAATTATCCAAAATTACAACAAATATTTGATTCTTCTTTTATTGGCTTGTATACATGTGATGTGTTAGCTCAAGCAGTGGTAAGTTTGGTGGAGTTTTATTACTAGTAGATAAGGTTCAAATCTCACCACCAACATTTATTTTTTTTAGCTTCACCGTTGGAGAAATTCCTTCAGAGCTAGGCCCTGCGGACTGTGATGAGTATGAAGGAGAGGACGAAGGACGAAAAGTGGCACTTTAATGATGCATATTGCACTACACACATACGCATCGTAATAACCAAACACGTCGCCTAGAGGGAGGCCTTGTGTAAGCTCTCTACTAGAATTTAGGATTTTTTGAATCCGATTATAATATTCTTATCTAAATAAACTAGCAAATTGTTTATTTTAATATTGTATACATATATCAATTTTAAATGATTAAGAAAGAATTGAGATGAATATAAATTTTTTTAGACAACACTATAATCTGTTCTAATCTTAATGTGATCCTAACTAATTATAATTCTAAATACAATCCTTATCTTATATCCGCATTTGAATTAAACCATCTCTCCAATTAAGTAAAATCTAGTATCCTTAGGATTAGCAAATTCCTAAGTACACCTAATCTTATTGGAATCAATATATATATATATATATATATATATATATATATATATATATATATATATATATATATATATATATATTATATATATATATATATATTTTTTTTTTTTTTTATATATATATTTATATATATATATATAAATATATATATATATATATATATAATCTTATATATATATATATATTTATATATATATATTTATATATATATATATATATATATATATATATAAAAAATATATATATATATATATATATATATATATATATATATATATAATATATATATATATATATATATATAATGGCGAACGCTCGGGCGCAGGCGCGGCGACCGATCCCCTGGCTAGGGTTTCGGGAAAATCGAACTTCCCTCCCCCCCCAGACCCCCCGATCCGCTTGCGGGGAAGGGGCCTAGGCGGCTGGGAGGTGCGGGAGGGGGTGGACAACACCCTGGAGGGAGCAGCAACGTGACCCCTCCCCACGCGGGGAGGGGGGGTGGTCGGGAGGTGCCGGCGGGACCCCCCCAGGCGGGGGGGGGGGGTCGGGAGGTGTCGGTGGCGGGACCCCCCCAGGTGGGGCGGGGGGGGGGCAGGAGGCGTCGGCGGCGGGACCCCCCCAGGCGAGGGGGGGTCGGGATGCGTCAGCAGGACCCTCCTAGGCGGGGGGGGGGGGGGTCGGGCGACAACGGGGAAGCGGGCTCCGACCTGGCGGCGGCGGCGGGACCCCCCCCACGCGGGGGGGGGGGGGGGGATGGGTGGAGGCGGCGGCGACACTTCCGGAAAAGCTCCCATGTTTGAGTTCGGTTCCGGAGGGGACAACAATGGGGATGCCGGCTGGCAGACCATGACGAGACGACGGACTGGAGGACGGAGAGAGGCTCTGCCCCAAATCTCGGGAAGGGCGGGGACATAGAATTATGGGAATCGACCCTTGATCGGCGCTATGGATCCACGGCGTCGTGGGGGAGGCACGGTGAGTTCTGTCTCGGGTTGGAGGCCAAAGGCGACGGCGGCCGAGAAGGCTAAGGGTATTGCGACTGATACCGGCAGGCCAGGCCAGAGTCCTGTAACTCCACCGCCCAGGACGCACGTTGAGGAGCAGAGGCCTCGATCGTGGAAAGAGGTCTGCACGCCGGTGGTTGCGAAAAGCCCGATGTCGATGGAGTTTGTCCCACCGATGTCAGTTGGAGGAGGGCTCTGGGCGTACTTTCCCGCTGAAGAAATTGCGGTCATGTCCGAATTCTGGAAGAACACCCTGGTCCTTTATGTGCTAGGGAACAAGCCGTTCTATGGACAAATTCGGGGCTATGCGGAGCGGGTCTGGAGACCCAAAGGTAGCATGGAATTCTTCTCGCGGGAGAACGGGTTCTATTATGTCAAATTTGGGTTAGCGGAGGATGTGTCCAGGATCTTACAGGGAGGGCCTTGGTCATTTGATGGGAGGCTTATTATACTGAAGGAGTGGACGCCGGAGCTACGATATGAGAAGGAGGTGCTGAACGCCATTCCTATATGGGTCAGATTCCCTGAGTTTCCTGTACAATATTAGAGTATTCCGCTCCTTTTGAGACTTGCCAGTCTTATGGAGAAGCCGATCAAAGCTAACGAGGCCACCACTTTTCGCACCAGACTGATGTATGCTCGGGTCTTCGTGGAGATAAAGGCGGGCTCGGAGCTGTCGAGTATGCTCGAGTATCAGGTACCGTCAGGGGAGGTACTAACACAGGCGGTGGAATATGATTGGGTCCCTCCCATGTGTTCTCGTTGTGAGTGCTTTGGGCACACTACCAGTGCGTGCAAGTGCAAGGGGAAGGAGACAGCCAGGCTACAGGTGGCTCGGACAGAAGCCCTGGGACATCGTCGACACCCAGTCACTTTTCTGGAGAGACGGAGACAGTCAGACATATGAAGGAGGACTCAGGGATGGAGGTTGATAGGAGGCTGGAGTCAAGATCACCGGTGAGACAGAAGAGCACACAGGGGGAGTTAGTCCCGTTCAGGCCACAGGGGGCCATAGTGACCAGGGGTATGAGCGAGGCTGGTAGCGGTCAGAGGGTAATGGAGACATCCCAGGTGATCCAGGTGTACAGCAGCAGGAAGAGACACGCTCCGGCTACACGGGAGGATATCCCTCAGGCGAGGGATATGGATGACCAGTCCGAAGACAACCCTGACTGGACTCTTACTCTCAGTAGGATCCAGGCCCATCTTGCCCCTTCCTCCATGATAGATGCTGTCATTGATAAGGCGGATGAGACACTTTCCTCGAGTGTCAATCCAGACGAGTTCCAGAGGGACCCCCCCTCTTTTATTTAGATGTCGGTCCTAGCATGGAACATTAGGGGAGGTGTTCCATTGGGCGATGGAGGGAGATTGGAGGGGTTTTGAGAAGGGAGTCATGTGACATTGCTATCCTGCTGGAGACAAAGATTAGAGGGGCCGCTATGCTCTCGCGTAGGACTCCGGCAGACTGGGATCATATTCATAACTTAGATCTTTGTGATATGGCAAGGATCTGGGTTAGGTAGAACAAAGGTAGCTGGGAGGGGGTGCAGATCCACAAATCAGAACAACTCATCGGCGTCACCTTCAAGAACAAAGGGGGTTTCCGGTTCATCCTGGGTGCTGTGTATGAACATAATGATCGGAGACTCCGGGAGGCTTTATGGGAGGATATTGTGCATCTGGGTCTCCTGGCGGACAACATGCATCTTCCCCTGCTCGTCATGGGGGACTTCAATGCTATGCTGCTCCGTCAAGAGAAGGTGGGTGGTCGTCCTGTTCCGGACCCGATCTTATATGACTTCCAGAGGTGCCTGCTTAGATCAGGGATGCGAGTGCTGGAGCGAGCTGGACATATATGGACCTAGCACAACAAGGCCACTCATAACCGGATTGCTTGTCAGCTGGATCGGGCCTTGGGCAATAGTGAGTGGTTCAGGTGCTTCCCGAACTCGGTGGCGGAAGGTCTGGCGGCGGGTACTAGCGATCATTCTCCTATCTGGGTTGGCCTCTGTGAGAGACCCATTCAGAGGGCGAGGCCATTTCGGTATAACAACAGCTGGTACTTGTCGGCTGGATATGAGGAGGTAGTTATGGGAGAGATGGAGCACTTCCCGGATGGCACGGCTCAGTTCCGCATGGTACACAAACTTAAGCAACTCAAGAGGTCCATCAGGGGATGGGTGAAGATAAGACCACATACCTCCCTGGCGGATAAGGAGGCCGAGCTTCGGGACATCCAGGAGGCACTCCAAGCTGACATTATGAACGGGAAGCTGGCGGCTAAGGAGAAGATCTTGATCGAGGAGGTCAGCACCATGAGATTGCAGGAGGAGATCAGTACGGCTCAGAGGGCCAAATGTACCTGGCTCAAAGATGGGGATCGCTGCACCAAATTCTTCTACGATGTGATCCGTACCCGTCAGCACCGGAACAACATTCCCAGACTTCTGAATGCTGAGGGTCGCCTTGTTGGGGATCCGGTGGAGATTCAGGAGGAGGCCGTCAGATTCTACACTGACTTATATCAGCAGACGGACTATCCCAGCACGTTCCCAGGCCTTGTCACGAAGAGACTGGTAACCCGCCATGGGAATAGTCTGCTCTTGGCCCCTGTGAGGATGGAGGAGGTTGAAGACATAGTGATGAAGGCTAATCCTCATAGAGCCTCGGGGCCTGATGGCTTCTCTTCTGGGTTCTTTAAGAGGCACTGGGGGTGCTTAAGGCCCCGGTTCTGGCGACGGTTCAGGAGTTCTTTGAGACGGGCAAGCTCCTGAAGGAGATGAACCACACATTCTTGACGTTGGTTCCTAAGAAGGAGGGAGCGACCTCACTTGCTGATTTTTGGTCCATTGCTTGCTGCAATTTTCTTTACAAGATTATCACTCACCTTATGTGCAGGCGTATGGAGGTGATTATGCAGGGATTGGTGTCCCGGAACCAAGTAGCCTTCATCAAGGGACGGTCGATAGCAGAGCACAGCCTGCTTGCCCATGAGATGGGGAGGGAGTTCAGCAAGTCGGAGGGAATGAAGGCTTGTGTGAAACTTGACCTTCGGAAGGCCTATGATACTGTCAACCGGGACTTCCTGTGTCACTTGATGCTTGCTATGGGGTTCGACGAGGGGTGGGTTGAGAGGGTGAGGGAGTGCATCTGCTCCCCTACATTCTCTGTCCTCATCTAGGGCATGCCGCATGGCTATTTCAGGAGCAACAGGGGGTTGAGGCAGGATGACCCACTCTCACCGTACCTTTTTATCCTGGTGATGGAGTCCTTTACGTGTTTGATGGATATGGCAGTGTATAGCAAGAGGATCGTCCTACTTTTCTGCTTGGTGAGTCCGGTTGTATCCTACTTGATCTATGATGACGACTTATTGGTGCTGCTCCAGCCTACCATGCGGGGAATGAGAGCCCTCTCTGACATTATGGAGGAGTTCAGACGGTTATCTGGGCTCCAGTTGAACAGGGAGAAAAGCCGGATCTATTTCAGCTCCCGGTGTACACAGCAGGAGGAGAGGGCCTTTGCCTTGGGCGTGGACAGAGGCGAGATCCCAGTGAAATATCTGGGGGTCCCGCTGACTGTCAACTATGCCAGAGAGCAGGATTGCCACAGCTTGGTGGACTTTGCTCAGAGGAGAGTGGAAGGATGGCAAGCCGCGGGTCTATCTTTCGGAGGCCGGATAGAGTTGGTACGTTCAGTTATTGCTGGCATCACGATGTTCTGGTTCCAGTCTATCCAGATCCCCTCGGCTACTATTCGTAAAGTGGAAGCCATTTGTGCTGACTTTATCTGGAGGGGAGGGATACATACGATATCCTGGGTCCACCAATGTCGGCCACGGGAGGAAGGAGGGGTGGATTTGAGGCCTCTTCATACAGTCAGGAAGGCAGCTTGTGTGAAGATGGCCTGGAGATTCATCAAGGGGGGATCGCTCTGGGCAGATTGGATGGCGAGCAGATACCTGAGGCGGACCAACTTCTGGGCTTGCAGGATAGACAACAATTTTTCGGTCACGTTCAAGGCCATCCTGAGGTGTAGGCCGGTGCTCCAGACAGCTATTTGCAGGCACATGAAGGATGGGACGACTACTGACCTCTGGCTAGATCCTTGGTTGGGTTCCAGATCCTTGTTCGAGCGTCTGGGGGGGCAGCTGGACAGAGAAGCTGGCAGGGGGCTCACCTGCAGTCGGATTATCAGAGATAGAGTTTGGAGGCCAGAGGAATATACTTATACAGCACAGCTAGCCGAGGAAATCCGCCTTATTACTATCGACGCTAGCCAGGCTGAGGATACATGGAGCTGGGCAGTACCAGGTGCGGGGGGTGGGCCAGGTCATTTTTGCTTTCGTAGCTGCTACGATTTGGTTCGGACCCACCACGACCAGGCTGAGGAGGTGGACTTCATCTGGGACAAGGGCGTAGCTCGGAAGATGCAACTTTGTACATATCGCCTTCTCCGGGGTAGACTGATGACGAGAGACAGACTACTCCGGTTTGGGATGCAGATCCCGGATGCTAAATGTGTGCTATGTAATGGGGAAGATGAATCTATGGGGCATCTCTTTTTTGGTTGCCCGGTGACTTGGCACATTTGGACTGAGCAGTGTGCACAGCTGAGAGGAGGAGTTGGGATAGATCGAGACATCCGGAGCATTCTCAGCTGGATCCGTGATCACAGTAGCCGGGATCCGGGGTGGGCTAGAAGAGCCAGAGTGCGTCTTGCTGTGTCGGTTTGGCACATCTGGAAGGAGCGGAACAGACGTATCTTTGAGGGCTTGACTACCCTCCCTTATTGGAATTCTACATAATATAGAATTCGATGTATCTGTAATGGCCCCATAATAGTATTTTGGGGCTAGGATAGTTGTGATGTTGTACTTTAATACCTTTTCCGCTATATGCGAGGAATAAATTCACCCTTATTCCAAAATATATATATATATATATATATATATATATATATATATATATATAAGTATCCTTATTTAAACTAGTCCTAATCCTATCCAAATCAACTAATCCTAATTCTATCCAAATTAAATGAACCTATTCATATTCAAATTAAGTAATCGCTATCCATTATATACCCCTACTAAACTTATGAAATAAAATTACCTCTCATATTTTCTTACCCACAAATCCTCTTTTTTTGGTTCAAAACAGCCTAAAATCAATGACTTTGAAGGACCGTATCTCATGTCTTTGGACTTCGTTTCACCTATATTTTTTTGTTAGAAGCGTATCAATGTAAGCTTATATAATATATATTTTAATAGATTTAATTCGAACTATGAATTTCTTTAAATATTTTAGAGATCAGGTATTCGTAAAATGAATATGTTTTGGTGTTTTCGTGATTTCGGGAGTTCCCAAACATGAAAACGTGAACCGTTTAATTTTTCGAAAAGATGATATAAAGACCTACAACATAGTTAATTTCAAAAATAATTGAATTGATTTAATATATACAATATTATCTGTAAGTATAAATTGACTAAACAATAGATGTATAACTACTTTGAAATCCAGTTGAATATTATTTATAACGTTTTAGATCAAATAATAAGCTTTGTTAGGATTTTGGATTCTCTAGATTTGGAGTTAATAGCGAAGTGCTTCCGCTTTGTCAACTATTTGATTTGTACCATTCATCCAAAGGCTAAGACAAGTATCACTATGACCTATGTTGCCTTTATTTTATGCTTCATATTATTTTTTCTTTTAACTATTAGTCTTACCTCTTCTATTACTAGTGCATGAGAGTTATACTTGTTATAATTACCACATATGTTCACTTATTATTTTTGTTCAATATTCAAGTTTAATGTTAATATAAGTGATCATTGTTCGCCATCGGATTATTGTGGGTAGAAAGAGTGCATGGGATAACAAGTATCTTTCAAGGAGGATAAGGGAAGAAGAGATAGTATTAAACAAGACTCCTTTCCTTTCCTTTCCTTTATATAATGCAATTTGGACACAGGGGCAAAACAGTAATTTTGGATCAAAACAATATTTGTCGTTGGACTCATTTTGTACCGAAAAATATGTCAGGAAAAAGTCCTCTAAACTTAGAAAATTACATGTCCATGAGTCCATAATAATGATACGAACCCAATGGTATATCCAGAATTGGATTCCGATAAGTCGATCTCAAAATGATCCGTTGACCTACAAGTTGGAATCCGATTTGCACGAAAATACGTATCAGATCCAAAGTCCACTAAATCTAGCAAAATATATGTTAACGAGTCCAGAATAATGATACGAACCCAACGGTATATCCAAAATTAGATTATGATGAGCAGATCTCAAATTAACCCGTTGACTCGGACAAAGGGACCCGATTTGTACCAAAATGCATGAAGGGGCCACATTGCTCCAAACTTAGCAAATTATATATATATTTTAGCAGGAACGATGCCACGAGTCCACTGGTGGCAATAGAATTGGAACCCGGAGTCCCGGGTCCAAAATTAGAATTTGACAAGTTGGAAATTAAGGTTTCGAGAGGTCAACTTTGGCATCGATTTCAACCAACCAAATGGCAACCTACAAAGCTAAAATTTTTATAAAGGTGATTATACCTGCTATGCACAGAAACTAGTGGTGCATCAAACGGAGCTACAATGGCGGAGAAACAAATCCACAAAGTCGGCTCCACAAAACTGCCTAAATTAAACGTGATTTAAACGGTCAACTTGGTGGCCGGTTTTGACATAGCAAATGGTCAAATTAACGGTTGAAGTTTTTGATGAGTGAAGGGGTATATACTAAGATTGAGACAGAAGAAACGAATCGATGATCCAACTGTCGGATCGTCCAAAAATGTGTTCAAAGTTGCTGTGGCGAAATACGATTCTGAACTCGAATTCGCGCGCGTCACGACGGGATTTCATACGAAACACACGAATCGACTGTTTCATGCGCTGCAGATGTTGCCGCGTGTCGGAGTCACATGTAGAGGGAATCACCGATGGTCCTACAAATGAGGGAAGGCGACATGCGATGACTGCCACTGCTACGCTTGCTGCTCGTGCACGTTGTTTGCTACCTCGATTGTGCGTGGCCGACGCGGCCAGGTCCGGTATTGTTGCTGCGCTGCCTGGCCCTTCCCATGTATGCGGCGGGACTACACGTGGTGGCGCTTGCAATGGCGGGCGGCTATCTGCTGCTGTAATAGGAAGAAGGAGAAGATGAGGTGTTTAGGTTGGGTGTTTTGCGGCTAGGTTTCCTGGCAGTAAAGGAAGAAGGGGATGGATATATAGGAGAGGAAGAGAGCAACAACCTGGAGAGGAGGACAACATGCTCTATACCACTGTGGTCGTTTCGGCATCTGCAAGACAGTGTACGTACGAGCCAAGAAGCAGAACATGAGCACTCGAGATTTGAATTAAGTGGTTCGGGTATGGGTCGGGTGCAGCCGAATACCTGCACGCCCGATAATACAAATATTAATTTTTGGGTTAAGGGTTAGTGGGCTGCGGCTTGGGGGTGTCGAGCTAATGGGAGAAGGGATAAATAAAGGAAAAAAATGTAAAAGTTTTTACACTAAGCCCATAGAAAAACATAAGTGGATATCTAATTCCTATTTTTCAAAAATTATGTTAACAAAAGCTAGAATTTCACCTAACCTAAATATCACCAAGTATAACAATTATATATATATATATATATATTTGAAAATAACCAAATAATGTTAGGGCTACTTTAACTAACTATAGTTATAACAAGTAAGTTATTGCAAAAATGTCATCAAATAATTGTTAATAAAAATACAAAATATATATATAATATACTTAAGAATAGGGGGCGCACATGCACTTGGGTTGGGTGGCTTGGGTTTGATTGGGTTAGATTTGGGCTTAGTGCGATCATTACTACAATCTATGTTATTTATGAATATTGATGAAATAGTAGCATACGGGAGTTCATTTGGATGGCACACGAGTGACATGTGTGTAGTAGGATAAAAAATGTCAAAAACATATATCGGATCGATTAGATTGGACCAATATCGAGTTCCGAAATTAAATTGGAAGCTAGGTCAAGTTTTTCAGTAGATGGTCCTATGGACTAAATTGACCAGAAAGTTGTGCGATGCCAATGGAATGCAAGGGAACAAGTTTATGTGGACATGATATATCAAAATGAATATAATCTTATCTACTTCAAAAGTCATAAAGGAAGTTCTAAGAGATTGACATATTTGACCCCCCAAAAATCAAAGTCACGAAAAAGTATATTTAAGGATCAAAACTAATTAAAATAAAATATTTATTGAAAATAATTCATTTAAAAATTTCAATAGAAATCCCAAAATTTAGGGGGCACACATGGGTCAAATGGGTGGAATGCTATCAAGTCCTAAATTAGAAAGTAGGTCAAGTTTTATTGTAGATAGCGAGTTGGCCTAAATTGACTCGAAAGTTGTGCGATGAAAATAGAATACAAGAGAACATGTTTGAATGGAATATTTTATATTAAAATGAAGATAAACTTGTCTAGATCAAGACACATGAAGGACGTTTCTAGAGATTGGCATTTCTTGTGCTCCAAAAATCAAATCTACGGAAATTTATATATTATGATCATTAATAATAGTGGAAATATATATATATATATATATATATATATATATATATATATATATATATATATATATATATATATATATATATATATTAGGAGCTTCGGATTCTCCGAAACCTGGAATGACATCATTTACAGATCCATAAGCAACTCATGGTTCTCCACTGTCATCAACGGGCAAGCAGACAGATTCTTTAAATCTAGCCGCGGGGTACGACAAGGAGATCCTCTATCCTCCACAGTCTTCATTATTGCCGTAGAGGCCCTCAACAGAAACCTAAACAGCATGGTCAACATTCCTAGATTCTGCCACTTTCACACCACCGCTGGCTGCCCTATTATCACTCTTCTGGCTTACGCCATTAACGTCCTAATCTTCTCCTCGGGGGACACCGATTCCGTTGAGGTGGTCAATAATACCCTGGAGAAATACACCAGATGCTCCGGACAGCGGATCAACCGCGACAAAAGTGTCATCTACACCCACCACAAAGCCGACAGGAGCCACTCAACCACTCTCACCAATCTCACCTCCTTCTCCACTGCATATCCTCCATTCACATACCTGGGCTGCCCTCTGGTTTACGACAGATCGAATTCGGGCATCTTCGGCGGGCTTGTTAACAAGGTCAGGAAAAAGATCGAGGGATGGCACAATGCTACCCTATCTCCAGGTGGCAAGATGATCCTCATCAAGCACGTACTTTCATCCATTCCTATCTACACCCTGGCAGTCTGCTCCCCACTGTTGAAGGTTCTCTCCTCCCTGGAGGCACTCTTTGCCAACTTCTTCTGGGGTCACCAAGACGGTAAGGATAAGCATCACCGGGTCAGCTGAAACACGATGGCCAAACCCACGGATGAGGGAGGCCTCGGGTTCATAAAATTATCTCACATCGTGGACGCCAGCTCGATGAAATTGTGGTAGAAGCTAAGATAATATATTTCTGTCCGGACACGGTTCATGAGAGCCAGATACTTCCAACACTCCCATCCAGCGACAACAGAAGCCAACAGTCGATCCTCCGTACCCTGGCACCGTATTCTATACGGCTGTTGGCTAGCCGAACCCCTCATCCGCTTGCGTCTCGGTACCGAAGATTCTTCACCTAGCCTTGAACGATGGATTAGCAATAGAATCTACCAACTGTCCCCGACCGCCCCCTCCCCCAACTGCAAGATCAGGGATCTTTGGGACCCAGCGGCGAGATGGAGATGGGAGCAGATCAGAGAGTGGATTGGGCAGGAGGCGACGTTAAAGCTAGCCTCCGCTGATCTCAGGATCAACGATCTCCCAGACAAATGGATTTTGACCCCCAACATCGGAGAAGAGTTCTCGATGGCCTCTGCCAGGCGGGAGGTAGGGGACGACGGCATGCATGCCCCACTGATCGCATCTTTTTGGCAATCGTGCATCCCCAACAAGTGGTCCTTTCTGATCTGGAGAGCTCAGCGGAGGAAGCTACCGACCGACGATTCCCTCACCTCCATCGGTTACAGCCTCGCTTCCAGCTGCCACTACTGCACCTCTCATAGTCCTGAAACAGCGGAACACATCCTACTCTTCGAAGATCTTGCTAATCTGATCTGGCGTGACCTCTCCCGTCGCTGGAAGAAGAGGCATCGGCCCGGGGGCTTCAACGATTTCCTAGCTAACTGGGGAGACTCCCATAGCCATCAGATTGCTGCAGCCGTAGGTATATGGATCCTCTGGAAGAACCGAAACAAATTCTGGTATAAAGGACGTCAATTCAACCCTGATCAGCTGACCCGTGAAGTCCGCCGTCAAATTCTTAAAACCAGACAACGATGCTCCCACTTCTCGGAGAAATTTTGGCAGGCCTGGAGTTAGCTTCGCTTTTGCGTACCCTCTGGGGCCGGATAGGCTATTTAGGTTTTGTTGTTTCTCCGCGCTTGGCGCGCTTACTTGTATAGGCTTCAACATTTTGTGCCTGATACATCAATAAAAGTTCTTTTCTTCAATATATATTTTTTTCTTCAATATATATATATATATATACATATATATATATATATATATATATATATATATATATATATATATATATTAATCAATATAGTAATTAAAATATAACTTAAAATATATACAAAATTCAGAGCACTTACAACCTCTCCATGTTAGAAAATGTTCTCATTGAAATTTAAGCATACAATAACATAGAAGCAATCAATAATGAATATTAAAGAAAACATACATAATCTCATGAAGAGATGAGAAAAAATCTCTCGAATTGCATCCTCGCGTTCCCAAGTCGACTAGCCTGGTAACTACAAAAATTTGTCATATTGGCGACGTTCCAAAATGTCGCTAAACTCAGCCAAAACGTCGCTAAACTAAATTAGCGACATTTTCAGTGACGCTTAATAAACGACGAAAAAAATGTGTCGCTAATCGAGAAAAGATCGCAAAACGTCGCTAGGGCGACGTTTGTTAGCGACGTTTATAACGTCGCTAATTTACGACGTTATTTATGACGTTTTCAAGTGGTCGCCGATTAGCAACAAATTAGCGACGTTCTTTCGACGATGTGGTGGCATCAGATTGTTTGCCACATCAATTTAGCGACGTTTTTAGCGACCTTTATATTCGTCGCTAAATGTTAGCGACGAATATAAACGTCGCTAAAAACGTCGCTAAATTGAAAAAAAATAAAAAAAGAATCCAGAATGCAAATGTACAATCCAAAATACAGAATCTAATCCCTGGGTTCGCCGACCCTTCGGTGGAACACTCAACACCGGCCCACACAATACAATCCAGAATAGACCAAAAATAATTGGTCGTCTCTCAAGCCTCTCGGAACATCACAATATGCATCACACATAACACAAACAAATATATATCACAATATGCATCACACAACAAGCTATACCAATATACTTCACACACAAGAAAACAAATATCCATCACAATATCCAAATGGAGATATATCCAACAAAACAAATATCTATCACAATATCCAGATGAGATATATCCATCAAAATAAATCCAGTCAATAAATGTATCTACTGTCGTCTATGCTGGGGCAGATAGAACTCCCTCAGCCAGCGTGCATAAGTAGGATCCGCGGCAGCCAGATCAATATCCAGAGGAGATGGATGACTGAAACTCCCGGTGGAACTGCCCTGTGGTGCCACCTCCTCCTTCACAGCTCCCTCGACTTTAGGAATTACTTCTGGAGCAGCTCTCTCGGTGGAACTGCCTTCTGGAGCTGGAGCCACCTCCTCTTTCACAGCCATCTGTGCCTCCCTCAAGCGAGATCCTCGGATCTTAGGTGCCATCTGTGAGAACGGGTACCATCTCGTTTGAGTACATTTTCAAAAGCAGATAAAATACAAAAAAATTTAATTTTTTGCCAAGTGCGAGAACGGATGGCTCAGAACACAACCCAAAATTCATTCTAGCATACATTAGTGTGAATCATCTATGTTCTGTACATATGGTGTAGTATACGTTCTTATCGTATCTAGTAGCTAGTATCTGAAGAATGTAACAGAATCAAGATGAACTCACATAATGTAATACTAAAACATCATCTACTACTATATAAGATATAGTGATAGGTTGTCGTATCATCATTGTCGAAGGACGAGGGTCGAAGGACAGTCAACTTTATCAACGGCTACATAGTTACATGAGCTAGTCGTCGCGAAAAGTCGCTATGACGTTGCTAATAGCGACTAATTTAGCGACGTTAGTATGAACGTCGCTAAATTCTAATTATATTCCCCCCACCAATTCATTTCCCCCATTTTACTCTCTCACTCTCTCTCCTCTCCCCCTCCGGCGTTCTCACTCTCTCCGGCGCTCTCACATTACTAATTCATATCTGTTTTAAGTGTGAGAACGGATGGCTCAGAACACAACCCAAAATTCATTCTAGCATACATTACTGTGGATCATTATGTTCTGTACATATGGTGTAGTATATGTTCTTATCGAATCTAGTATCTGAAGGATATAACAAAATCAAGATGAACCCACATAATGTAATACTAAGACATCATCTACTATAATAACAGAATCAAGATAGGTTATCGTATCATCATTGCCAAGGGAGGGAGGTTAATTGGAGGAAGTTACTGCAGAAAGTGATGAACGACATGAACTGACACACGAAAATAAGGAGCTCTAAGCTGGAATAAGAAAAGTTGTGCTTTAGAAAAAGAACTCTTGTAAACTCTTTGTTCACAAAGCAAGCTGTAATTAAAGAATACAGAACAAGTATCGAGTTCGTAACTCAAGTATAGAGCTTACAAGAGTTATAAACTCGATACTTGTTCTGTATTCATTATATCTTGCTTTGTGAACAAAGAGCTTACAACGATGTATTTCACATGCTTAATTGCCAAGTATGGGTCAGAACACAGCCATCTGTGCCTCCCTCAAGCTAGATCCTCGGGTCTTAGGTGCCATTTGTGAGAACGGGTGCCATCTCGTTTGAGTACATTTTTGAAAGCAGATAAAATACAGAAAATTCAATTTTTTGCCAACTTTGAGCGGATGGCTCAGAACACAACCCAAAATTCATTCTAGCATACATTAGTGTGAATCATCTATGTTATGTACATATGGTGTAGTATATGTTCTTATCGAATCTTGTATCTAGTACCTGAAGAATGTAACAGAATCAAGATGAACTCACATAATGTAATACTAAAACATCATCTACTACTATATAAGATATAGTGATAGGTTATCGTATCATCATTGTCGAGGGATGAAGGTCGGAGGACAGTCAACTTCATTTACAGCTACATATTTACATGAGCTAGTCATCGCAAAACGTTGCTATGACGTCGCTAATAGCGGCTAATTTAGCGACGTTAGTATGAACGTCACTAAATTCAAATTATATTCCTTCCACCAATTCATTTCCCCCATTTTACTCTCTCACTCTCTCTCCTCCCCCCCTCCGGCGCTCATGTAGTACTAATTTATATCGGTTTTAAGTGTGAGAACGGATGGCTCAGAACACAACCCAAAATTCATTCTAGCATACATTAGTGTGAATCATCTATGTTCTGTACATATGGTGTATTATATGTTCTTATCGTATCTATTATTTGAAGGATATAACAAAATCAAGATGAACACACATAATGTAATACTAAGACATCATCTACTATAATAACAGAATCAAGATAGGTTGTCGTATCATCATTGCCAAGGGAGGGAGGTTAATTGGAGGAAGTTACTGCAGAAAGTGATGAACGACATGAACTGACACACGAAAATGAGGAGCTCTAAGCTGGAATAAGAAAAGTTGTGCTTTGGAAAAAGAACTCTTATAAACTCTTTGTTCACAAAGCAAGCTGTAATTAAAGAATACAGAACAAGTATCGAGTTCGTAACTCAAGTATAGAGCTTACAATAGTTATAAACTCGATACTTGTTCTGTATTCATTATATCTTGCTTTGTGAACAAAGAGCTTACAACGATGTATTTCACATACTTAATTGCCAAGTATGGGTCAGAACACAGCCATCTGTGCCTCCCTCAAGCGAGATCCTCGGGTCTTAGGTGCCATCTGTGAGAACGGGTGCCATTTCGTATGAGTATATTTTCGAAAGCAGATAAAATACCGAAAATTCAATTTTTTGCCAACTTTGAGCGGATGGCTCAAAACAAAACCCAAAATTCATTCTAGCATACATTAGTGTGAATCATCTATGTTCTGTACATATGGTGTAGTATAGGTTCTTATCGAATCTAGTATCTAGTATCTGAAAAATGTAACAAAATCAAGATGAACTCATATAATGTAATACTAAACATCATCTACTACAATATAAGATATAGTGATAGGTTGTCGTATCATCATTGCCGAGGGATGAAGGTCGAAGGACAGTCAACTTCATCTACAACTACATATTTACATGAGCTAGTCGTCGCGAAACGTTGCTATGACGTCGCTAATAGCGACTAATTTAGCGACGTTAGTATGAACGTCACTAAATTCAAATTATATTCCTCCCACCAATTCATTTCCCCCCATTTTACTCTCTCACTCTCTCTCCTGCCCCCTCCGACGCTCTCACTCTCTCCGGCGCTCACGCAGTACTAATTTATATCTGTTTTAAGTGTGAGAACGGATGGCTCAGAACACAACCCAAAATTTATTCAAGCATACATTAATGTGAATCATCTATGTTCTGTACATATGGTATATTATATGTTCTTATCGTATCTAGTATCTGAATAATGTAAAAGAATCAAGATGATGTCACATAATGTAATACTAAGACAGCATCTGCTACTATATAAGATATAGTGATAGGTTGTCAAATCATCATTGCCGAGGGATGAGGGTCGGAGGACAGTCAACTTTATCTACAGCTATATAGTTTCTGCCTCGCCAGTCGAATGGCTGCAGGGACTATATGTCCCGATCACCATGTTACCAATTAACCATCCAACAAAACTACTTGTTACAAATATCGGTACTATCGGTGCGTTCGAATCGGAGTATTATATTTTTCGCTATCGGAAAACAAATAATTATTACTAAATTAACCAATTTTTTGGCACTATTGGTGCCCCTGACCAAGCTCCCCTCCCCCCTACACCACCCCTAACCCTAACACGAACTCTAACCCTCCCCTCCCCCTTTCCACCTCCCCCACCCCCTCCCCTCCCTCCGCCCCCACCCACACATACCCACCCCTAACCCGAACCCTAACCCTCCCCTCCCCACTGTCCCCTCCACCAGCCGCCCCCACCCCCCTGCTCCCATCCCCCAGCCGCCCCCACCCACACTGCTCCCCTCCTCCAGCCGCCCCCACCCCCACTGCTCCCCTCCCCCAGCCGCCCCCACCCTCCTGCTCCCCTCTCCCAGCCGCCCCCACCCCTCTGCTCCCCTCCACCAGTCGCCCCCACCCCCCTGCTCCACTCCCCAGTCGCCCCCACCCCCCAACTCTCCTCCTCCAGCCGCCCCCACCCCCCCTGCTCCTCTCCCCCAGCCGTCCCCACCCCCAGCCGCCCCCACCCCCCCGCTCCCCTCCCTCTACCCACACATACCCACCCCTAACCCGAACCCTAACCCAAGATCCCCTCCCCCAGTCGCCCTCGTCCTCCTGTATCACCCCCCAGCCTACTCACCCCCCAACCACCCGCATCCCCCTGTCCCTCCCCCCGAGCCACCAATACCCCCCAACCACCAACAACCAAAACAGCCGGAGAGAGAGAGAGAGAGAGAGAGAGAGGGAGGGAAGAGTCACCTACCGGAGAGGGAGGAGCATCGTCGGAGAGAATGAGAGTCGTCGGAGAGAGTGAGAGCGCCGGAGGGGGGGAGGAGAGAGAGTGAGAGAGTAAAATAGGAGAAAATGAATCGTTGGGGGGATATAATTAGAATTTAACGACGCTAATACTACCGTCGCTAAATTAGTCACTATTAGCAACGTCAGAGCGACGTTTCACGACGACTAGCTCATGTAATTAATATACGTCATTGTTATGTCGCTTATTTCATCGCTAGTAGTGACTATTAGCGATGTTTCAATAAAACATCGCTAATGAACATAATTTAGCGACGTTAATCGAACGTCGCTAAATTTATGTCGCCAATTGAGCAGATTTTAGTAATGGGTGCATGATTCCTCCATGCGACACGAACTAAGAGAATGGTTTGGCCCCGCAAGACTTTCACTTGACAGTCCAGAATCTCCACTAGCTACTCTTTGTAGGACAAACTCGATCCCACAGTAATATCGGAGTGATCAAGAGCGTGACAAGGATCTGACACATACCTCCTCAACTAAGAGACATGGAACACATCGTAAACACCTTCCAAGGTCTACGACAACGCAAGTTTATAAGTGACCTCACTGATTCTCTTTAGAACATCAAATAGCCCGATATATCTCGGACTAAGCTTGCCTCTTCCACTAAATCTGATGGTCCCTCTAGTAGGCAAATCCTCAGGAATACATGATCTCCCAGCTGAAACTCCAATTGCCAACGATGATTGTCTGCCTAATGCTTCAGTCGTTCTTGTGCTGCTCGTAAATATCCTTGAATTTTCTTCACGTTCTATATAATGCAACCTATAACTCTGGTCCCAACATATATATGTCTCTCACCAACACCACTCCAACGTAATGGAGAACGACACTTCCTTCCATACAAAGCTTCAAATGGCGACATATGCATACTCGCCTGATAATTATTTTTATAAAAAAATCGACAAAATGAAGGTGATCCTCCCATGAACCTCCAAAGTCAAGAATGCACGCTCTCAACATATCCTCCAAGTTTTGTATAGTTCGCTCCGAATGTCTATCCGTCTGTGGATGATATGATGTACTGAACTTCAATCTCTTACCAAGGCTCTCATGTATACTCCTCCAAAAATATGAAGTAAACTAAGAGTCTCTATCAGGCACAATGATAACTGGCACTCCATGTAGCGGTACAATCTTTTTCATGTACATCTTGGCTAACACCTCTGTAGATTGGCTAACTCTGAAAAGGCAAGAAATGTGCTGCCTTAGTGAGTCGGTCTACTATAACCCAAACTGCATCTTTACTACTCGAACTCCTTGGAAGTCTGGTCATAAAATCTATAGTAACATGCTCTCATTTCTACTCCGGAGTGGGTAGTGGCTGAAGCAATCGTGGTAACCTCTAATGTTCAGCCTTAACTTGCTGACACACTAAATACTTTGCTACAAATCTAGCTATCTTTCTCTTCATCCCATGCCACCGATAATGCTGCATCAAGTCTCTGTACATCTTTGTCCCTCCTTGATGAATGGAATATAGTGAACTGTGTGCCTTTGTCATCAACTCCTATTGAAGCTCTCCATTCAGAACGTAAAAGCGATCTCTACACCTCAAGGTCCAATCCTCATGAATACGCAATTCGATCTGCATACTGACCTCAGTCCTTTGTCGAAGTCTCTGAAATCTTGCATTTGAAGGTAATGCAGCCGTGATCCTTTTGACCAATGATGATTGCATTTGAAGGCTTGTCAATTAGCTATATACTCGTAGGAATTTAACTTCTATCTCGAACTTCTGTAAATCCTCCAATAGATGCAGCGAGTAGTCAAGAAAAATGCCATAGAGCTCCTACTCAAAGCATCGACTACTACATTCGCCTTCCCTGGATGATACTCCAAATCAATCTCAAAATCCTTCATCAAATCCAACCACCTTCTCTGCCTCATATTCAAGTCTTTCTGAGTGACTATATACTTCAAGCTCTTGTGGTCTACAAAGATCTCTACTCGCTTCCCATATAAATAATGCCTCTATAGCTTCAAACCAATAATCGCTGCGATAAGCTCCAAATCGTAAGTAGGGTAATTCTTCTCACGAGTCCTCAATTGCCTAGAATCATAAGCTACAACCTTTCCATGTTGCCTCAAAACACATCATAGTCCCTTCTCGGATGTGTCGCTATAGATCACGAACCCACCTAGTCTAGATAGTATCGTCAAAATTGGTACAGTAGTAAGGCGCTTCTTCAATTCATCAAATGCTGCCTGACGCTCTTTGGTCCACACGAACTCTTGCTCCTTGTGGGTCAACTAAGTCATCAGTTCTATAATCCTCGCGATGTTCTCTGCAAACCTTCGATAATACCCGAAAAGTCTAAGAAAACTTCTCACATCAGAGGGATTGGTCAGAACAGACCACGTCTCTACTACAGATATCTTGGTCGGATTAACTGAAATACCTTCTTCCGATACAACGTGTCCAAGAAAAGAGAAACGGTCTAAGAAGAACTTGTATTTGCTTAATTTAGCATAGAGCCTCTCGCTCCTCAGTATCTCAAACCAATCCTCAAATACTGCTCGTGCTTCTCACGGCTCTTCGAATATACCAAGATGTCATCAATAAAGACAACCATGAACTGATCCAAATATTGGTGGAACACCCTATTCATCAAATTCATAAACATTGTTGGCACATTTTGTCAATCCGAAAGGCATCACTATGAACTCATAATGACCATAACGAATCCTGATTGCTGTCTTCGGAATGTCCTCTCTGTGCTCCTTCACTTGGTGATATCCTGATCTTAGATGAATCTTTAAAAATACCTTCGCTCCCATCAGCTGGTCGAACAAGTCATCAATCCGGGGCAGTGGATACTTATTCTTGATGGTCATTACATTTAATACTCGATAGTCGATGCACATACGTACTAACTCGTCCTTCTTTGGCACAAATAATGCTGAAGCTCCCCAAGGTGATGCGCTTGGTCGAATAAAACCCTTGGTCTGTAACTCTTCTAGCTGAAACTTCATCTCGTTCAACTCCTTCGCCAACCAGTACACATTAAAATAAACCGGTGCCACTCCCGAAACTAACTCAATGCTGAACTCCTCATGTTTGTCATTTGGTAGATCTGGCGACTTCTTCGGAAATACATCCATGAACTCCTCAACAATAGGCGATGGTAGTGCTACCTCCATCGACATGAAAACTTCAACTACTGGGCCTACTTCCTTCTCAATGGTCCTATGCATGAACTCGAACTCCAGAGTATCTGGTGGTCTAAAGATAGAACTCCCTATATGGCATCTAATATGACATGGTATTGGCTCAACCAGTGCATTCACTTTTGTAGCCTAGTTTTCTTCAAATGTTGCTTCCAACAACACAATATAACATACTAAGGTTGCGGTCTACTAGGTCCTACCCATTTTTGATCCTCTTAATTATCCAGTCTATACTTAATACTGCTCCTATGATTCTTCACTTTCTATACCCCCTATGTATATATTATTCCAACATAAGTATTCTTAAAACAAGTCCTTAGTTAAATCTAACCACAGAAAGTAGGAATACCAAATCAATCCTTAAATACTATGTCATACTCCTGTCTATCAAATATCCGTAATAGTATGGTCAACAATCCACTCTTTCTAGTTTATAGGAAGCTATATGATACGTACAAGTACGCCATCCATTTTACTCTTACCTGCTAGGTATAGGTAAAAGTTAATGCTAGGCAGTATACATGTATAGTACTCGACAACCTATCTACCAATTGGTAAACCTTCTAGTCCTGGTAGTTAATAGGTCATCTCAAGGCTATTCTTACCTCATATAGATGTCTCTCTAGTCGAATACAGACCTATTTACTTTGCACCCAATATTCTTAGATTGGCACTGTAGTCATCAAGTCGTCACATTTCATTCTTGTATAGATGTTTTTCTAACTCCCTAGTAAAGATCCTTTTAGTCCACTCTCAAGGTAACTTTAGGCCCTAGCATATGCATATTGTCATGATTTCTATATCGTCTAATGAAAAAAATTTCTTAACCTTATGCAACCATGAAAGTTTTATAGGCATTTATTGCTATCTTAAGTATAGTGCACATCCAATCATGCTATTCACAATAAGGTTCCCAGGTCCTTCCAACTATGGTCTTTTCATATGGGTGATCACAGTCTAACTAGGGAACCATAGCTATCTTTTAAAATTATACTACATAATCACTTTAATCACTATGGTCAAGAAATCTATCGTACCTTCCTGACTAAATCTTGTTATACCTCTAGTCCCTCTCTAGCATATGCAAGTTGTAGAATGGTTATAAACCATTGATTATAGAGTCTCTTGTTAGGGTTATATTGCCTATGGAAATCCTATACTACCAATCCGAGCTACTCGATGATGGAGGCATCGATCCAACCCTACTTATTTTAAATAACTAATCTCTTCTAAGATACACTATCACTACCTTCCACCATACAATAGATTATAACCTAAAGGGTTCATCAAGCACGAGCATTCGTCCTTCTGAAATAGGGAAGACGAGAGTCTAAAATAAGGAGATCAAGAAAGATGATAGACTACAATTATGAGTTCCAAAGGCAATAGATGAAATCAAAAATATTTCAAAGACAATTGTGGATTAAGATCCTAAGAAATTATCATATTGTAGGCTCGTTCAGTATGGTAACGTATTCGAGATAATTTTATCTCGAACTATATGGGCCACCACAAAAATATGTCATGTCCCACTCCAAAAATATATAGGACTAGAAACGCAAACATGTCAGCTTACAATCTTGAACAAGTTCTCAATTTAATGGACTTACTCTAGATGTACTATGTTGTAAAATGTACTAACTAAACTATATCTCAACTATGTCTCAATCGACAATAATGAACAAAATCAAGAACAATAAATATATGTTATGGTCTGCAGCCCATTTAATTTATACGTTTAAAATGAACTCGAAGAATAATATAGGTCCATAAAACTTGGCTATAACAGTGCTTCCAACCTTCAATCCCAAAAGAGTGGGGACATTGAGTCAAGGCTATGAAGCCCCTTATAACGTATGCTCCTCCTTCCCAGTTAACCTCTTTGAACCCCTTGAAAGCAAAGACAAACAAATAGTACAAAGGAATAAAAAGACACAAAAGTGTTAATAAATAATACTATAAATAGTACATGAACCTGTAGAACACATCACGATAACATCATGCCAGAAGTCCAACTAACTCCTAGAGAGATCACCAGGTCCTCAGAAGGAAGTAACAAGATACGAAAAGAACATGCCATAATGAACTGAAATAAATACATGAATAATAACTGGGAAAATTATCCATCTATGTGAATGCACATCGAAGACAACTTTTGGCCATATAGGTAGGTAACGAAGTAGCATTAGCGTCAACTAGTACTGGTATATATACTATCATACTTCCCCGACCATATCGGATACTAGTACGTAGCCGCTGCCAGATATATACACTAGCATAGCCTATAACATAGCATACTTAGGCTGATACGCAAATGTTTGTCCCATATGCCTACTAATAGTCTTTTCCATCCATGAGTTGTATAAATCATATCTATGACTTGGACAACCCATATCTCTATACAAGTCACTAGCTTGACTCCTCTAAATAATATAGAAACCAACAAACGAACCGCTCGCACTAATGATCAGTCAAGTACGCAAGTCCATGCAAATACCATGTAACTCACTTACTGTGCTGTGTATGGTACATGACAAGGCATAGAAGTTGTTAAGAAACAACTTCACACAATCCGGATACGTCTCCTATACACGTAAGTAAAATACACGCACACGAATATCAACAACAACATTGATGGCACCCAAATCATATATGGATACACTCTAATAATACATGTACTTCTATGCACAACAACAATCCAAGTATTTAACAGTACAAGAAGTGGCAAGGTATCTTGCATGGAATATCGACAAAATGGTAGAATATCGGTCTAGCTCCAATTTCTGCGATCAAATGCTCGCGAACTCCTTAAATTATAAATAAACTAAAATAAATACTAACTCAATAATATACCATATTTATATCTACCATATATATACCCAAACTAGTCAACTAGTTCTCAAGATTATATGTAACCAAAGCTACCATACATGACACTAATTTAGCATACAAAAATAATATTTTTATATCACAAATTATATCATTATATTTCTGAAAAAATATATAAATTATTTTTGGACATATTTTATACAAATATATTTTAAGAAAAACTAACATCAAATCATCATATTCAACTAGTTACACAATTATGCAACATGTTGAACCAATTGGAATCGAGCGACAAGAAAAAATGAAAATCTAATATTCTAAAAAAGTAAAAATTTATCAGAGCAAATATAATTTCTCATCGTAAATCACTTGACAAAAATTATAGAAAAGTTACACGAAGTTTAGAGATCAAAAAGTCGAGTTTCAGTGTCCTCTCGGTGTCCAAAAAACTAGCATCATGAAAACAATAGCAAAAATGCATGAATAACTTGCAAATATGAATAATAGATATTAATATATGCTAAAGAAGGAAGTTAGGATCATTACCAATAAGTTTTTTGATGTGGAAAGGGTTCACAAGTCGTCAAAAACTCTCGCACTTCTAAATTTGTTCATCTTGGACCAAATTTAGTGCAATGGACGCCACACCCAAACCGAGTGGAACCGTGTGAGTTAGGAATTGGACATCAAAATAGACACATAGGGCGACTAATTAGCTTTGGTTTTAGTTCTAATGGATGAGAAAAAGTAGATGTAACCCATCAAAAAGTCAACTAACCTGGATTCAGAATTTTTATTACAGTTGGAAATAACCTTCGAGTTCGGCCTCCAAACGACCAAACAAGTAGACGAGACTCCTCCGAAGCATGATTGGGTTGAACATGGGTCACTTAGGGTCGTTGTAGAGGTGGTGGCACGACAAACGGAGGTCAGGAAGTCAGTGGAAAGGGCTTGGAAGGTGGTCAGCCAAGTGGGGGGTGCGCTCGGCCAAGCCAAGAGGCTATCGGGTTTTGGTAGCTTGTGGACAAGGGTGGCTGATTTTAGAAGGTTAAAATATAAGGTTTTGAGGTGTTTAATGTTAGGGTTTGTTTGGCTTTGTTTTAGATTGATTTGGTTGAGATTTGACCCTCCAATCAGTGGATGTGGTAATGGGTATCTCTAGGTTTTCAAATTTGAAAATAGGAAATATTGAGTCAAAGTGCATTGAATCTATACATGTGGGCTACCATTTAATTGATAAAATCAATCAAATATATGTCTAATTGGTATTGGCAACCTAGGATTGGCTCTATTAAGTTGTTTAAGCTAGGTTTTGGTCCAAACAATTTACCGAATCAAATTCAACTCCGAAAATACAATAAATGGGTGTTTTGTGCAATTTGAAAATAAATAGCAGATGAGCACTCAATTGAGTGGAACACCATTGGCACATGTTTACTAGGCTCAAATTAGGTCAAAATCACATATTAGGTCGAATGGGTTGGATTGATATTGAGTCCTAAAATTAAATTAGAAAGTATGTCAAGTTTTATTGTAGATAGCAAGTTGGCCTAAATTGCCTCAATAGTCGTGCGACAAAAATAGAATACAAGAGAACATGTTGAGTGGGACATGTTACATTAAAGTGAAGATAAACTTGTCTAGATCAAAACACGTAAATGACGTTTCTATAGATTGGCATTTCTTGTGCTCCAAAAATCAAAGCTACGAAAAAGTATATGTTATGATCATAAATAATAGTGGATATATATATATATATATATATATATATATATATATATATATATATATATATATATATATAATTCAGAGAACTTCCAACCTCTCCATGTTAGAAAATTTCATCCTCGAAATTTAAGCACACAATAACATAGAAGCAATCAATAATGAATATTAGAGAAAATATACCTAATCTCATAAAGGGATGATGACAAAGCTCTCAAATCGCATCCTCGCGTTCCCAAGTCGACTCGTCTGGTGCATGATGCCTCCATGTGACACGAACTAAGGAAATGGTTTGGCCCTGCAAGGCTTTCTTTTGACGGTCTAGAATCTCTACTGGCTGCTCTTTATAGGACAAACTCGGTCCCACAGTAATCTCGGAGTGATAAAGAATGTGACTGGAATTTGACACATACCTCCTTAACTAAGATACATGGAACACGTTGTGAACACCTTCCAAGGTCTGCGACAAAGTAAGTCTGTAAGTGACCTCATTGATTCTCTCTAGAACATCAAATAGCCGGATATACGTCGGGCTAAGCTTCCCTCTTCCTCTAAATCTGATGGTCCCTCTGGTAGGCAAAATCCTTAGGAATACATGATCTTCTGGCTGAAACTCCATTGGTCAAAGATGACTGTCTGCCTAATGCTTCTGTCGATCTTGTGCTTCTTGCAAATGTGCTTGAATTTGCTTTACCTTCTATACAAGTGTATACTACTAACTCTAGTCCTAATATATGTCGCTCACCAACATTATTCCACCATATTGGAGAATGATACTTCCTTTCATACAAAGCTTCGAATGCGACATATATATAAATACTCGCCTGATAACTATTATTATAAAAAATTCGACCAAATGATGGTGATCCTTCCATGAATTTCCCAAAGTTAAGCATGTACGCTCTCAACATATCCTCCAAGGTCTGTATTGTACGCCCTGACTGTCCATCCATCTGTGGATGATATGATGTACTGAACATTAACCTCATACTAAGGCTCTCCTGTATACTCCTAAAAAAATTTGAAGTAAACCTCGAGTTTCTATTAGACACAATACTAATTGGCACCCCGTATAGCGGTACAATCTCTTTCATGAACATCTCCGCTAACACCTCCGTAGAATGGCTAACTCTAAAAAGGCAAGAATTGTGTTGCCTTAGTGAGTCAGTCTACTATAACCCAAACTGCATCTTTACCACTCGGGCTCCTTGGAAGTCCAGTCATAAAATCCATAGTAATATGCTCTCATTTCTACTCCGGAATAGGTAGTGGCTAAAGCAATCCTGCTGACCTCTGATGTTCAGCCTTAACTTGCTGACATACCAAACACTTTGTTACAAATCGAGCTGTCTTCCTCTTCATCCTATGCCACCAATAATGTTTCTTCAAGTCTCTATACATCTTCGTCCCTTCTGGATAAATAGAATATTATGAACTATGTGCCTCTGTCATCAACTCATGCTGAAGCTCTCCATTCATAACATAAAGGTGATCTCTATACCTCAAGGTCCTATCCTCGTGAATATGCAATCCGATCTGCATACTGACCTCAGTCCTTTATCGAAATCTCTGGAATCTTGTATCTGTCGACAATGCGATCATGATCCTCTCAACCACTGACGACTGCATTGAAGGCTTGCCAATTGGCCATATACTCCTGGCAATATAACTTCTATCCTCAACTTCTATAAATCCTCCAATAGATGTAGCTAAGTAGTCAAGAAAAATGCCATAGACCTACTCAAAGCATCGACTACTACATTTGCCTTCCCTGGATGATACTACAAATCAATCTCTAAATCCTTCCTCAATTCCAACCACCTTTTCTACCTCATATTCAAGTCTTTCTGAGTGAACACATACTTTAAGCTCTTGTGGTCTGTAAAGATATCTATTCGCTCTCTACACAAATAATGCCTCAGTAGCTTTAAACCAAAGATCACTATGACAAGCTCTAAATCGTGAGCAGGGCCGACCGGGAACATTTTGATGCCCAGGACTAAATACAAAATGATGCCCCTTCTTCAAAAAATATATTGAAAATAAAGTATCAAAATTTTTTTTGCATGATACAATAAGCCAAAGTGAACTCTTTTGGACTGGGGCCTGATACATGCTAATTAACCTTAAATTTTGCATGAATATATCTTGGCAAATGGTAATACTACTTCGAAAAAAAATTCCGATGCAATATGTTATTTAATATTTTTTGTGTATGCTTTTTCAATACTAGAATTGAGATATATGAGCTTGTTTGCCTAATTTATCAACAACAGAGAAACTCAAGAAACATAAAAAGAAGAAGCTAAAATCAGGAGGAACACAAGTTACAAAATATTTCAATTTGAAAACAAAATCATTGTGAAATCTTAAGTGCAAAGATTTACGAAAAGATATTCAACACTTGGAACCTATAATTTTAAGTGTGAAATCTTAAGTGTAAAGATAAACGAAAAGACTCATTGCCATCGGCTCATCAGTATTCAACACCAACGACGTGAAGAACTTTTTGTGTTTCGATTATAAGCAATAGAGAGAATTAAAATGAAAAATTCAAAAAAAAACTTATTCCTGGTCATCTAGAATCGAAAACGACGTTAAGAACTTTTCTTCCTCAGAAATACAAAAGAAAATCTGAAGTGATGGAAAGACTAGTTTTTTCTTTGAAATTGAAGAGTCGAACGGCTATCCAATTCCAATAAGCCATGCCCTATTTGTTGAATTGTTATAATGATTTTTTTTTCTCACCTTAGACTTTGAAGAAGAAATCAGAATAACAATGTTTCATTATTTGTTATTATTACTAACATTTAAAAATTTTTGGGGCCCCTTGGGATTTGGGGCCCAGGGCGCAAGCCCTGTTTGCCCCTCCCCCAGGCCGCCCCTGATCGTGAGTAAGGTAATTCTTCTCATGAGTCCTCAAGCCAAGGGGCTATAGGGTTTGGTTGCTTGGGGACAAGGGTGGCTGATTTTAGAAGGTTAAAATATAAGATTTTGAGGCATTTAATATTAGGGTTTGTTTGGCTTTGGTCTGGATTGATTTGGTTGAGATTTGACCCTCCAATCAATGAATATGGTAATTGGTATATCTAGGTTTCCAAATTTGAAAATAGGAATTATTGAGTCAAAGTGCATTAAATATATGCATGTGGGCTGTCATTTAATTAATAAAATCAATCAAATAAATGTTAAATTTGTTTTGGAAACCTAGGATAGGCTCCACTAAGTTGTTTGAACTAGGTTTGGGTCCAAACAATTTACTGAATCAAATTCAACTCCGAAAATGCAATAAATGGGTCTTGTATGCCATTTGAAAATAAATAGCAGATAGAAATTAAATTGAGTGGGACACCTTTGACACGTGTGTAGTAGGCTCAAAATAGGTCAAAATCATATATTAGGTCGAATGGGTTGGATCGATATCGATTCCTGAAATTAAATAGGATAGTAGGTTAAGTTTTACTTTAGATAGCAAGTTGGCCTAAATTGACCAAAAATTTGTGCGACAAAAATAAAATACAAGGGAACATGTTTGAGTGGGACATATTATTTCAAAATGAAGATAAACTTGTCTAGATCAAAACACATGATAGACGTTTCTAGAGATTGGCATTTCTTGTGCTAAAAAATCGAAGCTACGAAAAAAAATATATTATGATCATAAATAATAGTGAAAAAATATATATTAATCAATATAGTAATTAAAATATAACTTAAAATATATATAAAATTTAGAGCACTTACATAAATCCTTCTGGAATTTTTATATAGATGTCAGTACCTAAGTCTCCATACAAATATATAATTATAACATCCATAAGTCTCATATCAAGATTTTCAGAAACTACAAGACTAATTAGATATCTAAAGGTAATGACATTCATAACAGCAGAGTATGTCTCTACATAGTCAATTCTAGGTCTTTAAGAAAAACCTTGTGCTACCAGTTGGACTTTGTATCTTTCAACTTCGTTCCTCTTATTTTATTTTCTTACGAATACCCATTTAAAACCAACATGGTTTATGTCCTTTGGTGTTTCTACTATAGGTCCAAATATACTGCCGCTTTAATACCATCTTTTCACATTGGTCAATCTTTTCTATGTCGACATTTATTATACTACGTGGTTCATTTTCTCAATTATTATTGTCCTTTGATATTTCAGTAGCTACTGCATAGCTAAATATGTCATTTATGACAAGTGCTTCTTAATTTCGTAATTCACCTGAACTTGCATGGAGTATCAAGATCACTTCTTTTTCAAGTACCTGTGCCTCTCTCGATGCATCTATAATAATTTTAGTGAATTTGAAAACGTACATATCTTCATTATTTATTTTTGGAGTTTCAGCCATGTACTATCAGGCTTTTATCAGGACAAGATATTTCATTAGCTCTCCTCTTTCTAGAAGCACTATAATTGAAACCTATAGGCCTGCCTACCACACTTTTGACTTGTGGTAGTAGATTCATTTGGCGCATTGTTTGGATTTTGTCCAACTTGAACAATAATTCTGGCTGGCACATTTATAGCTGGCATACGTGATCTAGTTACCTTTGCAACATCATTCAATACAACAGGTAATTGATTTGCAATTTCTTGCAAATGTATCATTCTTCTTGTTTTATAATCACATTGTGGAGTACTTGGATGTTGATAAGATAGAGTAGGCATATTCCATGTCCATTCATGTCGTTCATTAGCAATGGGTTGTTCTATATGAACAATTTGTTGCTTACCACCCCCTAATGGTGGAAAGACTCTTTTATCAAATTGGCAATCTTTAAATCTTGTAGTAAAGACATCAACAGTCATTGGTTCCAAATACTTTATTATGGAAGAAGACTCAAAACTAATGTATATTTCCAAACGTTGTTGGGACCCATTTTAGTTGTTTTGGGAGGTGGAATTGGGTTATATACTGCACATCCAAAGTTCCTCAAATGTGAAATGTTGGGTTGTCTACCACTGACAAGTTGTATGGTGAAAAATATGGTAGATAGTCAGTCTAAATTTAAGTAGAGATGCAACATGTAAAATAGCGTGTCCCCAAGCTTCAATTTGTAAACTAGATTGCACTAGTAGAGGTCTATATATAAATTGGATATGTTGAATAAATTCCTCACCTAACCCATTTCGTGTGTGCACATGGGAAACATGATGCTCTTCCTTAATTCCTAATAATGTACAATAATCATCAAAAACTTGTGAGATAAATTCTACAATATTATCAAGTCTGATTGATTTAATCATGTTATCTGGAAACAGAGATCTAAGTTTAATAATTTGGCCCAAAAGATGAAGAAATACAAGATTTCTAGTAGAGAATATGCAAACATGTGACCACCTAGTAGATGCATCTATAAGTACCATGAAATACCTAAAAGGACATCTAGTAGGGTGAATAGGACCACAAATATCTTCTTGTATTCTTTACAAGAAAGTAAGAGACTCATTTTTAACTTTTAGAAAAGATGGTCTAGTTATAAACTTCCCTTGTGAACAAGGAACACATAGGTGGTTCTTCGGTAAGATAAGATTGTGATTTTCTAATAAATGTCTGCAAGAATTATCAATGATCCACTTCAACATAGTTTGTCCCGGATGACCAAAACGGTCATGTCAAATGGTACATAAGATATGATCAATGGCTTTATGTTTTGCCACATTCATATGAGATTCAGTTATACCAATAGTGGTGTAATACAAACCCACCGAAATACAAAAAAATTCTTCTAATGTGAGAATTTTGCTCCCAACATTAGATGTGATAGATAATGTCTCTTTGTTGTTTTCATTTGGAGTTTAAATATGGTATCCATTTTTGCGTATATCCTTGAAACTTAGAAAATTCCTTTTGGAAATACTTGAATATAACACATTATGTAAATAGATATGATACCATTAGGTAACATAATGTGTGCTCTTACAAAGTCCTCAATTTTATGGGCTGGCCCAGCTATTGCTGATACTTTATGCATGTCAAATACTATAATTGAGAAAAACTTTTGATTCTTCAAAATCGTATTTGTTATAACACTATCTACCGAACACATCCAAGTTATTTTTTTCCCTTCGTATATCCATACCTTCAATATGAAGAAAAAAATTATGAACATATATTCTAGCTAGCACAAATATAATAAAAATAATTAAACATACCAAACGATAATATCATATTATAGAAATACGACTTCAAATCCATAATAAAGATCTCCATCAAACTATCATGGCCTAGATATTCTATGATGGTAACTAAAAGCAAAACATAACTTCAAATGTAAAAAAGCTCATCGTATTTGACATAAAACATAAGATGACCGACTGCTCATTCGGTGGAAGATGGATTTTCCATCATCTCCTCAAACTGTTCATTGGTAACCTGATTCCCTTTTGATCCTCAAAAAAAAAAAATTTAGTGAGTGATGTCAAGTGGTTGATTATTGTCCCAATATTTTGTCATATTTGTTTCCATTTTCTTGGATTCTTTGAATTTGTCAACCTCTTGTTGTGTATATCGACATTGCTTAAACCATTGTCCATCTTTGTCATATTTAAGAGAAGCATTACTACCCTTATTTGGTTTATTTTGAGAATTTCAATCCCCTTTGTTAGAGGGTGTTGTCCACTTGTTATTCTTTTGTGAACTACTGTTTTTGCCTTTGTAAGGCTAATAACCATGACCATACCTCCCATAATTTTTTTCTTTTCCACGTCCTCTCGCACGTGCTCTACCACGACCTCTGCTAACCCCAAAATTGACATTTACCTCAAGAATTGCTATTGACCCTGTCACCACCACTTTCTAGAAATAAGGGTAGTTTTTACTTTTTGTAATTTTTTTGGATTATTTTAAATATCTTTTAATTGATGAATTGTGTTAGTGCCATAATTTGGTAAAACCGTAGAACCACATTGTTTAGATGTTAGCCATGACCATAGAAACTTAGTGAGGTTAGACAACTTTAGTTAGGTTCTAATCTAGCTAGAATATCATTTAGAACCTATTTTTGACTTAAAAGAATAAGTTATTTTGGGCCTTTCCTTAAGGGCTTTACATGACAACTTAGGAAGGCTTTTTAGATATTGCACCCAAAAGAAACCCTAGTCCAAACCCCTTGGTCGGCCACATGTAGGTTCCCCTTGCTATTAATAGCATACATCCCTCATTCTTCCCCTTTCATTACAAACCCTAACCCTAATTTGTGTTCTTTCCCAAATTGCCTCCATCTTCCAAATTGAGTCCAAATTTTCTCAAACGAATTGCAAACTCTTCTCCTTGAAGAAAGGAAGCCTCTATCGGCTAGCTTGGGAGCATTTAGAGCAATTTGGCCATTAGAGCTTGGTGGAGATTAGATCTTAGATTTGTTCCTTGAGAATCTATCTCTCAAGTGGTTAGAGCCCTCTAAACCTTCTAATTTCCTTTCCTCTAGTGTAGATGCATTAATTTAGGATACTCATTGTATTAGGAATGATTTGGGTCAAGTTTGGATCCATTTGGAGTGCGTATCACGAGAGTATCGGATACACACACCAAGTATTCGATGAAATGACTCTAAGAGCATTTAATGCTTAGATTTTAGTTTTAGGTTTCCTTTTCTATTAGTTAGATGTTGAGTTATCAATATCTAGTACTAGCGTGTGATATTGGATTGGTTTGGTAGGTTAACTTTGAGATGGGGACTTGGTTTGTTGTGTCCTGTTCGCTGTTTTGATTAATCTGTCCATTTGAATAATCTGTCTTGTATATTGCTTTGTTCCAGTCTTGACTAGTTTATCCTTATAATGCATACCATTTGTTTGAGTATCAGTTCCACCTTAGCATCTTGTTCAGACCCTTAGGATGTCTGACCATAGGTCCAGTTCGAGTAGGATCCCTTGCTCATAGAGTTCAGTCCCTTGCATTAGATTACAGTCCATGTTAGCTAGGCTAATAAATGATGTCTCTGACCTTTAATTATTTGCTAAGTATCTGTCCTGCATTCCTTGAGCTGTCATATTTTTTGTCCATTCATTCCTGCCTTGCTTTTTCACCTTAAATTTGTCCACATTAGTTAAGATACCATTAGCTCCGTTCATTCGAGTATCCACCCTATACTTGTGGTTCAGTCCCAAACCCTCCCTTTCATTCTTGGTTCAGATAATGAATTACCTGTCATGTTTGCATCATAGATTTTGCTAGATCATTTTTTAGACCCTATAGGTCTTTATGTGCTGTTTCTTTTAGATATTGAGTATTAATTCTGGTTAGGATGTGATACTTGAATGTTAAGCCTGGCTTGGTTAATTGATAACTAAGCCCAATTCACTTGCAAGAAGTATTATCTTTCCTCAATCATAGGTGCAGTCCCATATCCCTTAGTATCAACCACTGCATCCAATTATTTAGCCCCATATCATCATATCTGTCATCTTGCATATTTCTGATTTACTTTGAGTTTCAGGTGTAGTAGTTGTCCTATATTGGGTTAAAATCTAATAGGCATTCTTGGTTCAGTCAAATTGTGGGTACTTGTATCATTCAGAGGTGGAGATGTCCTGTATCCTCTCAAGGATATACAAACATATATGAGTTCAATCCTCTAGATTTGGTTCAGTCCTATTATAAACTTGTTTAGCCCCATTTGGTATCAATGCTAAGTTCACATGAATTGGTCACATTAACATCGTCTGAATATTAGTTCAGTCTTGTAGATTATCTGTTCCCTAGAATAGTTTTGGTTGGATGTTGCATCACTTTTCATTTAGTCCACATAATAGATGTCCTGCCCTGCACTTAGTTGTCCATTTAGTTCTTTGATCAATTTTGTTCACCATTTTATTCCCCATATGTAGCTCCTTAGTAAGTAGAGACCATTGCAAATGTTCAGTTCATGACTAACCATCTTGCATCTGCCCTGCATTCATATAGGATCAGTCCATGTTCTGTATTGTTCCAGATCACTACATCAAATTTTTATTTGTCCATATATAGACAGTCATTAACTATATCCTTGCTCAGTCCATTCCCTTTAAGTTCAGTCTTCACTTTGGCTTGTACATCAAGGTATCAGTCCACTTGTTCTAAGTAGGACCTTGCAAACATGTGACCTAACCTTCCTTGTATCTTAATATCTTGTCCTGTATATATGATTACATATATAGAAGGATTATATGTGTATAGTTGGGAATAAAAAGACAAGAGGCTATGTATCAGTCGTATACAGGAAGTATAGGTCAGATATAAGAGAGAAGGGTGGATATGCATAAGGCCTACCATTTCTCTGTTCACTAATGAGGAGAGGGTATTACTGAGTTAAAGAAGGGTGGAGTTTACTTCATGTGGCATTTGAAGTTCATCATTGAACTCATAAACTCAGACCAATAACCCATGAGTAAGTCTTCTTGTTCAGTATAATTTTCACTTTGGCTTCCTATATTGTTTAGTTAAGGATATATATATATAAAATATATATATATATATATATATATATATATATATATATATATATATATATATATATATATATATATATATATATATATTGTGGTTAGCAACTTAATTGTGAAGAGGACTTGGTAGTAAGGATTTGCATGACTTGTATCAAACATTCCTGTAAGCTGTGGACAATATAGGTAGCAGAGTTATTTAGAGGGGAAAGAGGAAGCAACAACAGCAACATTTGGGTTGCAATAGCAGTAACTACCTGAGAATGAAGGGTATCAGTTGTGAGAGAATGTATCAGAGGTTAGATAGAGAGAGAAGAAAGGTTGAACAGAACAGTAGCAGCATATTAGAAGTGATATGGACTGTAGTGTTGTGCCTTATAGCCTTCGAGTATGTAAATGATATATATGTATTAGAGAGTATGTGTTTGAGGGAGGTTAGGGTGTTTGTTGATATGAGTATGAAGGTGGGTTATATGTTGTGGGTATGTTAAGTGTATAGATAGGTAAGTTTTGAGTTTTCCTTATATTAAGGGTTAGGGTGAGGGAATTAGATTTAGTTCATTACTTTGAATATCAAACCTGTGTGTAGCTTCTTGGGTTAGTCCACCTATATGGCAGTGTATACATTTATATATGTTATACTAGTAATTGATAATGAGCTTGTATAGTATCCTATAGTTATACTAAAGGGTATGGTATATATGGGTCGGTTTAGAGCCAGAAATGGTAGTTGTGGGTTAGGGACTCAATTGTAACTCATGTAACAATAGATAAGATATATATATAGGATGTGCTAATGGGTTTCAAGGTTTAAGTTTGGTTTCATAAAATTCACTATAGAAAGTAGGGTGATAGGATTGTGGTTATGGATATTGATATTACTTAAAGCTATCTTAATATGTATAAATTCAAGGTATAAGGTAGGATGCTTAGATACGTAGGTAGTTGGACTAGAATTAACCAAGTTTGACGGTGATTATTTGACTAGATTGACCAAATTGACTTCTATTGACCTAGAAATAGCCTAGTAGCATATAAACATCATTTATATTCATTGTTTACTCTAGAGCACCAAATAACTTTACATGATCAAATATAGGTTTGTGTGACACCACCTTGGGCATCGATCCTCATTCACTGCTCTAGACGACATGAGGGTACATTCTCTGATAGTTTTTATTTACTTGATGATTATTATGATTCTGCTTCTAGTGTAGTTCTATTTGATTCTCTGTCACAACATAGATTGGTATTCTGGATTCATTCATTTGCGACACGTGTATTTAAATTGTCTAGCCCCTATTACCAGACCTACTCATTGGAACCACCTACTCGAAATACTTATAAGCACCATTTACTTCTGGCTAGACTCGTACTCTATTTATGTGTCGGGATATGAATTCACTTGTACTTATCAGGGTAGGAAAATACTCGAGTAAATATATAAACATTCCCAATCATACAAGAACCACCCCTACAAGCAAGATAACCGTCGCCGTTAGGTCAAGCGTGTGACGTGCCGTATTCAACAAAAACCACTACTACAAGAAAGATAGCCATCGCCGCTAGACCAAGCATGCGACGTGCCATATTCACTACTAGTCTAATCGTTACAAGAACCATCCCTACAAGACATATAGCCTTCGTACGCTTGCCAAGCGTGCGATATGCCGTATTTACCCGCTAGCTGTTTACATGTCAAACTCGGTATTTCAAAACACACTAGATTAGTGTCTTGTACTAGATTTACGTTGTCTCATGTTATACTGATTGGACTCACATCACATTGTTCTAGTTTAGCTATCTCCATTTACAGTCTTCACTACCATGCTCTCATATTGCACTATATTTACTTTTCTTGTTCTAACCGCTGTTTAATTCAATTCCTGTCTCAAACTTTCCATGTTCATCAAGTATTACTGTCTACAACTGCTTTATAGTCTTTGTCATTTATTTGGAACTGCTAGAGGAGATGTGCTCGTTCCATCCTGACTGGATATATTTTTTAGATGGTTGCTCAGAGGATACGTGTCCTACCTACTATGGATCCGAGGAGGGGGTAGCTACCTTCGATCCAGATTCTCAGGAGTGACCGAGAGACCTATTTTAGTTGACTTGTTTTAGATTCTTTGTTTGAACTTGGATTGTAATAATGGAGATTTTTTTATTTTTAATTCTGAGACTTGTATTTGAATTGTATATTATTTAGTTGTTGTTTAGTCTTTATAGTTATTTAGATTTCTTTGATATCTTATCGTGCTTTAGAATGTGATTGTGTATTACCGTATCATTATACTTGTCCTCCATTCAGAGTTGAGATCTATGACAGGTACATTATATTTTTGTATGAGTTGTTAGTTAGTGACCAAGAACAATGTTCTACCACCAATTCTACGGCGTAGGCTGTGTTGGGAAAGAAGCGCGGAAACCTTTTCCCAAACCGGAGAGTACCTGCGAGAGGACCGAGCAAACAACGCACGAACCCAAAAATAGCCACACAAAAACAATCACGCAGACAAAGAGAATTTTTGACGTGGAAACCCTTGCGGGAAAAAACCACGGGACGATCGGAGTCCAACCCTGAGAAGCCTCCACTAATGGAATAGAAGAATTACACCCTCTACAAACTCCTCCCGATCCAAATCGGATCCCCACAACACTCAGAGACAAGAACAATGATTACAAGGCTACGAAGAGCGAGAACGACGAGTAGAGATTACCCGAACACGATCTCCTTCGAACAGCGACCTTCAATCCTCTGTCTTCTTCTCCGAAGTTGCAATGGCACTCTTGCCTCCTTCTCTCTCAAACTTGTGTTGTCCAATGCGATAATACGATGATAAATTAGGGTTGAGAAAACTCAATATATCTCCCTAATCCCGCAACCAACCTGGACCGTTGGATTAGATCCAATGATGAAAACTCATCCTGAAATCCGCTTCAGCCCCCCGACACACAGAGTTCGGCCAGAACTCTGTGTGGGGCAGCCAGCACCTACTGGCCAAACCCTAGAACGGCCAGACCGAGTTCGGCCCGAACTCGCCAGGGGACCGAGTTCGGCCCGAACTCGGGTCCCCTGCTTCCAGCAGCTCCAGCAGCAGCAGCAGCAACTACTCCCGAGCTTCTCTGACATCGGACGGCGCTCGTCGCACTCCGGGATCTTCTCCACATAGGTTGGGAACCCCACCCACTCCAACAAATCTCCCCCTTCACAACTATGGGGAGGACGTCGTCATCCCGACGATCAGCCTGCAGTACTCGAACTTCCCCCTTGGTAGAATCTTCGTGAACATATCATCTCCGTTGTCATCTGTATGTACCTTCTCAAGCTCCGCGTCCTTCTTCTCAACCACATCCCGTATCCAATGATACCGAGTCTCGATGTGCTTGGACCGGCTATGAAACGTCTGATTCTTCACAAGGTGGATAGCACTCTGACTGTCGCAAAGCAAAGTATACTGCTCTTGCTTCAGTCCTATTTCCTGCAACAGTTTCTTCATCCACAACAGCTCCTTGCAAGCCTCCGTCGCCGCAATGTATTCCGCCTCCGTCGTCGACAAGGCAACACACTTCTGCAACTGCGACTGCCACGATACTGCTTCTCCCGCAAACATCATCACGTAGCCTGAAGTCGATCGCCTCGTGTCTACATCTCCAGCCATATCAGCGTCGGTATACCCGACCAGCTTCGGCTCGTCACCACCAAAGGAAAGTCTCCAACCGGCAGTGCCCTGAAGGTATCGTAGAATCCACTTGACCGTACTCCAATGTACCCTTCCAGGATTTGAAAGATACCTGCTAACCGTACCAACTGCATGAGCAATATCTGGCCTCGTACACACCATAGCATACATCAGGCTTCCTACAGCTGAAGCATATGGAACCCGCTCCATATCTTCCTTTTCGTCCTTGGTAGATGGACACTGCTCCTCAGTGAACTTAAAGTGAGCCGCGAGAGGGGAACTCACTTTCTTCGACCCGTCCATCCCGAAACGCTGAAGTACCCGGTGAATGTACTTCTTTTGGGACAAGTGTAGCAGCTTGGACTCTCTCTCTCTCGGCTGATCTCCATCCCAAGGATAGTCTTCGCTGCGCCCAAATCCTTCATAGAGAAGGCCACGCCCAGTTGGCGCTTCAACTCCGCTATCCTAGTGGCATTCCGACCCACTAATAGCATATCATCAACATAGAGCAATAAGATGATAAAATCATCATCGGCAAAATACCTCACAAATGCACAATGGTCCGACGTCGTCCGTGCATAACCATGCTCCCCCATAAACGACTCGAACTTTTTGTACCACTGCCTCGGAGCCTGCTTCAGACCATACAAGCTCTTCTTCAACCGGCAGACCAAATGTGACTAGCCCTTTTCACAGAATCCTTCCGGCTGCTCCATGTACAACTCCTCCTCAAGATCACCGTAGAGGAACGCCGTCTTCACGTCCATCTGCTCGACCTCCAAGTCGAAACTGGCTGCTAATGCTAGCACCACCCGAATAGACGAATGCTTGACGACAGGCGAAAAGATTTCATCATAATCCACGCCTTTCCGCTGACCGTAGCCCTTGACTACCAGCCTCGCTTTGTATCGAGGGCGAGTAGCATCATCCGTCTGCTTCACTCTGAACACCCATCGATTTTTCAAAGCCTTCTTGTCCTTTGGCAATCGCACCAGATCATAAGTAGAATTGGTGTGCAAGGAACTCATCTCCTCCTGCATAGCCACCATCCACTCCTGCCTGTGTTCGTCTTCCATAGCCTCTGTGAAACTTTTGGGCTCTCCCCCGTCAGTCAATAGCACATACTCATCCGGCGAGTATCTCGTAGATGGTCGACGATCCCTGTTGCTCCTTCTCAGTGGAGCCACTGGTGCTGGCTGTATACCGACAGCCTCCTCCCCTTCAGAAACTACCTCTCCGGCATGCTCATCCTCCTGAGGGACACCCTGACCACCATCAGCAGGCTGATGATCAAGGTTGGGAGCAACTCCATGTACCGGCTCCCCCATAACTGGATCCTCTGCGATGTCCTCTGGAAACTGCTCGAAGCGAAATGACTCTAACTCAGGCAATTCCTCAGCCTCAGAAGGCGTCTCGGAATCCTGAGTGTTGGTTATGGTCTGATCCTCGACGAACACCACGTCCCTGCTTCTGTAGAGCTTTCCTTCCACTGGGTCGTAGAGTCTATAGCCAAACTCATCCCGACCATAGCCGACAAAGACGCATCGCCTCGTCTTCGGCTCAAGTTTGGTCCTCTCGTCCTTCGGTACATGCACGAAGGCTTTACAACCAAACGCCCGCAGGTGACTGTATGACGGCTCCTTGCCGTACCATACTTTGTCAGGCACATCACCCTGCAAAGGAGCACTAGGAGACAAATTAATAATATAAGCAGCTGTGAGAAGAGCCTCACCCCAATAACTGCCCGGCAAGTTTGCCTCTGACAGCAAACACCGCACCCTCTCCATCAGTGTCCTGTTCATGCGCTCCGCTACACCATTGAGCTGAGGTGTCTTTGGCGGAGTCTTCTGGTGTCGTATCCCTTGCTCTCTGCAATACGCATCAAAGGGACCGATGTATTCGCCGGCATTGTCGGACCGAACACACAACAACTTCTTGCCCGTCTCCCTTTCAACGGAGGCCTGAAACTCCTTGAAAGTAGGCAGCACCTGATCCTTGGTCTTTAAGGCATAGACCCAAACCTTCCTGGAACAGTCATCAATGAAAGTCACAAAGTAAGAAGCACCACCAAGAGATTTTACCTTCATAGGACCGCAGACATCCGAGTGAATCAACTCGAGCAACGCCGGCTTCCTCGAACTTGGGTGACTCTGGAAAGACACCCTACTTTGCTTCCCAGCCAAACAGTGCGTGCACTTCTCCAACTTTGTAGACTTGAGCCCCGGAATCACTTTCCTGTTCACCAAGTAGCTCATCCCCTTCTCGCTGATATGGCCGAGCCGCCTGTGCCACAACTCGGTAGACGCATCACTGACTGCGTTCACCTCCTGTGCCCCCTGTGCGCTCCCCTCCATATAATAGAGACCGGACTTCTTGCTTCCTCTGGCAATCACCATCGAACCTCTGGAAAGCTTCCACTGACTATTCCTGAAGAGACTGAAGAATCCCTCGTCATCCAACCTTCCAACCGACACCAGGTTGAAACGGATATCAGGGACATGACGAACATCCTTGAGAACAAGAACCGCACCTGTCTTCGTTCTCAAATGCACATCTCCAACGGCAATCGCCTTCGACACATCTCCGTTGCCCATCTTCAACACGCCACAGTCGTCTGTCGTGTAAGTGGCAAACAGTGCCCTATTGTAAGATACATGTGCTGAAGCCCCTGAGTGCACCAGCCAAGAATTATCGTCGCAGGCGAGGTTAGTAATGACCTCATCACCTACGACGATCAGATCGCCTCCATGCACCGAGGCCGCCGCTGTAGTGTTCTCTTCTTGCTTCCCCTTGTCGCCCTTCTTCTCCTTCTTCCAAGCGAAACAATTCCGCTTGATATGGCCCTTCTTACCGCAATGATAACACTCTGAGTCCTCGTACCGACCCTTGGACTTCCCCCTGCTCTTGTCTCTGCCACCACCTGGACCCCTGCTTTTGCCCCTTCTGCGGCTCTCTGAAACAAGTGCCTCTGAGTGGTGGGATGTGGATGAAGTGCCCTGAGAATGTCTCCGCATCTCTTCATTCAACACCCCGCTCTTGGCAAACTCCAGACTGACCAAGCCCTCTGGAGCAGAAGCGATCATAGATACTCGTACGGTCTCCCACGAGTCTGGCAAAGTACACAGCAGCCACAGTCCCTGAACTTCGTCGTCGAACTTGACTCCCATAGAAGATAGCTGGTCAACCACGCCCTGGAAATCACTCAAGTGATCCGTAATAGACGCCCCATCCTTGTACCGCAGACCCATCATCGTTCGGATCAGGAACAACTTGTTTACCCCGGTCTTCTTCGCATACAAGGATTCCAGCTTATCCCACAACGTCTTCGCGTGCTCAATATTAGCAACGTGGTTGTACACGTTCTCATCAACAAACTGCCGTATGTACCCACACACCTGTATGTGCTCGAACTTCCAGTCCTCCTCGGATTTATCATTGGGCCTCTCGGATGCAAACACAGGTAGATACAGCTTCTTGACGAATAGCAAATCTTTCATCTTGCTCCGCCAATAATGATAGTTTGTGCCATTAAGGTTCACCATGCGCACCGGCTTCGCGTCCATCTCTCCTCTCTGGTTCCTCTGTCAACTCCTGACACCCTTTGAACCCAAAGCTCTGATACCACTCTGTTGGTATCAGCCAGAACAAAACCTATGCTCTGATACCACTCTGTTGGGAAAGAAGCACGGAAACCTTTCTCCAAACCGGAGAGTACCTGCGAGAGGATCGAGCAAACAACGCACGAACCCAAAAATAGCCACACAAAAACAATCACGCAGACAAAGAGAATTTTTGACGTGGAAACCCTTGCGGGAAAAAACTACGGGACGATCGGAGTCCAACCCTGAGAAGCCTCCACTAATGGAATAGAAGAATTACACCCTCTACAAACTTCTCCCGATCCAAATCGGATCCCCACAACACTGAGAGACAAGAACAATGATTACAAGGCTACGAAGAGCGAGAACGACGAGTAGAGATTACCCGAACACGATCTCCTTCGAACAGCGACCTTCAATCCTCCGTCTTCTTCTCCGAAGTTGCAATAGCACTCTTGCCTCCTTCTCTCTCAAACTTGTGTTGTCCAATGCGATAATACGATGATAAATTAGGGTTGAGAAAACTCAATATATCTCCCTAATCCCGCAACCAACCTGGACCGTTGGATTAGATCCAATGATGAAAACTCATCCTGAAATCCGCTTCAGCCCTCCGACACACAGAGTTCGGCCAGAACTCTGTGTGGGGCAGCCAGCACCTACTGGCCAAACCCTGGAACGGCCAGACCGAGTTCGGCCCGAACTCGCCAGGGGACCGAGTTCGGCCCGAACTCGGGTCCCCTGCTTCCAGCAGCTCCAGCAGCAACAGCAGCAGCAGCAGCAACTACTCCCGAGCTTCTCCGACATCGGACGGCGCTCGTCGCACTCCGGGATCTTCTCCACATAGGTTGGGAACCCCACCCACTCCAACAGGCTGTGCGCTGTTACGCACTCGTGCTCCTATACCGAGTGTGGGTGGTGACAAACCCGGTTGGTCTAGAGTTGTGGTTTTTCATAAGAACATTGCTATTTGCCTTTGCTACAAGGAGACAAGTCACCAGTTAAGAGTATTTTACGAAATGTCTTTCACAGTATTGTTCCTGCAAAAGAACATAACTTGCATGAAAAATAGATAGTGTTTTCTCAATCATTTGAGCCTTTGTTACTTTTTTCGCACAACCTAAGGCGGGAAAAAGTATTAAACATATCGGAATTATAGTCGATAACAGTTTTGCAGTCTTGGTATCTTTGGTTCAACCATTCACTTTGAGCAAGCGGAAGGATTACCATCCTTTGATGGTCAAATCTATCCTTTAGAGGTGTCCACAAATTCAATGGATCATCCCCACATAGATATTTTTCCTTTAGATCATCATGGATATGATGTCGTAGGAAAATCAAAACCTTAGTCTTGGCTTTAAAAGATTCTTTATTTTCCTTCTTAATAGTACTATCAAGCCTATTAGACTGCAAGTGCAACTTCGCATCCAATTGCCAAGATAAATAATTATCTCCGCTCACATCAAGAGCTTTGAATTCAAGCTTTGCAAGACTCGACATCTATAGAAGAATATAATTATATTATATAAATTAATTTAAATAATAAAATTGATAAGTACTTTCAAGAATACAAAAACTTCATATATGACATAATGTGATGAAACACTATAAAAGAATATTGTGTCTTATGGGTACCACATTTACAACAATGTGATCATTATAATAATTTATTTTAGGTACTTTCTTATAATTCGATTCACATATACAATAATATGAAGTAGTACCTTGTAGAATTCAAATAAATCAAACAAAATAATAGAAATAGCAAAATCACATAAACATAATGAATATATATAATTAACTAATCCATAATAAGAGAAGAACAATTTAGGATATTCTCGATTTAGATTAATATCATACTTGGGTAAAATTCAAAATGTGGTTTATACATAATGTTAAATAAATTATCATGAATTTTCTATTTTGAATGAAATTGTGAACATGTTTAATAAAATTTTGATCTAAACCTAAAAGAGAAAATAGATCTAGAAAACTTATGATCTAATCAATCTATAAAAACATAAATCAAACTTTTATTTAATTTTACTAAAACATGTATAGGAGTGAGCAGAAAACAGAGTTGGGTTGAAAACTGACCCGATCCGACCCAAAATAACATTTCGGGTCGGGTTCAAAAATATGGGTCAGATAATGATTTTTAAAACAAATACATTCAATTTTTTGGTTCGGGTTGCGGTTTTGGGATTCAATTTTTGACTCGAACCGAAAACCGAATTTCTAGATACAGTACATTTTTACCCCTACACTTTCTATATATAGAAAGAAAAAACCTAACCCTAAACCTTCTTTCTCCTATTCTCATGTCATTTGGGGGCACTGCTCCTCAGGTCATTTGGAGGTGCCGCTCCAACGGAAAGAAGAAACTAGCTCCTCTATTTCGAATCTCCAGACCTCTCTTCACTGGAACTATTCTCTCTGGAACTCCTCTCTCCTCCCATCATGAACTCTTTTATGAACTCGTGCAGTTCCTCTCTAGAACTCCTATCCTCTCATCAGCGCTTCCTTCCATCATTCTGGAACCATACTATCGTAGTGATATTTTTATTTTTTATTTTTTCCTCTCTTTTTTTTTACAAATTTGTGAAGAATGGCATATTTTATATTTTCTCTCGATCTTTTGGATTTTATGGTTGTGCATGCTTCGATTTAGGATGTTCATGTGTAGATCTATTGAGATGTTCATGTGTAGATCGATCTTCGATGTTCCAAAATTTATTAAAAATGGAATTACTTTATCAGTAGGTCGTAAAGAATAGCTAAATAGGAGAAATGGCTCACCTCTCTTTTCTTTGTTAATAAGGTTTATGATATTATTTCAATTTTGTGAAGTTGTAAGAAAAAAATGTTGATGAAGGACTTTATGAATAATTTTTTGTAAACGTATATTACATGAACACATAGAGAACAATGTTTAATTTCTTACAAGTATATTATATGAAATCTCTTGCTCACGGCTAGTTGCAAGCAGCTAGGAATTAATGGGTGTTGATAGTAAACAATATGTTTTGATGGGTGTTGATAGCTGGGTAAATTGTTTTACATTGTTATCAAGTTTGGTATAATATAATACGTATATTCGATCGTTACTAGATTATGAATCTATCTACTATATGTTTTGAATTATTTAGTAAATTATATTTACGGGTTGCACATGATCTGTAATAGTTCAATCTATTATCATCAAATCCAAACTCACAGTGCAATTTATTTTGTATTTCATTTTTTGTTAACTAATAAACATTTTTTTTCTTGCATGATACGATTTTAACTTCACTGGACTGGACTCTGGAGCCTGTAGACTTCGCTGGAATTTGGAACAGAAAGAAGTTGCTTTATTGTTGCCTTTTTTTTCCAACGCGTGCGGGCTCAGTATAATCGTGTGTCCCACGCACATGATTCTTGGCCTGTCATATGGAATGACTTTTGGAGTACAGACGTAGTCCGTTGGCCTTGTCATCATCGCCGTGCACACGTACCCCGCGCACTCCGCGCGCTCCAGAGCTCCGCTCGACAGCACACCGTCTTTCGACGGCAGTTACTCAACACCTCGCTTTGCCCACGACGCCGAAGAGACGCCCTTGACGACTAAGGGTGACCGCCCGTACGACGGCCACTGATTCCTTGTCGCCTACGACAATCGATTCCGTCCAGCCGCCCATTCTATGCGTACGACGCGCATATTGGCAACGATCGCCGACGCCCTTACGATTGAGCATGCAATCGTTTATGGCGGACGTCTTCTCGTCGCCCTCAGCAGCGCCGCACAACGGGCTGCGTGGTCGGCCTGTCGTTTATACCCGTGGGCGAATGGTGCCGATTCTCCGATCCGTCGCACGACGACCGTGCACTGAGTTTGCTACACGGATGCTGTATTAGGTAGAGGTGCTGTAATTCCAAAATGGTTTGGTTTTATCTAGTTTTGAAACAGAAATAAGTAGGGGTGTGCAACGGTCGGTGGTCGATCGATTTAGTCATAACCGAAGTTGAACCAAAGTTAATCGGTTTGTAAATAATAACAGTCGAACCAAACCAACCAACTGGTCGGTTCGATTTTGAAACCGACCGATTTGGTTCGGTTTTGGTCGGTTCGATTTGGTCGGTTTTAAGCAAAGGAAAAAAAAAATGGACTGACATTAATTTGGGTACTGTTGTCTATTGCTTATTTTGTGGAACTTCAGTCACACAGGGGAAAACAGGACTTGGTTCGGCTGCATTCAACCAACATCCCCTAGCAATAGAACAAATATATCAAAGCCCAATTTCAAAAGTCAGTACATGATGAAGAAGATACATATTATGGAATGAGGACATGAAGAATATGCATTCATGATTCAGCCAACAGTTCTCACATAAGGTATCTGAGAATGCAACCAAACTAAGGTATACAGTTCTCACATTTTAATCAACAAATGAAAAGTATGCATTCAAGACTTCAAGTTTCAACCAACATTTCTCATTACAACCAACAGTCCTCTGTTCTCACATTTTAATAAACCAAGGCATTGATTCAACCCTATTGATCCAGAGAATGTAACCAACATTTTAATCAACCAAGCAAGGTACTGAGCATGCTCTCTAGATTCAGCCCCCCCAGCATAAAGATATCAAACCCAAATTTCAAAAGTCAGTACAATGTAGTTTCATACATATTTAATGAGGGCCTGTATTGACTTTTCTGGACCACAGGACACAAAATAATAGTATTCATACATCTTTTCTGGACCACATTACACAAAAGGACCACAAGGCACAAAATTTATACATATTTAATGTCGTTGCCAATACCAGAAAATTCATATATATTTAATGTCGTTACAAATATAGAAAAATTTTACTTACAAGAAAAAAATTTACATACAAGAAAACATTTATTTGGTAGATTTTTTCAGGTAAATTTTCCACTGATTCTTCTAATTCCTGAATTTGATTATTTGGTGGATTTTTCCAAGTAAAATTTCTTCTGAAACACACAAGAAAAAAAATAAACCCTAACCCTAACCTATCCAGTAACCAATATCTATATAGATTATTGTATATGTAGTAGAAAAGAGAGGATGTAGAATACTTACCAACTGTCGGAGAGGGAGGGTCAGAGCCGGCCGGTGGAGAGGGAGAGGAGATTAGAATTGGGAGAGAAAAAAAAATGGAGAGAGAAGGGTAAAAATTGGAGTCGCCCAAATAAGAAAAGTGAACTTTTCTATTAGCTGCTGTCAAGTGTCAACTGGTTCATAGAGTGTAGACTCTCCATACAAAATCGGACAAATCCTAATTTATTTAACACTCAGTGAGGTTTTGGTTCGGTTCGGTTTGAAACAATTTTTGGACTAACCAAACCGTGAACCGAACTGAACCGGTCAGTTTTACATAATATATGGTCGAACCAATCCGACCGAACCATCGGTAGGTTAAAAACCGACCGGTTCGGTTAAAAATTGATCGATTTGGTTTGATTTGGTTTGATTTGGTCGGTTTGACTTAAATGTGCACAACCCTAGAAAGAAGTTTCTTTGTTGTTGTACACTTGTCCAGAAAATCGAACCGATCGAAAATTCGAACCCGTTTTGTTAGGTTCTGTTTTGTCTAGTTTTACCACAAATTTTTAAAAAAAATGGTTCTCGATTTTTTTTCGATTTTTTGAAAACTTGTTCGGTTTGAACTGAAATGAACCGTTGCTCAGCCCTAAATATGTATCTAAGTATACAAGATTATACTTATCTCTTCAATACCTTTTTTTTCTTAGGATAACTCTTTCTCCCTTATGTAAAATATTTCTTCTTTCTTCTATTTTCTAGAACAATCATCCTGATAACGTATTATAAAGTAAAGAAAAAGAGATATTGAAAATGAAGGAGATTGTTTCTTCATTCACTTGTCTCAATCAACTTGAGAAGAGACCTTTATATAGGCTTACAATGGAGGTTAACATCATGATGACAATTAAAGGAGAAATGCCAAAAGACATAGGTTATGGATAACCAAGAGGCATATGTTATGGATAACCAAAAGATATAGGTTATGTAAATTATCCAAAATTACAACAAATATTTGATTCTTCTTTTATTGGCTTGTATACATGTGATGTGTTAGCTCAAGCAGTGGTAAGTTTGGTGGAGTTTTATTACTAGTAGATAAGATTCAAATCTCACCACCAACATTTGTTTCTTTTAGCTTCACTGTTGGAGAAATTCCTTCAGAGCTAGGCCCTGCGGACTGTGATGAGTATGAAGGAGAGGACGAAGGACGAAAAGTGGCACTTTAATGATGCATATTGCACTACACACATACACATCATAATAACCAAACACGTCGCCTAGAGGGAGGCCTTGTGTAAGCTCTCTACTAGAATTTAGGATTTTTTGAATCAGATTATAATATTCTTATTTAAAATAAACTAGTAAATTGTTTATTTTAATATTGTATACATATATCAATTTTAAATGATTAAGAAAGAATTGAGATGAATATAAATTTTTTTAGACAACACTATAATCTGTTCTAATCTTAATGTGATCCTAACTAATTATAATTCTAAATACAATCCTTATCTTATAACCGCATTTGAATTAAACCATCTCTCCATTTAAGTAAAATCTAGTATCCTTAGGATTAGCAAATTCCTAAGTACACCTAATCTCATTGGAATGATATATATATATATATATATATATATATATAAATATATATATATATATATATATATATATATATATATATATATATATATATATATATATATATATATATATATATATATATATTAAACTAGTCCTAATCCTATCCAAATCAACTAATCCTAATTCTATCCAAATTAAATCAACCTATTCATATTCAAATTAAGTAATCGCTATCCATTATATACCCCTACTAAACTTATGAAATAAAATTACCTCTCATATTTTCTTACCCACAAATCCTCTTTTTTTTGGTTCAAAACAGCCTAAAATCAATGACTTTGAAGGACCGTATCTCATGTCTTTGGACTTCGTTTCACCTATATTTTTTTGTTAGAAGCGTATCAATGTAAGCTTATATAATATATATTTTAATAGATTTAATTCGAACTATGAATTTCTTTAAATATTTTAGAGATCAGGTATTCATAAAATGAATATGTTTTGGTGTTTTCGCGATTTCGGGAGTTCCCAAACATGAAAATGTGAACCGTTTAATTTTTCGGAAAGATGATATAAAGACCTACAACATATTTAATTTCAAAAATAATTGAATTGATTTAATATAACAATATTATCTGTAAGTATAAATTGACTAAACAATAGATGTATAACTACTTTGAAATCCAGTTGAATATTATTTATAACGTTTTAGATCAAATAATAAGCTTTGTTAGGATTTTGGATTCTCTAGATTTGGAGTTAATAGTGAAGTGCTTCCGCTTTGTCAACTATTTGATTTGTACCATTCATCCAAAGGCTAAGACAAGTATTACTATGACCTATGTTGCCTTTATTTTATGCTTCATATTGTTTTTTTCTTTTAACTATTAGTCTTACCTCTTCTATTACTAGTGCTTGAGAGTTATACTTGTTATAATTACCACACATGTTCACTTATTATTTTTGTTCAATATTCAAGTTTAATGTTAATATAAGTGATCATTGTTCGCCATCGGATTATTGTGGGTAGAAAGAGTGCTTGGGATAACAAGTATCTTTCAAGGAGGATAAGGGAAGAAGAGATAGTATTAAACAAGACTCCTTTCCTTTCCTTTCCTTTCCTTTATATAATGCAATTTTGAACAGTATAACCAAACCACGACAGAAGGATTTGCTAATACAAAAGAGTTTGAGAAAGTGTGCCGATGGAGATCAGGTACTGTAATTGACCCCTTTACTCCGTTGATGATCCGATACTTAGTAGCTTTTTGAAGTGCGCTCTATGACTCTCTACTATGTATCTGGTATCTGTAGAAGCATACAAAAGAATAAAGAAAGACCTATGCGGCTCCAACAGAAGGATCCCCATGCGGCTCAGAAGTCCATGCGGCTCAGGGGTCCATGCGGCTCGGATAGATCCATGCGGCTCAGAGAGAAGCCACATGGCCTTCAACAGTTCTTCTCTACATTCGGCTGCATTTAATGCCCTGACGGCTGCTCTGACAAATAAAAGCTATGACAGCTCTGACATAAGGATGCAATAATGACTCTGACATGATGGCATGATCCTAGAAAAGAGGAGAAAATCTCCTTACAGCTGGCAAAATCTACCAAGTCCCGAGGCCACTCCATGCGGCTGCCCATCAGTATGCGGCTGCCTGTCTGCATCTGCATGCGGCTGCCCATCTGCATGCGGCTGTCTATCCCCATGCGGCTGCCCATCTGCATGATGCTGTCTATCCCCATGCGGCTGCCCCTTTGCATGCGGCTACCTATCCCCATGCGGCTGCCAATCCCCATACGGCTGCCCATCCACGTGCGGCTGCATGTTTCATGCGTCTGAGATGACCCCTCCATATACGGCTCGGCCAGGACGGTCCAGTTGAGACACGTGGCGCTCTTCGCTACAATTGAGACACGTGGTAGTCTTATCTTCCCTGGAATTATGGGTGCTAACAAATCCTAACAAAATCAGATTCGTTGTGATCGTCATAATTGCCCAGATCAAATCAAACCAAGCAAATTGGACACGTGGCAGGCTATCACAAATCATGAATATTCACGGCAATCAACATTTATTACCAATAGAGATTTGATGCAATCACATTAATTACTTAAATTCATTATATTCAAGATGAATGGCCCAGATTAATGGATCCTTAACCGCCGACTTCTGAAGGAGGCAATCATTTGTAAACCCTAATGAGCACACCCAATTCCTATAAATGGCAAGGTACAATTCCCTTGCAGGCTAGAGAATTCAGGAGAAGCAGAAGCAGGGATGAGAGATAGACAGAGGAGCAAAAGAGAGAGAGAGCACTACAGAGACATCCAGAGATCTAGCAACCGAAGGCGCAAGGGAGTCTTCCCACATGCCCAAGAGCATTTCTTCACCGGAGCCAAGGCTGCGTCCGATCGTCCAAGGAGTAAGACAGAGCAGCCGTCGCTTTCCCGAGCCTCTACCGTCACCCCCCAGAAAAAACTAAACAAATGTACTTAGTTTGCTGTACCTAGGTTTTCGTCCCTAGGTTTCTTTGTATGAGCGAAGTTTGTATTGTGAAGTAAAAGTCCAGTCCTCCGATATAATTGTTCTGTTCTTTTATAATTCATGGCAAACACGATGGCGACTCTGCTGGGGACAAACTTCTCCACGGCTGAGATGTTGGTGACGCAATCGGATGCAGCCAAACTTGGCTCCACACAACAGAAGATGGTCGTCCGCTTCGACCAACAGGCGTTTGAAGAAATGCTCTCCGACGGGAGCGCTGGCTCGATCCAGAAACGAACCCGCACAAAGAAGGCTCGCAGGGAGTGGAGGCCAAAATCATTTGCTCCTCTCCAAGCTCTGGACGGAGTACTCTCTACTGCCCAAGACGGCGAAGGCAACTCTCATGCGGCCCCACTTCAAGCCGTAGAGGACTCTGTTGTCCCCAAGTTCGGCAGAAAAAAGCACTACGATGCTGGACTTGCAGGGGCAAAGAGTGATTCTATGTGCTCTAGGAAGAAGCCGAACAAAGGCACTAGCCACAGGCTGAACACTCATGCGGCCAAACTTGCCAGCCGCATGCATGATGTCCATGCGGCCAAAACTGCCAACCAGATGCAGAATACCCATGCGGTCAAGATTTTCAGCCGCATGGAGAATACTTATGCGGTCGAGACTTCTAGCCGCTTGAAGAAAGCCCGTGTGGCTACAGTTGCCAGCCGCATGAAGACTGTTGATTCCAGCTGCATACTGTCTGTTCCACACGGCTCAGTCTTTGACCGCCTCTCCTATGGTCCTGATCTCTCATGCTCCCGAGAAAATATGTTCGACTCTCTGCAACACCACTTAGACTCTTCCTACTATGTGCCCTCATGCACTAGAGTGAAGAAGTCTAGATCAGCACGAGCTTAGCTAGCTCAGTCCGCTGTTCCGACATCTGACCATCCGAGCGCTCCACATACTGATAAGCAAGCCTCTGATGCGAAGTTGTGCAGAACCACTCGAGTCCAGCCCCCGGCGGCAAACGGACAAAGTGCTTCCAAAAAGTCTCCTAAAATCCAGGGAGCGAACATGGTCGTTCCAGACCCTTCTGAATTGCGTGAGGCTATACTCCACAAGCGCAAGAAAAGAGAAGAGGCTTCGAGATGCAAAGAGTCCTCCCACGAATGTCACTGCACCCAAGTCATTGTCAAATGTTGTTGCAACAACGCGACGGTACGAGAAGACCGGCAGTCCGTCTTCCAAAGATTACAACAGCCGAGCTCAGGGGATGAGGCGCCTCCCGTCGTCTCATGCAACTCTACTCAGAAAATTTCCGCCGAGGGGAGAGAAAAGAAGATAAACGTTTCCAGCTCGAAGATTTCAATCACTGTGACTAAGAAACTGTCGTCTAAACTGTTGTCCACCACAGGAGTTTTGCAAGGTACCCGTTCAAAGACAAAATCTGCGACAGTGGGAGATTCATTATCCGCATTACTGGGGGTCGCTGGAACTGGGGGCAGCACTCCTCCGAACTTCCACAATAATCCGATGTTCCAAGGAGATGAGCCCGAGGAAACAACTCTCCCATCAGATACAGCAAGGTCCGACGTCCCCGAGGGCGTCCACGACTCTCAAATCGAGGCAAGCTCCGAAGCTGGGGGTACTATTCCTTCTGAGTCTGAACCAGAGGAGAATATTCCCATATACCCTGATGACTTTTCGGTACAGGGGTATGATTCGGAGGGCACGTCATCCACCGTCCCTTCCACTTCTACTCATGTGAGGACGACATTCATGACAAACGACAAACAAGATGGCCCCAGTGATTGCCAACGTATTGATACTCTGGAGGCCATACTGTGCACTTTGGTCAAATTAGTGGACGAGATCAAAGCAGCCCTTCCTACTCTGTAAGAAGGGACGACTAGCCAAACAAACTTGGGTCCCGCAGTCAATGCGGACTCGAACTCAGCAGCACCAAACCTGGGCAATAATCTACCTGAAATAACAGCTCCTACCGCTGTAGACGACGCCAGGGAGGCAAGAAGAGAGGTCCAGGAGCTTCGGGCCATGTTCTATGCCCAAGAAAACTGCCAAGACCTCAGGATACGACAACCGTATCCCACTGGTGGAGAGATATTCCCTTCCCACCAAAGTATAAACCATTTAACATCAATCCATATGATAGAAAGACATCTACAAGTCGGTACATCACCTACTTTGAAGTCACAACCGACCATCTGCCCCACGATGATGCCATCCTTACACGCTTATTCATCGGAGCATTGGAAGGGGTCGCCTTCGACTGGTACCGTAACCTGGCAGACAACTGCATCCACTCCTTCGCCAGCTTCAAGTGCATGTTCTTGGAAAGATTCTATGAAGTAGGACAGGACGTCACAATGTCCACCCTCATGGACGTCGTTCAAGGGGAGAAGGAGCTGACAAGGAACTATATTGAGCGGTTTCGCCAAACCGTAATGAAGTTGCCGGCTGGTAATCCGGATTCCTCCTTAATTAAAATTTGCCAGAAGAGACTGCTCCCAACAATCAGCCTCTGGATAGACGAAAGTCAATTTAAGGACTGGAAGACGTTTATCATCAGTGCCATTAGCGCCGAAGACAGGTTGAAGAAGGCTCGCCAACTGGGATTGCACATCTTGGAGGGAGAGGACAAAGGCAAGCACCCTAATACCAACAACAACAATGGTGGTAACGCCTTCAACAATCGGGACAACAAGGAAAAGCAGTCTATGGTGGCCGACACAGCCCAGAAACCCGAGTCAAAACCGGCAGACAAGCAATGGCCGCAAATGACCTACTTCTTCGAAGACGGCCATGTCAAGCCCATCTTGGACATGCTCATACAAGGAGATAGAATTCAGCTCCCTCCACCAAGACGGGAACCTCGGTCGACAGAAATGGAGAGCCCAAACTACTGTCACTACCATCGCTACGTCCACCATGCTACACACGACTGCTACCAACTAAAGCGATACATCCAACATCTCATCGATTCGAAGGCTCTGGCCATTGATTTCGAAGAGGTGACCGTGGAAGCCAATATGATATCAGTACAATTCGGCAGCTTCCTCCAAAGAAGACTCAAGACGACGTGGTACCCATCCCTCGGACGATAATGGAGATTACTAATCTTCCACCCCCTCGAGATCGGGCTACTGGTCTGGTACCCCTCACCACGTAACGAGGGGAGGTCATGTGGGTCTATCCAGACTTGGTACCTGAAGTGACTCTGTCCGCACCACTCCCCATTGGCAGCAAAGAGAGCAGAAAGATCAGATCCTGCCGCACAATTTCGGCAGATGTCGAAGAAGCCACAGCTGTCGTCACTCTGTCAGGTGCTCAATCCCAACCTACACTAGATAACGCAACTGAAGAACATCAGCCGGCTACTGCTGAAGCTCTGGGACCTTCTCAACCTCCGACGACCGACAAGCCTAGGCCGAAGGAGACTCGCTTTGACAAATCCCTCTGAAAAGAGGCTCCTCATGGGCTGGAAAGGCCCTACAACTTTGACATCCTGGCACAATTAGCCAACACACCGGCCAAATTGTCATTATATGAGCTCCTGAGACTCTCCAAGGATGTTCTCTTGGCTTTGAGTGATGCACTCCAGAATGTCGACGCATATCTAGCTCAGGTCAACCTCACGGGAGAGAGCCCGCCTGCAAATCTCCAAGATAGCGCTTGCACAGGAGCGATGCCCAATATTGTCTTCACTCCACAGGATATGCTCATCAAAACCAATCTGTATGATCGTCCGTTATACTACACTGGATACATCGGTAACGTAAAGGTGGATCAGATGCACATTGATCCATGTTCTTCCATAAGCATCATCCCGAAGGGTCTGTTACATCATCTCCGCATCCCTATGCATCGCCTGACGTCGACAAGCATCGACATCAGCGGTTTCAATTCGGAAAGGAGCTACCCGATTGGGAAGATTCGCTTGAAGTGCCAAATTGGCGATCTTCAGTCAGAAGTGACCTGTTACGTCATAGATGTGGACACTTCCTACAATATCCTCTTAGGGCGCCCTTGGATTCACGATTACATGATCATGCCTTCCACGCTGCACCAGTGCTTCAAGTATGTCAACAAATACGGCTTCGTGAGGACAGAATTTGCCGACATCGATCCCTTTAAAGGAGTCGAATCCTACTAAGCAGACTCCTGCTTATACGAAAAGTTGAAAAGGCAGCTTGGCGAAGGAGATGTGCAAGCTCGAACTGAGACAGCCACAGGATCAGAAGAACCTCTGACGATCCACCTCCAAGCTCGTAAACCTGGCAAGACCGCACCCCTTACGGCCGCTCTGCGTAAGGATGCAATCAGCCTCTCGGCACAAGAAGGGCAAATGATAATCCGGCTGCCAAGGTCCGGCCAAGCGCCAAGACCCACAACGGAGCCACTAACAATCAGACTGCCTAGAGTTGGCCAGCCACAAACGGAGAAGCTCAATCCCACTGACAAGCCAATGACGATACGTCTTCCCAAAAAGAATTGTCAGCCCGATACAAAGTCTGGGGATTCTAATGAGCCAACCTCTCCCCGCCCAGTATCGAGTACCAAACTGGGGGTCGCTAGTTTGCCAACGACACCACGTTCTGTTCCACCAGCAGAACCCCTGATGATCAAGTTGTCCAAGTCATCCTCTCAGTCTTCATTTATACAGGGGGTGGCCGAAGAATAACCAGAAATGGCTAAGTATGTGGTTGCTCACACTGATGTTCCATCCGCAGATGAATGTAATCCCATTAGAAAAGATACCTTACTTCATCAATAAAGGGCTATCTTTGAACTACATCGAGCTTAATAAGCTTTTTACAATGTATGCTATGGAGCACGGTATAGGCACTCACCTACACACACAGGTGACAAATGTCTACACCGCAAACCAACTTACCCCAGTGGAAGACGCTTACCACATAATCGAGGGAGGGAATAACCTAATCATCTTTGGCCGGAAGAATAATCCACAGCCCTTCATGATGGAAGAAGTTGAGCTTGAACTCGACACCGGAAGATTGCCCCTTTATCTGTATAGTTCCCAATCCAAGTACCTTACGCAAAAACATGGATATGATCTGGGAACTACACCAGGCTTGAACTACGTCACTGGACGGCGGTTATCCTTACAATCGTCGATCCCAGCTGGTAAACCACGAGATTACTATAACAAGACCAAACGTGGGCTAGGTTATGTCACACCTGTGACAACACCCGAAAGCTCAGACGAAGAATGCGACTAGCACTCACACTCAACTGGATCACCCACTTCCGATTCGGATATCAGCATCGGGGACATGCTCAGGCATGTCTGGTCCGCAATATGGCACTTGCCGATGCTTACGAAGAAGATGAAGACATTTTCGAACTTCTTGAGCTAGAGCCATGGGCACAACAACTAGATGTGCAGTGGGAGAAGCGGTTCTAACAAAGAGAGCCTCCCACCGAGGATGAGGTTGTACAAGTTGATCTCGGTGATGAATCCTCCCCAAAACCCATTTTTGTCAGCATAAATCTGACTGCTGAAGAGAGCGAATCACTACTGGAACTTGTCAAAGAATATATTGATGTGTTCGCCTGGAGCTATGAAGACATGCCAGGACTAAACCCCAATGTTGCTCTTCACAAGCTCAATATTCGGCCAGATGTAAAGCCAGTCAAACAACAGCAACGACGCTTCCGTCCAGGCATCATGGATGCGATCGAAGCCGAAGTAAACAAACTGATAGCCAGCGGCTTCATTCGTGAGAAACAACATCCGGACTGGATCGCCAATATAGTACCGATCCTCAAGAAGAATGGGAAGATTCGAATCTGTATCGACTTCCTAATCTGAACGAGGCATATCCCAAAGATGAGTTCCCCTCCCTATCACAAACATCATGATTGACAACATTTGCGGCTTCGAACGTATGTCGTTCATGGATGGCTTCTTAGGGTACAACCAAATTAAGATGTCTTCCGACGACGAAAAGCATACATCATTTCGAACACCAATAGGCATGTTCTGCTACACAGTCATGCCTTTCGGTTTAAAGAACGCTGGCGCCACCTATCAGAGAGCTATGAGCATCATCTTCTGGGAGCACTTGCACAAGATCGTGGAGTGCTATGTTGATGACATCGTCGTCAAGAGTCGCTATTAGGGAGACCATCTGCAGGATCTGAGGACGGTATTTGACCTGATGCGAGCGCATAATTTAAAAATGAATCCTACCAAATCCTTCTTGGGTGTATCCAGTGGAAAATTCTTGGGTTTTATCATTACCGCCCAGGGAATCCATATAGATCCGGAGAAGACAAAGGCAATCATGGAGATGAGTCCTCCGAGAAATCTCCGTGAACTTCGAGGACTTCAAAGGAGGCTATCCTACATAAGGAGGTTTATCTCTAACCTCTCCGGGCGATGTCAGCCATTCACTCATCTCATGAAGAAGGGTGTCTCATTCATATGAGATGAAGAATGCCAACGTGCCTTTGACAACATCAAAGAATATTTGTCAAACCCTCCAGTCCCGGTGGCCCCGGTTACTGGAAAACTATTCCTGCTCTATGTACGAGCAATGGAGCATTCCCTCGGTGCTCTGCTAGCACAAAACAATGACGTAGGCCATGAGCAAGCTATATATTACCTCAGTCGAATGATGATCGGGCCAGAGCACCGATATACCGCCGTGGAGAAGGAATGCCTTGCCCTGGTGTTCGCCATTCAAAAGACGCGACACTATGTCACGGGGCAAACCATACATGTGATATCACGAGTCAACCCCCTCAGGGTCCTCATGACGAAACCAGGGGCACTCAGCTCTCGCTTCGCTACATGGGCAATATTACTGTCCCCCTACCATATGGTCTTCGTCCCGCAAAAGGCTGTTAAAGGTCAAGCTCTGGTAGACTTTTTAGCAGCCCACCTAGGCTCGGAGTCGGCAAGAATATATAAAGAAATCCCAGATGAGATCGCCGACTCGCATGCGGCCTCTCATGATGATATATGGCGAATGTTCTTCGACGGCGCTTCAAGGACCGAACCCAAGGGCAACATCGTCGTCGGAGTCGGGGTGGTACTGGTTTCTCCTTCTGGACTGGTGATCAATCACGCTTACTCTCTCACAGAACCCTGTTCTAACAATATGGCCGAGTACAACGCTTTAGTCATTGGCCTCCAACTTGAGAAAGAGCTGGGGGTAGAATATCTTGAAGCGTACGACGATTCACAGTTAATCGTCAATCAGATCCGGGGTTCGTACGAAGTCTGCCATGAAGACATGATCCCCTATCACCAAATAGCGATCAACATCATCTCGTCATTTGAAGGGTTCTTCATCGAACACGTCTCCAGACTACAAAATATCGAAGTCGATGCCCTAGCAGGCGTTGCCGCTTCCCTAGCAGTGCCGAACTATATTCATCATTTGGTGGACGTGATAGGCCATGAACTGGTCTGTCCCAAGAACAACGTTCAATTCGTGGCGAGTTATTCCGCTCAGACGATCGACGAAGTACCAGACTGGAGACAACCATTCATAGACTTCGTAATCTACGACATCCTACCCGAGAACCCAAAGGAAGCCACCTCTATCAGAAGGCGTTCTCTCAGATTCTTCTACGATACAGAGACGAAAATGCTGTATCGCCGATCCTACGATGGATTATTGCTTCGATGTTTGTCAAACGCAGAAGACAAAGAAGCCGTACGCGAATCTCATGACGGTGTCTGTAGGGCCCATCAGCTGGCTAAAATTGTAAGACCGTCTTCGCCGAATGGGCTACTACTAGTCCACGATGGTAGCAGATGCGATAGACTATGCAAGAAAGTGCAAAGCCTGCCAAGTCTATACGGACTTCATCCACCAGCCATCCGAATTTCTATATCCGACAGTGGCGTCCTGGCCATTCGAAGCATGGGGAATGGATATCATCGGTCCGATCACTCCACCTTCTTCCCGAGGACATCGTTTCATACTCGCAATCATGGATTACTTCTCTAAATGGGCGAAAGCTATTCAGCTTGCAGAAGTGAAGACTTCAAACATGATCAGCTTCCTCAAGCATCACGTCATCAATCGCTTTGGACTGCCCCGAAGGATCATCCACGATAATGGTCCGCAGTTCGTAAGTCACACCGTCTATCGATTCTGCGATAAGCATCGAATTTAGAATATTGCTTCGATGCCATACAATCCGGCGGCAAATGGGTTGGCAGAAGCATTCAATAAAACCATCATCAAGTTGCTCAAGAAGTTCGTGTCGTCCAACAAACGCGACTGGAACGAGAAGCTTGGTGAATGCTTATGGGCGTACCGTACTACAGTCCGAACGGCCACTGGGAACACACCATTCTCCCTGGTGTACGCGAGTGAGGCAGTTCTCCCATTGGAGACTCAAATACCTTCGCTCCGTATCGCTCTTACTTACCAATTAACGACGGACGATAACTACCGTCGTCGGCTACAAGAGTTGGAGGCCTTAGATGAAAAGTGCCTCTTGACTCAGCAACGAATCGAGCTATACCTAGCATGCATCTCCGGTGCCTTCAACAAGAAGGTTAAAATTAGAACATTCTAAGTGGGCGATCTCGTTCTGGCAGTTCGGAGGCCGATGGTTATGACTCACAAAACTGCCTGCAAATTCCAGCCAAAGTAGGAAGGGCCATTTATCATTGAGGCTGTATTCTCCAACGGTGCTTACCGCCTCGTGAAATAAAATAGAGACTTGCTCATATTGCCCGTCAACGGCAAGTTCCTGAAGACATATTATGTCTAAACGACATTCTCCAAATATCCCAGAGTGCTGAGTTATGTACCCTCCGGTACCGCTGAACTCACATTCACCAAATTCCAGATTATTGAGTTATGTACCCTCCGGTACCGCTGAACTCATATTCTCCAAATTCTAGATTTTTGAGTTATGTACCCTCCGGTACCGCTGAACTCATATTCACAAATTTCTAAATTATTGAGTTATGTACCCTCCGGTACCGCTGAACTCACATTCACAAAATTCCAGATTGCTGAGTTATGTACCCTCCAGTACTGCTGAACTCACATTCTTCCTCCAATTATCCTAGATTGCTGAGTTATGTACCCTCCAGTACCGCTGAACTCACATTCTTCCTCCAAATATCCCAGATTGCTGAGTTATGTACCCGCAGGTACCTCTGAACTTACATTTCGGTCACTCTTTTAGGTAGTAAGTCATGCATAACCATACCTCTGAACTTATTCTTCTGAAAGAGCTCCTCCCTCATGATCTACTACCCGCACTCTCAATGCACAAAAAGGGTAACGGATCCACAAATTTCTAAAGCGACCACGTCGATGTTACCCCTGAGTCGTTTCACTTCCGCCAAAAATAAATCACCCCTCTACATAGAACTTCCATGTCCTCATTAACTCTGAGTCATTTTATGTACCCCTTCATGGAGCCTACTCCTACCACGTCCTCATTACCTCTGAGTAGGAAGGCTCCATCGAAGAAACCTTCATGCTTGCCATGTCCTCATTACCTCTGAGTAAGTATGCTGGTTACCTTTCGACTTATTATCCGTACCCAAAATTGGAGTACGCCAAGGATAATAGGTCCACAAACGTCCTCTATTAACCACAAATATCCGCCTCTGAGTCCACTCCTGCCACGTCCTCATTACCTCTGAGTAGGAAGACTCCGCGGTAAAAACCCCATACTTGACATGTCCTCATTACCTCTGAGTAAGTATGTTGGTTTTCTCTCGCCCAATTATCCGTATCCTGAACCAGGGTACGCCAAGGATAATAGGCCCACAAATGTTCTCTGCTGACTACAAATGTTGTACTAAGTTTCCTAGTACATGCACACCATTCCTCATCATGCCCCGGGAGCCCAGCTACTCCATGGTATTCTTTCTCCCGATACCAGGAACGTCCATGACCACCTTACCGTAGAATTGTTCCAGGTATCCCCATCAAACTTGTTATCCATACCTAAAACCCAGGTATGCCAAGGGTAACAGGTCCATAAACAGTCCTCCAAGCGGGGCAAACACCACCATAACACCACAAGCACAACAAGCAATACAAATAAAGGGTAGAATAAAGTATACTCTTTTATTTGGAAGGCGAAAGTACTACAGGTTCTAGGGACAACGTCCCACTTAAAGAAAGGAAAAGTACAAAAAAATCTGTCTATGGTTCGGCGGTACATAATTCCAGGAGATGGTTCTTCACCAAGGTGGTCCCCCATTCAAGCCGCTGCTTAGCTCGGCGCTCGGCCTCCTGGGACAACCGTTTCGCATTATCCAAGTCCATGTGTGCCCGCCAGCCGTTCTCCAACTTCTTCAGGGCAAGTTCCAGACCAGCAGAAGCTCGATTAACTTTGTCAGCCTCCTAGGATTTCGCCCCCTCTCATGAAGGAGATTCATCCAAAGAAAATCCAAAATTTAAAGAGCCGACTCTTGGGACTCCCTCCAAAAGATGGATCAAATCAAAGGCAATCAATGCAAAGATTTGCATACGTGGCATGAAGACGTGGCAAGGAGCCTATGCGGCCAAGCAGCCCATGCGGCTGGAAAGCCCATACGGCTGAGGATGCCATGCGGCTGAGACATCCATGCGGCCAGAACATCCTATGCGGCCCGAAGAGTTTTTACATGGCCATGCTTCTTATTCAAAGTATTTCAATTTTACAAATTGAAAATATTGAAGGGGGTCTTGTAGAAGCATAAAAAGAATAAAGAAAGACCTATGCGGCTCCAACAGAGGGATCCCCATGTGGCTCAGGATCCCCATACGGCTCAGAAGTCCATGCGGCTCAGGGGTCCATGCGGCTCGAATATGTCCATGCAGCTCAGAAAGAAGCCACGTGGCCTTCAACAGTTCTTCTCTACATACGGCTGCATTTAATGCCCTGACGGCTGCTTTGACAAATAACAGCTATGACAGCTCTGACATAAGGACGCAATAATAACTCTGACATGATGGCGTGATCCTAGAAAAGAGGAGAAAATCTCCTTACAGCTGGAAAAATCCACCAAGTCTCGAGGCCACTCCATGCGGTTGCCCATCTGTATGCGGCTGCCTGTCCGTATCTGTATGCGGCTGCCCATCCCCATGCGGCTGCCCATCTGCATGCGGTTGCCTATCCCCATGCGGCTTCCCCTCTGCAAGCGGCTTCCTATCCCCATGCGGCTGCCCATTCCCATGCGGCTGCCCATCCACTTGCGGCTGCATGTTTCATGCGGCTGAGAGGACCCCCCATATGCGGCTCAGCCAGGACGGTCCAGTTGAGACACGTGGCGCTCTTTGCTACAATTGAGAAACATGGCAGTCTTATCTTTCCTAGAATTATGGGTGCTAACAAATTCTAACAAAATTAGATTTGTTGCGATCGTCATAATTGCCCAGACCAAATCAAATCAAACAAATTGGACACGTGACAGGCTATCACAAATCACAAATATTCATGGCAATCAACATTTATTGCCCACAGAGATTTGATGCAATCATATTAATTGTTTAAATTCATTATATTCAAGATGAATGGCCCAGATTAATTGATCCTTAACCGCCGACTTCTGAAGGAGGCAATCATTTGCAAACCCTAATGAGCACACCCCATTCCGATAAATAGCAAGGTGCCATTCCCTTGCAGGCTAGAGAATTTAGGAGAAGCAAAAGCAGAGAGGAGAGATAGACAGAGGAGCAAAAAAAAGAGAGAGCACTACAGAGACATCCAGAGATCGAGCAACCGAAGGCGCAAGAGAGTCTCCCCACACGCCCAAGAGCATTTCTTCACCGGAGCCAAGGATGCGTCCGATCGTCCAAGGAGTAAGGCAGAGCTGTCGTTGCTTTCCCGAGCCTCTACCGTCACCCCCCAGAAAAAACTAAACAATTGTACTTAGATTGCTGTACCTAGGTTTTCGTCCCTAGGCTTTCTTTGTATGAGCGAAGTTTGTATTGTGAAGTAAAAGTCCAGTCCTCCGATATAATTGTTTTGTTCTTTTATAATTCATGAAAAACAGTATCCTTATTGACGAGGTTGATTCGGTGGATTCGATCAGTTGATGATCTGATCTGCTCCTTCTTCGATTATCTTCTCGATGATTCAATCCTCGATCCGCTCTCTGTAATCGATGCCTCTATATCTGATCTGATGATCCTCTCTCTATATTTGTATTTTAGTGGGCAAGCTATAAAGTAGGTAATAATGATAAGGGGAATCTCTTGCGTGGAAGATGCCATCTGGGTGTCACAGCTGTTTAGACAGGTTGTTTAACCGTTCAACCTGGTTGAGGCACTAATTGTGCGACCGTTATTGCAGAAGCTCCAGAGGAGGACTTAAGGATCCTCGGGTATAATCATTAGTGGTTATAACTGTCCACCCATACGGCTTGATCACAGGTGAGTTAGCATGCACGAATGTTTATGATAACTTTTTATTTGAACGGTGCAGTTATGTACCATAAAAGGGAGATATAAATTAGGGGACACGATATTTGATTGATGCGTGGCACCGACCATAATTTTTGAGTGATTCTTCGATTTGAATGGGGCGGTTATGGTGTACACACCATAAACATGGTATTGATCCATCCAGTTATTATCGACGGGATTTGAGATGATCTAATTTAGGATGCAAACAAGTTTGTGGTGATCCGATTTGAGGAACGAACCTGTTTGTTGTTGATCTGGTTTGGGACGTAAACCAGTTTGTTGTTGATTCGGTTCGGGGTGCGAACCAGTTTCTAGTTTATTCAGTCCGAGGCGTGAACCAGTTTGCTGTTGATCCGGTCTGAGGTACGAAGCAGTTTTTTATTAAGCCGGTCTGGGGTATGAACTAGTTGTCTTAGGAAGAAGGTGGTTCAGCCTGGGATTTGAGCCATCTGTCTTGATATAGAGACTGGTGGACAGTTTGAACCGTATGCCTCTATGGTAGCATAATGTCATTCTAGAAGAAAAGCCGTATGGTGTCTTGGCCGTATGTGAGCTGGTCACATGGAGTGGTCCAGTTGCCTCTGGTTCTACAAAGGCGGCATACGTCAAGGTACTGTGCTGTTGGGACTTGGCATCCTGCTGGGGGTCGTTTGGGCCTTCGTGCACCTTGTTTGAGGTGGCTGTTTGCCATGAAATATAAAAGAACAGAATAATTATCGGAGGACCGGACTTTTACTTCACGTTACAAACTCGCTTGTACAAAGAAAGCCTAGGGACGAAAACCTAGGTACAGCAGTCTAAGTACAATTGTTTATTTTAGATTATGGGGGGTGACGATAGAGGCTCGGAAAGGCGACGGCAGCCCTGCCTTACTCCTTGGACGATCGGTATGCAGCCTTGGCTCCTGCGAAGAGATGGTTGGCGTTGACGAAGAAATGCTCTTCTTGCTCTCCCTCTATTATTCTTCTGACTTCTCTCTCTCTCTGTGTATTTTCTCTCTGATTATTGAGGGAGTCTCTCTGTATATGCGTATCTCTCTCTGATGGTGTATATATTTCACAAGGGAATGGCACCTTGCTATTTATAATAGTGGGGGGCATCATTAGGGTTTGGATGATTACCCATTCTCAAAGTGGCAGCGGCCTGATGCTTAATCAATCTGGACTATTAGTTTTAAGCATAAAGGATCTGGGCCATAAATGGGGATAGTATTGAATCCTGTGAATGATTAATGCTGATTGCTTTAAATCTTCATGATTAGTTGTGTCAAGCTTGGATCTCTCACCACGTGTCCCATTGGCTTGATCATGACTGATATGACCTGATCTCATTAATTATGAGGATAACGTTAAATATGGTCATTGGGATCTGGTAAATCCCTTATTGATCTGCATCCCATAATCATCCTTGCTACCAGCTGTCAAGTCGTGGGGGCCATTGAATCTCTGCCACGTGTCTTAATGATGGACTCTGCCAGAGCCGCATGATATCTATGAACCGTATGAGACAGCGTCTCAGTGAGCCGTATAGGTATAGTACTTGCAAGCCGCATGGGATAGTTTCTCGGTGAGCCGCATAGGTATAGTACTTGTGAGCCGCATGGGATGGCTTTTTGGTGAGCCGCAGGAAGATAATTCTTGCCAGCCGCATGAAGCTGTTCTTCAATTGAGCCGCATGGGAGTAGCTACGTGGCAATCTCGGATCGTATCAGAGATTTTCTTATGTTTCTGAAGAGTCTGTCATTATGACAGGACCATTATGACACTTCATGTCAGAGCCGTCAGCTATCAAATCACCATTGAATAGGGCCATTACTCGATGGCCAGCTGTGTGAACGGATCCCATGGGGACACGTGGTGTTGATCGAGCCGCATACCTCTGTTGGTCGTATGTGAGCCGCATGTACTTCTGAACCGCATGCGGCTGGGGGGCTCTTTGAACCGCATGGGACTGTCCCTATGTAAGCCGCATGGACTCTCCTGCCCCGAGCCGCATGAGACTAAGAGTCTCTCTGAACCCCATGGGACTGCTCCTATGTCACGCCCCAGAACCAGAATACTGGAGAGCGGGGGAATGACTCAGCCAGCTACGTATTACGGGTAGATGAATACCGTATAATACGATCAATGCTGTCTTGCCAGACGAGGGGGTGCATACTACATAAAAGTCTTACTATGGTCACTTCACATCTATTGTCTCAATCATTCGAAACAAGAAACAGAAATAGAGAACATGTAAGATAAAGCAGTAAGGCATCCCAAACGCTCTGTCAAAATGTTCTTGATATCTGGCTTTACAAAACATAGCCAGATTGATGTAGCAAAAGTATACACAATTGTTATCAGCTACAGCCTGACTTAGTTACAATTATGCAAAAGTAAGTACAAGACAATCCGACTAACATGTCGGTGCCAAACGGCAAGGTATAAAGTATTTAACAAAACGAGCGGGGAAGTAAGAAAACCCACTCGAGTCCTCCTTCCGATCATCCTTCTAGTGTTGACCATCTTGGAGGTAGAAGTAAGCTGGATCCTCGGGAACCGGCTCTAAATCTGGCCATGCAAAACCAGAGAGGTTAGACCTCTAATAGCAAGTACCTCAAGGAAGGACGATATGAAGGATTAAACCAGTAAGTAAGAGAATATAATAATAGATCTCTGCTTGCTACTAGGACTCACATCACATCAAGACACTTCGAACCAACCTCCCAACCAAACAAGGACAGAAGTTGGCCCGTCATGTCCTGACATTCTGATCATCCCAGTTAGGTAACAGAGTATAGTGCACAAACAAATCATCTTGAACGGCCAATCAACTCCTACGGCTTGCTATTATGAGTTCCAAGTTATCCTGGAATAATGCAATTAGGGATTCCTCAGTTCTTACTATGTGCAAGCAAGGCTAGCCTATCCAGTCAATCAATTGGCCCATGCATGAATTAGACGAGTCCTAGCAGGACGCTCGTCAATATACAATATACATTAATAATAAAAGCAGATACTGTTCCCTGCCCGTGTGGCAGATTTACAGTACCTGTAGGAACCAGCCGGCCCGTCGGGTACTACTCGTACCAAGGGGGCTGCCATGTAAGAATTCGGGAATCTATTCTCTCCATGCAATCATTATTTTATTTAACTTAATAGTCCCTACGTTGAGTGAAATCCCATGCCGTGGATCATGATCATTCAAATGAGTACTTTCGTACGGGGTACGATATGCACAACTCTACAACGATACCAGTGCGGTTAGGTTGCAGGTCATATATAGCGTAATGCAACAATCAAATCTAACCACGGTAATCATGCCTTGACCATAAAGTACACATGCTTCTTTTGTAGAAAATAAATAAGTACATAAATAAATAGATAGATCGAAGCCTGCATGTGCATGTATGCCAATATTCGAGATTAGCCAGTCGATTACAATAGTTCATTTCATGAACGTGTCTTATTCATTTAATTCAATAAGACGACTAGCCAGTCTCTTAGTTCCAACTAGGAACGCATGATCAATTTAGTCAAGACAACCATTATTATCAATGGTGATAAGGCATGAAAGTCAATTAGCATTAAACGGGGGTCGAGTCTATAACTCTCATGGTCAAGTCCCAGTCACACTGGGTATCCCAAGAATCAATCGGGACACAATGCACATTCCACATAACAATTGATATTAATAATATTATCATATCATGATTTATCGAGTTTATGCCAAAAGGCGTAAGGATATAAAATGGACGTAAAATATCTAATAAAATATCAATATTCAGGGCTATAGAATAGTCATGCGGCTAAGTCTAATGCGGCCATGATGGATCTTATGCGGCAAGAAAAGGAGTCGGGTTCATGCGGCTCAGGGGGTAGAGGCACATGCGGCTGAAGAGGCAGGAACCTATGCGGCTGGCGAGTGGGACTAGCTCCCATGCGGCAAGCAGAAGGGATGTTCCATGCGGCTAGGATGAATTGGGCTCATGCGGCCGAAAAAGACAAGACACATGCGGTCAGCGGAAAGGGTACTCATGCGGCTGGCGGTAAATGAGTTCATGCGGCTCAACCAAGTCGAACCCTATGCGGCCGGGTCAAGGAGATTGCTTATGCGGCTGGCGGGGGAGAAAAAGTTCATGCGGCTATAAGGTTCAGGACCTCATGCGGCCAGCGAGTGAGTCTGGTTCATGTGACTGGATTTGGAGAGAAATCCATGCGGTCAAGAAAGACGGGGGCGCATATGCGGTTAAATGGGGAAAGTCCATGCGGCTAGGAGAACTCCCTATGCGGCTGGGCTCAAATGAGTCTCATGCGGCCGGGTAGAAACTTTCCATGCGGCTGAGAATCACTTGCCGCATGAAATATTCATGCGGTCAAGTCAAGTACTGTTCTTCTTCTCCAAGGTTCAGAGAAGAAGAACACCATGAACCCAAGCTTCAAAGTTCCATAAAACCTTCATCCATAGTCCAAATTCGAACTTCCTTAGGTCAAAATTGGGTAGAACGAAATTCTCTACAACATGGAACCATCAAAACTTGAAGATAACAAAGTTTACTAGATCAAAACCTAAGAAACCCGAAAATGTAACAAACTTAGATCTACAACAAATTAGCCATGGAAATTGAAAATGCTAAGTACTAAAGAGACTTAAAATCAAATAAGGAGGATGATGGAACAATAATAATGGGGATCCATCAAGAAGCAAGTTGGCACTTGCCTACGGTTTGGTAGGTGGAGAGAGAGTAATGAAGAAGAAGAAGAGGAGTAATGGTGAAGAAGTAAAGTAAATGAGGAGAGAGAAGGGAGATGGTGACTTAAATAGAAAGGTGGTGGTAGGTGGGAGTTGGGCCGGGTCCAATGGGTCCAATGGGTCGGGTTGCACGGGTCCAACAAGGCTAACCCGAAAGTAAGATTAAAGCAGGAAATAAAATGCAGGTAATAAAATTGCAGGAAGAAATATAGAAATAAAATTGCAGGAAATAAATTAACATGAAATTTAAAGAGCAGCTAATTAATTAACATGAAAATTTAAAGAGCAGATAATAGAATTGCAAAAAAATAAAGTGCGAAAAATAAAATGCAGATAATTAATTAACATGAAGTTATTAAGAATTTAAATACAGAATACTACATGATAAATGCTAAATAAATACATTCAGGCAATATACGTATTAAAATACGCATTCTGGGAACGGAGAGTGACATCCTATATGAGCCGCATGGTGTTCTCCTGTTCCGAGACGCATAGACCATCATTCTGATAATTTTCATGCTTCTACAAGATCCCCTTCAAAGTTTTCAATTTACAAAATTGAAATACTTTGAATAAGAAGCATGGATGCATATTCTTCTGGCCGCATATGACACTCTGACCGCATGGATATCTTGACCGCATAGATTCGTTTAGTCGCAGAGACTTTCAAGCCGCATGGATGGCTTAGCCACAGGGGACTTTTAAACTACAGGGATATCTCAGCCGCATAGTTCCTTGCCACGTCATTATGTCATACATGTAAACCCTTTTGGGGCAGGATCCCAAGAGTTTCTGATCTTTAATTAGCTGGTCTATATCGATAGCCGAAGAGTCGACTACTTTGTATGAGGCGTCGGTCTTGGACCCCTCTAAATGGAAGGGTTTTCGGAGGGATTTCTCTCTTGGACTCTTCTCAATTTAGGGTTTTTGTCTTGCTTTCTTCTTCTGACCGACAGACAACGATGGCACCTAGGGCTTCCAAGGTAGTGAAGAAGGCTATGGCGAAGAGTAGGAAGTCGGCTTCGTCTTCAACTGCCGCACCCCCCGTTCGTCTTGACGTTCATGTTGTCGTCGAAGGTAAGGACTGTGTGGAAGATTGGGTGCTTTGAAATCCTAACAGATGCTGCTCTGCTGCATTACTTCGCGCATAATCATTTGATGCGAGCTTTTCAAATTTTGTGGTCCGCATACACGTCCCATAAGCCGCATGGAATATATTCCATGTCCGAGCAGCGGAAAAATTGTCTTTCAATGGGCCGCATGAACCCTTCTGAATATCCTCTCACTATTTTTATCATTCATCCTCACTTCTTTTTCGTCTTTTTGTTTTGATTTTGTAGAGGATGTGATCCTAAATGATGTAGCACTTTGAATTTTGAATGAATGAGCATGTTTCAACTCATCTTCTCTTTCTTGTACTTGCGGTGTTCGTGGAACTGGTCTTGCTGGGGGATTTATTTGTGGACCTATTACCCTAGGCGTACCTTGGTTTTAGGTACGGATAACAAGTTTGGTTAGGATATCCGGAACAGCCATGGCAAAGTGGACATGGGTGCTCTCGAAATTTGGGAAAAAGAATGTCGTAGAGCAGCTGGGCCCCCGGGGCATGGTGAGATGGTAAATTTATGCTAAGAAGCTTAGCAAGGGATATTTGTGGACCTATTATCCTTGGCGTACCCTGGTTCAGGATACGGATAATGGGATAAAAGGAAACCAACATATTTGCTCAGAGGTTATGAGGATATGGCAAGCATGAGGGTTTTACCGTAGAATCTTCCTGCTCAGAGGTAATGAGGACATAGCAGGGGAGACTTCATGAAAGATATTTGTGGTCAACAGCGAATATTTGTGGTCAACAAAGGATGTTTATGGTCAACAGAGGACATTTGTGGTCAACAGAGGACATTTGTGGTCAACAGAGGACATTTGTGGACCTATTATCCTTGTCGTACTTCGGTTGTGGGTACAGATAATAGGTTGAAAGAGAACCGACATACTTACTCAGAGGTAATGGGAACATGGCAAGCATGAAGGTTTCTTCGACGGAGCCTTCCCACTCAGAGGTAATAAGGACATGGCAGGAGTGGGCTCAATGAAGAGGGGGTACATAGAATGACACAGAGGTAGGAGAACGTGGAAGTTCTATACGAGGGGGCGGTTTATTTTTGGTAGAAGTAAAAATGACTCAGAGGTAATGAGGACATGGCCGTTTCGGAAATTTGTGGATCGATTACCCTTTTTGTGCACTGGAAGTACGGGTAGTTGATCATGAGGGAGTATTTCTTCCAGGAAGAAAGTTCAGAGGTATAATCATACGTGACTTACTACCTGAAAGAGTGACCGAAATATGAGTTCAGAGGCACCAGCGGGTACATAACTCGGTAATTTAGAATATTAAGAAAGTGTGAGTTCAGCGGCACCAGCGGGTACATGACTCGATAATCTGAAGGAAATGTGGAGGTGAGTTCAGCGATACCAGCCGGTACATGACTCGATAATCTGAAATGTTGTGGATGTGAGTTCAGCGGTACCAGAGGGTACATGACTCGATGATCTGGAGATAATATCGTTTTAGACATAATATTTCTTCAGGAACTTGCCGTTGACGGACAATATGAGCAAGTCTCAGTTTTGTTTTGCGAGGCGGTATGCACCGTTGGAGAATACTGTCTCAATGATAAATGGGCCTTCTTACTTTGGCTGGAATTTGCTGGCGATCTTGTGAGTCATGACCATCGGCCTCCGGACTGCCAGAACGAGATCTTCCACCTGGAATGTTCTGATTTTGACCTTCTTATTGAAGGCTCCGGAGATGCGTGCTTGGTATAGCTCAATTTGTTGCTGTGCCAAGAGGCACTTTTCATCTAGTGCCTCTAATTTCTGTAGTCGGCGATGGTGGTTTTCGTCTGTCGTCAATTGATGTGTGAGGGCGACGCGTAGTAAGGGGATCTGAGTCTCCAATGGGAGGACTACCTCACTCCCGTACACCAGAAAGAATGGTGTATTCCCGGTGGATGTTTGAACTGTGGTGCGATAAGCCCATAAGCATTCGCCGAGCTTCTCGTTCCAGTCACGTTTGTTGGAGGAGACAAACTTCTTGAGGAGTTTGATAATGGTTTTGTTGAATGCCTCTGCCAACCCGTTCGCTGTCGGGTTGTACGGTATCGAAGCGACATTCTGAATACGGTGCTTATCGCAAAACTGATAGAATGCGTGGCTTGCAAACTGCGGACCATTATCATGGATGATCCTTCGGGGCAGTCCAAAGCGGTAGATAACGTGATGCTTAAGGAAGCTGATCACGTTTGAAGTCTTAACATCTGCGAGTGGGACAGCTTTCGCCCATTTGGAGAAGTAATCAGTGATCGCAAGTATGAAGCGATGTCCTCGGAAGAAAGGTGGGGTGATTGGACCAATGATATCCATTTTCCATGCTTCGAATGGCCAGGATGCCACTATCGGATGTAGAAACTCGGATGGTTGGTGAATGAAGTCCGTGTGGACTTGGCAGGCTTTGTATTTTCTAGCATAATCTATCGTATCTGCCACCATTGTGGGCCAATAGTAGCCCATTCGGCGAAGACGGTCTTGCAGTTTTGGGCCGGGCTGGTGGGCCCCGCAGACACCATCATGAGCTTCTCGTACGGCTTCTTTGGCTTCTGTATTTGACAGACACCGAAGCAGTAATCCGTCGTAGGAGCGGCGATACATCATTTTCGTCTCTGTATCGTAGAAGAATATGAGAGAACGCCGTCTGATGGAAGTGGCTTCCTTTGGGTTCTCGGGCAGGATGTCGTAGACGACAAAGTCGATGAATGGTTGTCTCCTGTCTGGGGCGGCTTCGATCATTTTTGCGGAATAACTCGCCACGAATTGCACATTGTTCTTGGGACAGACCAGTTCGTGGCCTATCACATCCACTGATTGGCGATCATAGTTTGGAACTGCTAGGGAAGCGGCAAGACCAACTAAGGCATCAGCTTCGATATTTCGTTGTATGGGGACCTGTTCGATGAAGAACCCCTCGAACGACGAGATGATGTCAATCACTATTTGGTGATAAGGGATCATGTCTTCATGGCGGACCTCATATGAGCCCCGTATCTGATTGACGATTAGTTGGGAATCGCCGTATGCTTCAAGGTATTCTACCCCCAGCTCTCTTGCGAGTTGGAGGCCAATGACCAGAGAGTTGTACTCGGCCACATTGTTAGAGCAGGGCTCGGTGAGGGAATAAGCGCGGTTAATCACCAATCCGGAAGGGGAGATCAGCACTACCCCGACTCCGACGACGATGTTGCCTTTAGGCCTGGTCCTCGAAGCACCGTCGAAGAACATTTGCCATATATTATCGTGAGAGGTTGCATGCGAGTCGGCGACCTCATCTGGGATCTCTTTATATATTCTGGAGGACTCCGAGCCTGGGTGGGCTGCTAAGAAGTCTGCCAGGGCTTGACCTTTGACTGCCTTTTGTGGGACGAAGATCATATGATAAGGGGACAGCAATATTGCCCATGTAGCGAGGCGAGAGCTGAGTGCCCCTGGTTTAGTCATGAGGACCCTGAGAGGGTTGACTCGTGAGATCACATGTATCGTTTGTCCGGTGACATAGTGTCGTATTTTCTGAATGGCGAACACCAGGGCGAGGTATTCCTTCTCCACAGCGGTGTATCGGTGCTCTGGCCCAATCATCATTCGGCTGAGGTAATATATGGCTTGCTCATGGCCTGCATCATTGTTTTATGCCAGTAGGGCTCCGAGGGAATCTCTATTGCTCGTACGTAGAGCAGGAATGGTTTTCCAGCAACCGGAGCTACCAAAACTGGAGGATTTGACAAATATTCTTTGATGCTGTCGAAAGCACGCAGACATTCCTCGTCCCATAAGAATGAGACTCCGTTCTTCATGAGATGCGTGAACGGTCGGCATCGCCCGGAGAGGTTAGAAATGAACCTCCTGATGTAAGCTAGCCTTCCTTGGAGGCCTCTGAGTTCACAAAGATTTTTCGGGGGACCCATCTCCATGATTGCTTTAGTCTTCTCAGGGTCTACATGGATACCTTGTGCGGTAATGATGAAACCCAGGAACTTCCCGCTGGATACGCCCAGAAAGGATTTTGTGGGGTTCATTTTCAAATTGTGTGCTCGCATCAGGTCGAATATCGTTCTCAGGTCCTGCAGATGGTCTTCCTTGCGGCGGCTCTTGATGGCAATGTCATCCACATAGTACTCCACCGTCTTGCGTAAGTGGTCTCTGAAGATGATGCTCATGGCTCTTTGATATGTGGTACCAGCATTCTTTAAACCAAAAGGCATAACTGTGTAGCAGTATGTGCCAATTGCCGTTCGGAATGATTTATGCTTTTCGTCATCAAGAGACATTTTGATTTGGTTGTACCCCGAGAAGCCATCCATGAATGACATACGTTCGAAGCCGCAGGTATTGTCGATCATGATGTCTGTGATAGGAAGAGGGAATTTATCTTTGGGTCACGCCTCGTTCAGATTATGGAAGTCGATGCAGATTCGAATCTTCCCATTCTTCTTGAGGACGGGTACTATATTGGCGACCCAATCGGGATGTTGCTCCTCACGAATGAAGCCGCTGGCTATCAGTTTGTTGACTTTGGCTTCGATTGCGTCCATGATGCCTGGGCGGAAGCGTCGCTGTTGTTGCTTGACTGGCTTCTCATCTGGCCGAATGTTGAGTTTGTGAAGAGCAATATCGGGATTTAACCCTGGCATATCTTCATAGCTCCAAGCGAACACATCAATGTATTCTCTGACAAGTTCTAGCAGCGACTTCCGTTCTTCGTCTGCTAGGCTTTTACTGACAAAAATTGGTTTTGGAGAAGATTCGCTGCCGAGATCCACTTGTATGACCTCATCTTCAGTAGGAGGTTCTCTCTGTTCAAACTGCTTTTTCCATTGTGCGTCTAATTACTGGACCCACGGCTCTAGCTCGAGGATTTCGGGGATGTCTTTATCTTCTTCGTAAGCGTCGGCGAAAGCCATGTTGACTGTCATGACTTGTCTGAACACATCTTCGATGCTGGTATCCGAGTCAAAAGTTGGTGACCCGGTTGAATGTGATTGCCAGTCGCATTCTTCATCTGAACTCTCAGGGGTCGTAGTAGGCGTTACATACCCTAACCCGCATTGAGTTTTGCTATAGTAGTCCCGTGGTTTGCCCGCCGGGACTGGCGGCTTCAAAGGTAATCGTCGCCCGGTGCCGTAGTTCAAACCTGGCGTCGTCTCCAGATCATACCCCTGTTTCTGCATGAGATATTCGGATTGAGGGCTATAATGATACAGAGGCAATCTTCCGGCATGTGACCCGATGTCGGCTTCCTTTATGGTGAAGGAATGCGAGTCGTCCTTCCGGCCAAAGATGATTGGATGGTCCCTTCCCTCGATTATTCGGTAAGCATCTTCTACTGGAGTAAGCTGGATCGCGATGTACACATTTGTCACCTGTGTATGTAGGTGAGGGCCTATACCGTGTTCCATAGCATACATTGTACATAGCTTATTGAGTTCGGTGTAGTTCAAAGATAACGCTTTATTGATGAAGTAAGGTATCTTTTCTAGGAGGATTACTTCATCAGCGGAAGGGACATCAGTGTGGGCAGCCGCATACTTGGCTAGCTCCGGTTCCTCTTCGGCTACCCCCTGTGTAAATGAAGACTGAGAGGATGCCCTGGGCAGCTTGATTGTCAGAGGTTCAGCAGATGGAGGAGAGCGTGGAGTTATTGGCAGACTAGCGACCCCCAGTTTGGCACTTGATGTGGCGCGAAGAGTGGCTTGTTCGCTAGAAGTGTCAGATCTCGCATCGGGGTGACGACCCTTCTTGGGAATGTGTAATGCCTGTGGTTCGTATTACGTATTTTGGGATACGTATACGTATTTTATTCTGTATTGCATGATTCCTTATTTAGTTTTCTTCATGGCTTGGCTTGGTTTATTCTTGGCCCGGGTTGGCTTGGTTCGGTTGGGATTATTTTGGTTCATCATGAACCATGGATAAACCCCCTTCCTACCACCACCTTTGATATTTATTGCCATTTCTTCTTTCTCTCTCTTCATTACTCATCTTCTTCTTCCATTTACTCCCTTCACCTACCAAAGAGAGAAGAGAGAGGTCTAGGCAAGTGCAACTTGCTTCCACAAGAGAACCCATTTTTTTTATTGTTTCATTAGCTTCTTTCCATGTTTCTAAGACACATTAGAACTTGTCATTTTCCATTTTGAGACTTTAATTTTTGTAGATCTAGAAATTAGTTATTTTCAGATTTTGGTGGTTTTGATCTATCAAACTTCCTTGTTTTTAAGTTTTGATGGTTCCATGTTGTAGAGAATTTTATTCTACCCAATTTTGACCTTTGAAAAGTTGGATTTGGACTTATTTTGACCAAGTTATGGACTCTTGAAGCTTTGGGTTCAACCATGGAGTTCTTGCTGTTTGGAGAAGACAGTGAGCAGTGCGTGAGCTTTTTAGCTTGTGCCACTGAGCTGCGCGTGCTCTTTAGCGCAGCGTAGTCGACCACATACGCTGCCTTTTTGGAAGCGTATGACTCGCATACGCTCGCTTGTTTGACAAGGAGTCGTATGGACCACATACGCTGCCTTTTTGGAAGCGTATGACTCGCATACGCTCGCTTGCTTGACAAGGAGTCGTATGGACCCCATACGCTGCCTTTTGGAAGCGTATGACTCGTATACGCTCGCTTGCTTGACAAGGAGTCGTATGGACCCCATACGCTACCTTTTGGAAGCGTATGACTCATACGCTCGCTTGCTTGACAAGGAGTCGTATGGACCCCATACGCTACCTTTTGGAAGCGTATGACTCGCATACGCTCGCTTGCTTGACAAGGAGTCGTATGGACCCCATACGCTGCCTTTTGGAAGCGTATGTCTTGCGTACGCTGACTTGAGCGTAGCCTGACCTGAGAATAGCTTGACCTGAGCGTACGCTGACTTGAGCGTAGCCTGACCTGAGCGTAGCTTGACCTGAGCGTAGCCTGATTACCCTGGATCTTCTATAGCCCTGTATATTGATATTTTATTAGATATTTAACGTCCATTTTATATCCTTACGCCTTTTGTCCTGAACTTGATAATCACGAATTTATGTAATATGTTTGGAATTGATAACTGAGCCTGACACGATAGTGAACCGTAGTGGTGCACTCCTTACATGACCTGATAGTGGCCCGTCGTGGCGCACTCCTGACAAGTACACTTGGCATGATAACCTGACATAATTATCTCGAATAGCTGTTGCGACGGCTACCTGACATGACATGACCTGTATAATTAATCTGGACACCGTGTGCGATTGTGTTTGTATAAATAAACCAGTCCTGTCTTGTATCATGTCTAGGACAGGGACTCCTGAGTACCACGGTCAGGAGTACCTATTGAAATAAACTAAGGACTAATAACTAGATTAATACATTAGTCATGAAGAGATTTCCCAGCTACAGGCAATCCCGTTACCTGGGCACGCCTTGGGATCTGTAGCCTGCCGTCGAGTAGGACACATTTCCAGCACACCGTCATGTGTTGCACCCTTCAAGCTACCTAAGGGTACATTCGTTTCCCGGACGATGTACCCACCTGAATTTAACTCTAATCTTTTAACCCGGGGAACCTGGATGGTCTGCAGGGCTTGTGGCTATGGAATAATCTCGCTGCATCTTGTTAGTAATTAGGCTTGTGACAATCCTAGTTAGTTAAAGTATCAAGCCGTAATTCTTGCTTGGCTGTGAAGTGATTGGACGGAGTCTAACCAGTCTAGTCCTGCCCTGATCCTGTTCCAGATTATTGAATGACCAGAATGCTTGTATTTATTTTACCGATAAATGGTGAGAATTCCAAGTTCTGTTCAGACGAAGGGTTACAACCCCGGTCCTTGTTTGGTTTACGGGTTGTAACCTGGTTATCTGAATAGTTCCATGGTTATCTCGTCGTATATCATCCTGGTATATTTTCTTTATTTCCAGTTCTTACTTTTATTTATATATTGTGCTGATTGCTGGTTTTAGTTCTTAAGTGAAGCCTCCTTTGTGGCACTTGCTCTTTCTGGGGTCTGACCCAGCTGGTTTTGTGTGGCCAGATTTCGGAGCAGCTCCAGAGGATCTACCGACCTTCCAGCCAGATGGTGAACACTAGACGAAACCCTGGCCACGAGTGGATTTTTTTTGTCTCTCCCACTCTAGTGTAAAAATATTCTTTTGAGGCGTTTAGCCGACGAGCACTTGTTTAGCTCGGTTGCACTTACTTACTGTCTGCCTACGGGCTGTAACATGATTGACAGATCCTAGGGTTGATCATATATGACTAAACTCTTGCTAGTCCTAACATTTTGTAACGACTAGCTTCATGATCAGCTGAATATGTAATATTTGGGACGTCTTATTATTGTATATTTAATGATCATACATCTTGTAACTTTTACTTACTTGCTTGTAATTGAGACACTAGGCTTGTTCATGACCTTAAGAGACTGTTGGCTTGTAGATAAACCCTCATGTATCTAGACAGCCGTGACCGTATAGCGAGATGGATTCCATTTCATATACGTAGCTGGCTATGTCTGCCCCCGTTCTCCAGTATTCTGGTTCTGGGGCGTGACAGAAGGCGTATCGTCAGTGGCCTATCGGAGGGATTGACCTTCTCTGTTTGGGGTTGACCGACTCTCGGCAGTCTGATTGTCAATGGCCCCGTTGTGGGTCTCGGCACTTGGCCGGACCTTGGCAGCCGGATTATCATCTGCTCTTCCTGCACCGAGAGGCTGATTGCGTCCTTCCGCAGAGTGGCAGTAAGGGGTGCGAACTTGCCCGGTTTGCGAGCTTGGAGGTGGATCGTCAGAGGTTCTTCTGATCCCATGGCCGTTTCGGTACCAGCTTGTTCATTTCCTTCATCAAGGTGCCTCTTCGACTTTTCGTATAGGCAGGAGTCCGAGTAGTAAGATTCGACCCCTTTGAAGGGATCGATGTCAGCAAATTCCGTCTTCACGAAGCCATATTTGCCGATATATTTGAAGCACTGGTGTAGTGTGGAAGGCACGATCATATAATCGTGTATCCATGGGCGCCCCAAGAGGATGTTGTAAGAAGTGTCTGCATCTATGACGTAGCAGGTGACTTCGGATTGGAGATTGCCAATCTGACACTTCAGACGAATCTTCCCGATTGGGTAGCTCCTGTCCGAATTGAAACCGCTGATGGCGGTGCTTGTAGGTGTCAGACGATGCATTGGGATACGGAGATGATGTAGCAGACCCTTCGGGATGATGCTTATGGAAGAGCCAGGATCAATGTGCATCCGATCCACCTTCACGTTGCCGATGTATCCCGTATAGTATAGCGGGCGATCATGTAGGTTGGTTTTGATGAGCATGTCCTGCGGAGTGATGACAATGTTGAGCATTGCTCCCGTGAAGGCACTGTTCATTTCTCTTCGAAGGTGAAGAGGGTGTATACAAGCCTCAGGGCCCCCATTCTTGGCCCGTCCGTGGGTTTGCTACCTGGTGCCCTTCTGGATGACTTATCTCCTACCGTTCTTCCATTTGCCATATCCACTTTTGTAAATAAGCTAGCAGCGAAAGGATCTTACCCGCTGGACGTCGCTAGTTTGTTGGCTGGGCCCACTATAGACCTGTATGGGAAGCTCTGTCAAGGTGGATTCTGGCGAAGTAAAAGGTCGAGTTAAGGGCAACGACCTATTTTTTGCGATAGAACTACTTGGCAGGGACTGGATATACCAATGGTGGTGCCTTCATTGCATTGGTGGAGTTGTACAATTGTTGTACTAATACGTTATTCATGCTAGGTAGTAAAATAGGACTGGCCCTCTATGAGATGTATGAAGTATCTGTATTACCTTGGGGTGAGGATACCTATGAGGAGTATACTATTTCAAATAAAGAATTTTGATCACTGGAAAGGGAGTGATGGAACTGAGGATTCCCAGGACCGCGGATTGGTGTGCGTATTGATCGATAAAAAGATAACAGATCTAAAACATGTTCTGACCATTCATAGGAAAAAACCAGTGTTCACGAATTATACCTGTGATGAAAAGAAGATGACAGTTTCCAGTAACCTCGAGCAGTCAGTGACCCCAAGACCTTCTGTACGTATTCCTTCCTCTGGTTAGATGTCGTGTGGGTGACGATCTCCCAACCTTTTCTCTTTTGGCTGACCTCCCTTACGACAGGGACCATGTGAAAAAATTAGGTTTAGGTCTCCTAACAGGTCTAGATATCTACTAAAGAGTTACTGTTGCACTACTTTCCTAATCCCAAATTACGTTTATGGGCTCCTTCTTATAATATGCTTGTTTGTCTCCCCATGTTAAGATATCGAATGTCCGTCAATCAAAATAAGTTACTGACAACTATATTGATCGACATCTTTTATTCTTAAGTAGTATCATTCAACTTTATTTGTCATGCCGGATATAATCCACCTGCAGGGTTTATATGACAATCCTTATGAGTTTTTTAAGGGGACATCGTCAACTCGATACAACGGGACATGGATTCCTTTTATAATCAATAGTCCATCATACACATAATGCCATAGAGGTTATTGACTCATTATGAATCTCACTCTTTTACGAATCAAAGTAATACACACTACACATGCATGTCTGTTATTATATTGTGATTAAGAGTACAAGCGTCCATAATAACAGAGGTATTTGTTCTCTTATGTAGTCAGTACAAAAAGAACAATCTCATGTGGTACTGTTCAATACGCACAAAGTGCCCTAGTATAAACCTATAGTCAAAATAAACTAATACCAGATTATACTACAACCTTACCAATGGTTTGTCCAAATCTATCTAGGTTGTGAACCATTTATATATTCTTCAAGGGACTGATAATATGATCTTTTGTGTGTCACCACACACCATATTATCTACAATGTAGACTATCAGACATTTGCATCAACAAATAACCAATATAAAATGCCAACATTTGCCCATATGATTATCATTAAAAAATAATAGGAAAATATAGTTAATACAAAAGTGATGCTTTTGTATATAACCCTAACAATCTCCCTCTTATACTCAAATCATTACTTTTTAGTATACTGTTACAAATCTCCTACTTATACTTAAAGCCATGCGGCCATGCATCTGACTCCCATTCCCTCAACATGACTATCAAAAGCCTTGGCATTTAAGCTCTTTGTAAATGGATCAGCTAGGTTGTCTGCTGATGCTATCTTGGTCACATCAACATCTTCTCTTTTTACAATATCTCGTATTAGGTGTTACTTGCGCTCAATGTGTTTACCTGTCTTATGGGCTCGTGGTTCCTTCGAGTTTGCAACTGCACCACTATTATCACAATAAAGTATAATAGTCTTAGGCAAACTAGGTACCACATCCAAGTCCAATAGGAAGTTTCTAAGCTAAACCGCTTCTTTGGCTGCCTGAGAGGCTGCCATATACTCGACTTCCATGGTAGAATCAGTAATACATTTTTGCTTGATGCTCCTCCATACTATGGCTCCACCTCCCAAGGTAAATACATAACCTGAGGTAGATTTTCTGGCTTCCCTATTTGACTGAAAATCTGAGTACGTATACCCTAAGGGCACTAAACTATCTGCCTAGTAAACCAACATATAATCTTTAGTCCTTTTCAGGTACTTCAAAATATGCTTTACCATAGTCCAATGTTCTTGTCCTGGGTTAGACTGATATCTACTAACCATGCCTACGTCAAAGCAGATGTCTGGTCTCGTATATAACATTTTATACATTATGCTTCCTACTGCCGAAGCATAAGGAACCTCTTTCATGTCCTCTATCTCTTTAGGTGTCCTTGGACACTGTTCCTTTGATAGATCTATTCCATGCCTGAAAGGTAGAAGACCTTTCTTGGAATTTTGTATGCTAAAATGAGTTATTCCAGTATCAATATAGGCCGATTGAGATAAGCCTAATATATTTTTCTTGCGTTCTCACTTGATCCCAAGGATGTAACATGCTTCTCCCAAATCCTTCATATCAAATTGATTGGATAAGTATACCCTTACTTTAGATAACACCTTCATATTGTTTCCAATGAGCAATATGTTATCCACATAAAGTACTAGGAATATTAGCACATTTTTGTCACACTTTTTGTACATACAAGATTCATCGGACATTGATCAAATCCATAGGATTTTATCACCTGATCAAAACAGATGTTCCAAGATCTGGAAGCTTGCTTAAGTCCATAAATGGACTTCTTGAGCTTACAAATAAGATGCTCTTGGCCCTTTTCAATGAACCGGTCTGGTTGCTTCATATAGATATTTTCCTCAAGACTTCCATTAAGGAAAGCTATCTTGACATCCATTTGACAAATCTCTTAATCGAGATGAGCTACAATAGATAAAAGTATCCAGATAGACTTAAGCATGGCTACTGGCGAAACGGTTTCATCATAATTAATACCCTCTTTCTGAGTAAAACTTTTTGCAACAAGCCGTGCTTTAAAGGTTTCAACCTTATCGTCTGCTCCTCTTTTTCTCTTATAGACCCACTTGCATCCAATAACTTTTATACCAATGGGTGGTTCTATAAGTTCCCAGACCTTATTAGAATCCATTGGTTCTATTTTCGATTTCATTGCCTTTTAACAAGATTCAACATTTTTATCTTGTAGTGCTTTATTATAGGTGCAGGGATCATAGTCTTGTTCCTCAGGGACAAAGTCAGAAGACTCTCCCAAGAACATAAACTTGTCCGGTTGTATAACAACCCTCCCACTACGACGAGGTACCATGGGTTGTGGTGTAACATTTGTGACACATTGTGAAGTTATTAGTGGTTCCTCCTCTTGTACTGTGGGTATTTAAGTATTAGGTGTCTCTCCTCTCAACTCTTCTATAACAACTCTACTCATGGGTTTATGGTTCATTACATAGTCTTATTCTAAGAATCGGGCATTGGTGCTAACAATAACCTTCTGAACCTTAGGACTATAAAATAGACCTCCCTTCGTTCCTCTTGGATAGCCTATAATTGCACTACACCAAAAAGGTCATTTTGGAACGCTAAAATTCCATTCCAAATAATTTTAGGCACACCTATATTCCATGCCTATTTATGGGCTGCCAGATTTGTTGGAACGAAATAAAGGCGTTCCAGTAAACATTTATTGGAACGCTTTTCTGGTGTTCCAATATTGAAACACCAATAAAGCGTTCCAAAAAAGAGTTCCAACAAAACATTCCAAATTACTTTTTTTCCACTTATTGGAATGGCTAAAAAGAGTTCCAATGATGGAACATTAGAAATGCGTTCCTAAGAAAGCATCCCAGAATACTTTTCTTGCCAAATTTTGGAACACCTAAAAAGTGTTCCAGTTTTCTCTCTCTATATATATATACACGCACACGACTGCCCACATCATTTGAAATTGCACACGTATAGCTTGAAATAATATATAACTAGCATAAGTACTATGACTTACAAAACCTGTAGCGCTGAATTTTATAAGAAAGAATAACAAATGACACAAACTTGTAATCATCTTGAGAATTTATAAACGTAGAACTCACAAAAACATAAAATGAAAGTAAACGAACTTCCATAGTACAAGTGCATAGAGAATGGATAATGTTAAAGCTACATACACAAAGTAGCCAAATGTCTTACATAAACATTGTAAGTTTAATACAAGTTGTCTACCACACCAAAAAAACAATATCTGAGCTGTGAAAATAATTTGAGTCTTTGACACTTGATGTTCTTGTTAGTGAGCGTAGGCCCTGGAACTATGATAGCAGATGAAGCAAAAAATGTTACGTCCTGTAAACATTTCAAAGATTGTTAAAAATATGATCAAATAATTTGATCACATTTAAGAACTTAGTCATTCAACGAGGCACATAAAAAAAAGAAAAAACCATGAACAACCATGAACTATTTATTAGTCTGAAAGAGAAGGACCAAACCAACCTAAAGTTCCAGTCAACGTGTCACTAACAACAAAAGATTTCAATAGTGAGTCCAGAAACAGGTTAACAGGTTACAAAAAAGAAAACATGATCCAAATGACACCAGGTATCGAAAATAATTAACAGGAGTCATTAAAATATAAATTTGTAAAGGCAAATTCATTTAGTGCTAGTAGTTCTGTTAACAAAGCAACAACGGCAACCTCATCTACAAATGGACTTTAAAAAAAAGATAATTTCCCACATAAAAGCAGTAGATTTTTAGAGAAAAAAGAAGAAAAGAAAGGTAACATAATTATACCTCAAAAAAGAAAACAGGTTCCAGATGACTCAATGTATCGAAAACAGGTTAACAGGTTACAAAAAAGAAAACATGATCCAAATGACACCAGGTATCAGAAACCAAACTGTCAAATTTACTATTTGATACTCAAACAGGACCAAACACGTATAGGAACTTTGCAAACAGTGCAATCCGATACCAATTTCATCGATTACATGATGCACAAGATAACATCACAAAATAGGTTACAGAATTATCAATAGCCAATTATTCCATAAGTTATTTTTCCAAGATAGTTATACCAATCTTGTTTCAACTTATGGTCCTTAACCGGAAGGAGGGTGCCTTCGGTAGCTGACCACCAGCATAAAACTTTTTCGAGGATCTTTCAAATGAATAGCCAACCCCAAAAATAAGGAATGAAGGTTTATTGTTGTGTTGTTTTGGCACCGTCACTCTGGAGGACCCATTTCAATATGTTGCTCTCATCTGGATATGCTATTACCCTCTTACATCAAAAGAAGAATATAACCATGTATCTCAAGATTGATTTGTATATTCTTGTTCTATTAAATAATGAAGGAACACATAACATTGCTAAATTTTAGTTTATAAATGTATTATCTGACAGCATAGTTTCAATTTCAATATATTTGATCATGTCTAATATATGTATATGTTCACATTGTTGATGTTATTAAGAAGACGATACAGAAGAGATTACTTGATTGCTTGTTCAGTTTGTATCATCAGTACCAAAATCCACAAGGCAGATCGAGGAGGACCATTTGCAGGATCACACCGAACATGAGCTTCGTGAAGACAGCTACAACCATGCTCATGACGGTGGCTGTGGTCATGACAATATTGCTGGTTATGCCAGTATGTATGGTCGTGGTCAGGAATGGGGATATTAAGATTTCACATCCTGATTTGGTCTGCAGATGGGGCCATACATACACGGGTAAGTAGAACTTATCGGCTTTTTATTGTTAAATATGGTATTATTTCTTTCATTTCTCTCTAGGTGTATGAGTATGCAACTCATAACTTTGCAAGCAGTGAAACAAAAGTTGCAGGACACCATAGTTGTACAGTGAACAATGAAAAGTAGTCCAAGTTATCTGAACTTGACTGAACCAAAATATGCAGTATGCAGACAATGCAGATGAAGGTTTATGCATAGTATGTGAAGGCAAGGTAGGGTTTGAAACAGTGGATAGATGCATATGAATCACTATATGTAGTGAAGAATTGAAGATGCAGTAGCTAAAGATGGGTGAATGCAATGGATGAATATGTAGGACATGTAGTGAAGTGTATATATATATATATATATATATATACATATATATATATATATATTTTATATATATATATATATATATATATATATATATATATATATATATATATATATATATATATATATATATATATATATATATCTGATACTCTCCAGATTGGCCTATATGCAGTGAATGCAAATGAGGGGCAGGGCTCTAGATAATATGCAGTGAATAAATGTTGTAGTGATATGTAAGTGCAGAACAAGGTATAGGCAATGGCAAATTGAAGTCTCTGCAGGACAAATTATCTACTTGTGCAAGATATCTAAATTGAGTATAGTGAACTGATTTATGAAAGGATGTAGGTATAAGTGAAGTGCAGGTAAGTAAAGGATTTGCAATTATCTTCATATGCTGGCAATGTATGCAGGGGATCTATTTGGTTATGTATGATATAATGCCTGATACATGAAGTAAGTGCCTATACAGGCTATGTTGTTCACTGCTCGACTGAACCAAGTTCAGGTCTGAGCAAAGTGTGTAGGCAATTAAGTGGTGTGATTTGGTACAACAAAACTCTAATGTGCTGGACATCTCATATACATGCCTTGCATTGAAGGAAAGTCGACATGCTCTGATACATGTTTGTATCAGAGCACACTGACCAAAAGGGTCTGATACTCCACATTTGCAGTGAAGGTTATTGGTAGGGGTATTTGAATGACTAGGTTTGCAATGTGTGTATGCAAGAGTGTTACAATTCAGTATAAAATGTAAAGTGGATGTTATATGTGTGTGTCTGCAAACGTTAAACCAAGTGAAATGAACAACAACAGAACAAGGGGTGCTTGACTGCATAGTGTGATGTGCGCCACTTAATAGATAACTATAAAGGAAATGTGATGTGCGCCACTTAATAGACAACCATACTGGCTATGTAATTTTAGACAAATAATGGCTAATTAAATGAAATATTTGGTGGACTGAATGAGAACCATCGCATCTACATTGCAGCACACAATAACTAAGGTAACCATTTACTTTAAATAAATTATTTCTGTCAGATTGACTTGCTTAATTTGTACATATTATTAAACCTTATGAAGGCAAACTGGCAATATTATAGCATAGGGAGTAAGGCACTTTACCTGGAATTATTTGTAAATGTACCAGTTTCTCTTAAAGCAAATCAAGAATTTAGGCCAGGTCCTACGAAACAAATATCTCTATTAGTAGACAAAATATCTCTATTAGTAAACAAAATATCTCCTAAAGCAAAGGATACTCACAAATGATAAGAAAAATACTCACAAATCGATGCCTCCATAAATTTGATGTGTGATTTGGGCCAGACAAGGAAATCGCCAATTGCTACTTCTTTAATTATTTTTGCATCGGGAGTTTCTTTGTAGAGCTTTGCAGAAAAAATCTTTCGAACACACATGCTCACCTTCATTTCATATTGAGAGTCCAGTTGATAATTATGACAATTACCTCGATGTATTGGATCAATTACTTCTTTTGCAATCGCAACACAATTCCAGTTCCAATCAAATAATTCGCACAACCTTGCAGTAGGAGTAAGTTTCGTGTGTGCTGAAGTTGTTGAATCCCTTTTGCCCAAAGATGGCCCATGTGCATTGTTCAACGTCATTGGAGGCATGGGGTTGATAGCCGAACAGTTGCTTGCAGTTTTCTGAGCATGGGTGTTAATGACCCACCAGCTTCTTGGGATATTAGAATGGGTGATGATGGTCCACTTGCATGGGGCGTGGGTACTGATGAGCTACCAGTTGAATGGGGAATGGGTACTGGTGGCCCACCCATCTGTCCCATCTATGACTATGGTACAAGAAAAAAATTTAAGAAATTAAAGTTTCATATTTTGATAGGCATGTAGTTAGATCTTAGAGACTTTCATATAAGAAGTTGGTTGTCTCACCTTACAATAATAAAAAATAAAGTTAACCTTTGTTTGCATCTCATCAACCTTATTTTTTAGACCCTCCCTTTTGCCTCTTTCCTCTGTGTACATTATATGAGCATGAAGGGCAGCATCATACTTTCTCTTGGAAACAAAGCTCCCAACACCTGGCAGCCCTTTTGCTTTCTTGCCGAACACTTGAGTCAAAGGATCATTATCAATTGATAGAGGGTGAACACTACCATTGTTGCTTTCACTTTGTGTGGATTCAGCAAGTTTCTCTTTGACTACTTTCTGTAAATTATTTGTTATAAAAAATATTAAATTAAATGCAAGGGGATAACAAAGTTTTATGTTAACTCACCATAATTGGTTCAGCACTAGCCAACGTAGTTTTATCCTTTCTCGTATGGGTTTCTATCCAAACTTGAGTCCGTGTAATAGGGATAGTAGGATCTTCCCATTTTGCCTTCTGCCTAAGTCAATGATTACTTATAAGGTGTAAGCTTAACATTGGGAAAACAAAATTAGAAATGATGATGTTGGATGTAGAGAAAAATTACCATCTCATACTCTACCATTGCACTACTTTTACGACCCCCAGTATGACCATACACACTATGCTTTCTGCATTCAATGGCAGTAGCTCTTTTTTTTAGTTGTTTTTCATCCGCCTCATTGATACAAAATTGCTCCCAATCTTCCTTTTTAATCCCGTTTGGAATAGCCAACATTTTTGCCTCCAAATTTGGATGTTTATCCAAAATACCCTTTCTCAGGGTATGCTTTAGCTTCCTGAATACATCTGGCATTGATCTTTCAACATCTTTTCTGAGATAACATGGAATATCAAATTCTACCTGCAAGTAAAATACTTTATTAGAAGAGTTTTAAGTTAGACTGAATAATGGATATTAAAATGAAAGATTGAAAGACTACTAAGAGTGACCAAGTAGCAGGGTTGAGAACAATATTTTGTAAGAATGTTGCATGTGATCTATAAATTTCCAAGTTACTTCATTTCAAATATCTAGCCTCTTAAAAATTGACAAATATCTAGCCTGTTAACAAGGCATTGATGATGAAATTGGCTTGGAAATTCCTTACCTGTCCAAACTCTGATACTATTTATCCCTACACTAAAGACTCACAAAAGACTCACAAAAAACTCTGATACTATTGATGACAAATATCATCTACTTCAGTTAACTGATACTATTTATCCCTACACAAAAGACTCACAAAGCCACATTACTGATACTCCAAAACCACTAATTGGCTTAATACTAACTCATATCCTAACTAATAAGTATTAGGACTAAACCACACTAATATAGGATACTCCAAAATCTAGATGGCCAAGTGTCACACATGCCTACAGCATACATGGCCAAGTGCATGCCAATTACCAAAACAAATGCCTGTGCAAGGCTCTACCTGTGTGCCAAAGGCCACACATCCTAAGCCCTACATATCACTGCATTTCATTCACTCACTCACCAAACATCTAAACATGGACAAACCCCAAGCTTTACTGAATTAACATCCACTCTCTAGCATTTGACCTCTTATACTCACATTGATACAGTCTAAGTGCTCTACCTTCCCTGTGCTCGAGCCCCCATACTGATACATATATGCTCTAGCATATATGACTGGTACAAGTCTAATTTTAGGATTGATGCACTAAATGAATATAGGGCTGCTACCAACACACACTCATACTATTGTTAAACATGGGAAAAGGACAAATGTTTCCCTCCCTATTATTCCTCTGATACAAGCCTACCTATTACACTCAAAACCGACACTCCCATCTCTCTATTTGATTCATGTATCCTTTATCTAGTGCTTGCCGAGATGACAAATTGATGTGGATTCACACTAAAAATGGAGTCTTCAATACAATGTCTGCCTACAGAGCAATTAATCCAAGATAATGATGTAAGTCCAATGTAGACAAATATCTAGCCCGTTAAAAAATATTTAGCCTGTTAAAAATTCTGCAATTGAACATTGAAAAATTCTGCTTTTGGGACTGCAATTGACAAAGAATCTACCCTGAACTTCCTATGTTTGTGACTTCCTCCAAAGAATATTTGCCATAATTGAGTTGTGCAAGCTAAATAAAAGGCTCTTGACCTTTTGTTGATGGAACTAAAATCTCATGAGTCAGAACACTACTTCTTTGCAACTTTCCTCATATTGCATCCGACAGAAAGGAAACACATGATTGCAATAGTTCTAAATCCTGAAGCTTCCCTTCACACAGGTCTGAACTTGAAATCAACAAATTTGGTTTGGGATACTTGTCCTAAAAATGTATTGCTAGAGTTTGCAATACACACAGTAACAAAAAGAGCATGGCTGCATATGGTGACTCCCTCGAGAATGAGCAACTGGAATAAGATATTAATATATATATATATATATATATATATATATATATATATATATATGTATACATATATATATATAAAAATATATATATACATATATATATATATATAAATATATATATATATATATATATATATATATATATATATATATATATATATATATATATATATATACATATATCAAACAGAAACTGGTGTTTAGCTACTTTCAGTTAAAGATCTTGTTCCTTGAAACAATTGGCTATACTAATAATGACAGAAAAGTAATAAAATGATGTTACCAACTTGACAGAAAAGTTCTAAAAGGTTATACTCACTACTATCTCAATCCAAAATCATCCTTGTAGGTCTTGGGTACCAGTAGCCAACTTTTATACCTGATAGGCACATATGTCTTCACGTATTTACCAACTTGACTCTTGAAGTGAGTTGCGTTGGGTCCAACTGCTTGTCCAAGATGATTAAATTCGATGCTCTTCTTAGATGTTGGCTTTTGATTAACTTCTGTTGATATGGTATCCTCTTCCCGCTGGTTAGATGTGTCAGCAACACTCGAAGACATTGTGCAATAAAAGAAAGTCTGTTTATTGATTCAAGGATATACAAGTAAATTAGTCATGTCATTTGAAAGTTGCATACATTAAATAAAGTCATAGTACGTACACCACATTGTTTTAAGCAAGAAAATTATAATTTGATCACAACTTACATTCAATAAGGCACATAAAGAAAAAGAAGTCTGGAGTACAAAAGGCCATAATAGGACTTAGTTCAATCATCGAGCATCAACAATTTCTTTAATTTGGGGTTGTCCTTCAAACATGATTGGTAGTCTGTTGGAATGTCTATTGCGTCAACTTGTTTAGTTAACCTTTTTGGAGTATTTATAACCACATACCACCCATCAGTCTTCTGTTCTTTGGAATAAAAAACCGATGTTGCTTCTTGAGCTAAAATGAATGGATCCTTCTCAACTTTTTCTTTATTCCTGAGCTTCTTCAAGTTTACCATCACTTGATTCCAAATTGGATCAGACTTACAACCATTTTTAGAATCCTCCACTTTAACCCAATCACAATAGAACGCTGTTTCTTTAAAATCAAGATAGTCCAGCTCCAATATGTCTCTAATAATTAGATAAAAGGTCATCTTTCCTTCCTTTGGGTTCTTGTCTTTTCGACTTGAAACAAAATTTGAATATGCTTCCATAGATACCCCACTATCTTGTGTTACCAAGAATTCATCGGAAGAACTTGGTGCAAATACAAAACCATTGACACTATATTTTTTGAATCATGTAGCTCTATGTTGTGGACCATTGGCTAATCTCCATAATATTGTATTGGTTTGCCCTGCATCCAATAACTGCATTGAAAAATGCTTAATTTGTGCAAAAATACATAAGCACATGAACAAATAAAAAATATTACCTCATCACACAACCAAGGAATAAATTCCTTAATTGTCGTATTTTCTCTTGTCGAACCACCTTTCCGATTCTTAGTTGAAATGCATTGGTAATAACGGTTGTACATTCTGCATGGATAACCACATGTATGTCATGCACATAACCATATTACGTTATAATACTTATTATTTATGTCATGCATATCCTTATAGTTATAAAAACATATTTATCTTTTAGCAAAAGGGCACACATACTCTTCCCATTCACTCAAATCTGCAAGTCGATTGAGAAACCATCTACGCACTTGTTCAAATTGAACATGGTTGAGCTCCACAACTCCTTCTATTTCCAAGGACTTCTCATCTGTGAAATCAATACTCTTATCCAGCCAGTCTTCTCGACTAAACTTGTGACAAAAAGCGCTCGAGTTTGGCATATACTCCATACAATATATTACAGATTCATCTACAAGGTAAGCCTCAGCTATCGAACCTTTAATGTATCGCTTGTTAAGGATATATTTTTTGTAGCACTTCATCAATCTGTTAGTAAAAAATATACATAAGTTATGTCATTAATAAATTAATTCTAAAAGTAAAATATGGAATAAAATACTAAGAGTGTACATTTCAAATGGATACATCCATCAAAATCCAACTGCCCCGCACGACAAGGCCTCATCAGCTAGATGAATCATTAAGTGGACACTTATAGCAAAGAAGGAAGGAGGAAATTCCTTTTCAAAAATACACATTGCCTCAACCAACGCCTTCTTTGCTTGTCGGAGCTCTTCTTTATTGATCACCTTGGCGCATAAAATTTTAAAGAATAAGCTAATCCTCTGAATTGCAATTCTTATGTCCCGATCTTTATGAAAAGAATGTCTAAGAAATACTGGAAGCAAGTATTGCATAATCACATGATAATCATGTGATTTGAGCCCCCTTAGTTCAGGAGGTTGGATGGTAACACAATTACTCAAGTTAGAGGAAAATCCCGCAGGAAGCTTTAAATCTTTTAAGGTCCGACAAAAATCTTCCTTTTCCTTCTTTGTCAAGGCGTACGATGCCTTTGGCATTGTTGTTATTCCTGTTTCTTCATCTTCAACTACCCACAACTTCTTATTTATCTTTAATATTTTTATTTCTTTTCGACCTTCTATCCCGTCCTTTGTTTTCTTTTTCACACCCATCAACATGTTCAATAAGTGGTCTGTGACATTCTTTTCAGTATGCATAACGTCAATGTTGTGTCTGACTTCAAGAAACTTCCAGTAAGGCAAATCAAACAAAATAGACCTTCTAGACCATGGTGCTGCTTTAGTAGACACCTCTTCTTCATTGTCTTCTTCATAGGCTTTGCTTTCATGCTTTCGATTTCGTCTCTTACGCTTTCCATGAGTAACTTGCTTCAATCGTGCCCTTTCATTATTTTCAAGAATTTCGGCTATCTTTTGTTCAACTTCTTTCCCGGACAATCTTTGTAGAGGAGGTCGTTGTTCGATTATTTTATGGAATATTTTATCAGTCCTAAACTTGTGATCAGATTTCAAGAATCGTAGATAGTCGTGATAATATAATTTTGAAGAGTCTCCAAGCTGCATAGAGTCGATATCATCAGCGCACACGGGACAAGCCTTATGACCATGAACAGTACAACCAGACAGATTCCCGTATGCATGAAAATCATGGACCCTCCAAAACAACATAGCCTTCATAGTAAATGTTGTTTTGGTAAATGCATCCCATGTTTACACGCCATTAACCGATTGCTCTTTCAACTCTTCTACCAAAGGTTCCAAGAATACGTCAAAATGTTTTCCAGGTCCTTTGGGCCCTGAAATTAACAATGTCAGCAAAGCAAACTCTCTTTTCATGCACAACGATGGTGGAAGATTTAATGGTGCTAAAATCACTGGCCAACAACTGTAATTGCTACTTAGAGTTCCATGTGGGTGGAAACCATCCGTTGATATTGCAAGTTGTAGGTTCCTAGGATCTGCAGCAAACTCTGGCCAATGAACTTTGACCGAATCCCATTGGCCTGAGTCACAAGGATGTCTCATTACATTTCCATTACTCTTTGCCTTTTGGTGCCAAGTCATTGCCTCTCCAATCCAAGGAATACTAAAGAATCTTTTTAACCTCGGAATCAAAGGAAAATATTTCACAAACTTTACAGGTTCTTTCTTGAAATTCTTTTTTGCCTCTGTATCACTTCCAAACACAAGTTTATACCGACTCACTCCATATTTCGGACATATATGGATATGTTCATATTCCTTACGATATAGGATGCATCCATTCCTACATGCATCGATGGTTTCACATTCCATTCCCAAGTCCTTAATCATGTTCTTCATATGCGGATAATTTTTTGGAAGATTGCAGTTTTCTATGAGCAATCCCTTTAACCACTCTGGTAATGCTGTTACACTAGTACCTGTCCACCCATGTCGTGTCTTCAAATTTTGTAACTCGATAATGGTAGACAAATATGGTCTTCCCCTTAGGACAACCCGGATACAAAGGTTCTGATGCCACATTCCTCAACTTTTTGTATTTTTTGCTCTTTTGCATCCTAGGCTCAACAATTGTGTCATCTCCCTCGCCGTCTTCATTTGTTACACTCATATCAGCAGGTGAATGCTCGGTCGCCTTGGTATGAATATTATATACATCATCAATGAGATCCTCCAGTCTAGAAACGTTCGATTCTTCAATTCGTGGTTCTTCAATTGGGCTAGTCATTGTTGGTATGTTTTCTCCTAAATTATTTTCATTTTCTCCATGATGTTTCCATACCAGGTAACTTTGGTGCATACCATTCTTCAACAAATGAAGGTTGATTTCGTCGAGATCTATGTATCCTTTCGAATTCTTACAATGCCTGCATGGACATGGAAATTGTGTTTGTCCGGCTGTATTCTCCTTAACAAAATTCATAAATTGTTCAACACCTTTGATATAACTTGCACCACCCCTTTTTCTCATCCACGATTTGTCCAAAGTCATTTCTATTAGTAGTCAAGTTTCCCAATCACTACAAAAAAATAGATCATACAAAATATACAAACATTTACCAAGTGAAATTGAAAATAAGAACAATATGAAATTGAAACTAAGAATTTGTCTAACCAGTAGCTTAATACAGGAAAAGATTCCTCATAAAACCAAGTTTTTCGCAAAACTTGAATTTGTTTATATATTTACAGCTAGAGCATTGTTATATACAAGATTAGAATTTTTTATTTGATTTCCTCTATTACAAGAAAAATCTCTCAACTTTTATTGGATCAGGTGATCATGTCCTCATATTCACATCAAATAAACTCCAATCACTAAAAACCTATTACAGGACATGTATACATGACAGACAGGCAGACCCATGCAAAGAACAGTTAACAGCAAGGGTATCTCGACATTGACCGTCACAACAATCACCTTGGACCAGGAATGCATACCATCTATGTTATCAGACTTAAAACCAAACCATGGGGAAAAAATAGTAAGACTTAAAACCAAACCATCTACTGAACAGAATTCTATTCATACCTATAAAATAATATGCCAAAAGGTATATATATATATATCTTTGGGGAAAAATAGTAAGAGAATTTTGGATGCTTACAATGAGTAGGAGAGTCGAGATCGGAGGAGTGTCGATGGGCGGTGTGGAGCCGATCAGACGAGGAGCCAATAGGAGCGGACCGGAGCAGATCGGACGAGGAAGCGGAGCAGATCGGAATGAGCAGATGAGAACGAGAAGCTCGAAGGAGTGTGGATGGGTGGCGTGGAGCCGATCAGACGAGGAGCCGATATGAGCGGACCGGAGCAGATCGGACGAGGAAGCGGAGCAGATCAGAACGAGCAGATGAGAACGAGGAGCGGTGCATTTTTTTCAGACGAGCATATTGGAAGAAAAGGAGGGGCAATATCATAAAGAGAGAGAGAGGGGGGATTTGGAACGGCTGAAGGGTTTAAGTAATTCCAAAAAAAATTAATTAATATTTTATGCTTTGAAACGGTTTTGGAACGGTTTAAGTGTGTTCCAAAATAAATAAATTAAAAAAATATATAACTTTATATTTGGAACAATTTTCTATTCTGGCACACTTATTGTCCGTTCCAAACCATAGGCACGCCGAATAGGTGTTCCGCATTGAAATATGCCTAGTGTTCCTAATTATCCATTTTGGTGTAGTGTAAACAAGCATACTTCTGTATGAGATTCTGACTTATACGCATTCCTATTCAGCATATGTGCTGGACTACCCCAAATTCGAACATGTTTCAGACTAAGCTTTCGTCCAGTCCACAACTCTGTGGGAGTAGTAGGTACTGACTTAGAAGGTACCAATTTCAGAAGATAAGCTGCAGTCTCCAAGGTATATCTCCAAAACAAATCCGGTAAATCCGAATAACTCATAATTGATCTAACCATCTCCATAAGAGTCATATTCCTTCTTTCTTCTACACCATTCTGTTGGGGTGCTCCTGGTGTAGTCAATTGATATGTAATCCCAGCTTCTGATAAGTAATCCCTAAACTCTCCAAAAAGGTACTCTCTACCACGATATCAACGTAATGACTTGATACATTTTCTACGACGTTTCTCTGTCTCAGCCTTGTACTCTTTGAATTTCTCAAAGCACTCAGACTTATGGTGCATCAAGTAAATGTATCCATAGCATGAATAATCGTCAATGAATGTGACAAAATATTTAAAGCTACTGAAGTACGTGTAGGCAACTCTAGAGGGGATGAATAGAGTACTTGTGTCAATAATGAACAATTAAAAAAATTAACTCTATTCAATCCCAACTAGCAAAAGATTAATCATGGTATAAGTGCGGAAAATAAATGAAGATCAGAGAGCATACGCAGACACAACAGTTTTTAACCTGGTTTCCCTCGTGGAGGACTAGTCCAGGCCTGAGAACTCTAGCTCAGATTGAAATCCACTATTTGTGGAATAGCTTTACAATCACATGCCTTTACTCAGAAGAGCACGCCAACTTCTTGAAAGATCGCTGAGGCAAAACTTGGAATTTTCCAAGTGACTTCTTCAAAAGTCTTGCAAACAAACTTCTAATTGACTCGCACCGAGCACCTTGTAGGCTTGGAAAGTTTTGTGGCTAGTAGATGAGAAGAGTATAGCTCTTTAGGATGTATAGGCTATAGGAGTAAAAGAGAAGAAAAGATTGGATGATTTAAAATGGAAGAAAAGGGTGCCTATATATACTAGTTCTGGGAGGCAGAGTTCGGCCAGAACTCTGTCCAAAATATTCAGAATTTTGGCCGTTGGACAACTTACAATGAACAATCCCTAAAAATTAGCTCCTGGAAATCAGGGGACAGAGTTCGCCCGAACTCTATGTGGGGGCAGAGTTCGGCCCGAACTCTGCCTCCTTGGAGACAGAATGCTCAAGGGCAGTTGTAGGGCTTTGGCAGTTCGACTTTTTGTTTGTGGAGCTTTTGGTTATCTAGTCTATGGTTGAGGTACTAAGTGTGACTCAACGCACAATAGCCTAGACTCAATAAAAGTGTCAAAAAATACAGACTTCCGATGACAAGTTCCAGCAGTATTCATCGAACAGTCATCGATGATGATTGTTTGACTTGATATGTGATAGTCGTCTAATTTGTAGCTTGATGAAGATTTATGTGTCAAGTTGGATCACGCCAAATATCGATTTGTTAATTATCAAGATTAGGTTGACTACGATCCAGTTTGGGTCAATAATCTTCCCCATTTTGATAATTGACAAAATTATGATATTTGCATGTCGCAATATTCATACCTGGACACATATATAGCTTCCCCGTAGATGGACATTTCGGCTCTCCCATAAATAGAGAAGCCCTGATACAAGTACTAGTCCAAACAATATAACACATAGAACAAGTATTTATCCAAAATGGTTAAGCAAATATCACATATTCTCCCCCTTTGGCATTTAACAAAATGAATGATAAGCTCCCCCATACAAAAATAACCATGGAGAAAATATGCAATCACACAACCAAGGTTCAAATTCAAATTAAGAGATAACTAGCAAATAATCCAAATAGAAGCAATATAAGCATAAAGTAGTACAAAGCAAAGAGTTCAACTACATAACCACAGAATAAAAACTACAAAGTGCATAAACAAAATAAATCATAAGCATCAACAACATCATCATAAGAGGGACCACGGCCGTCAGGGTGCACGAGAAGGTCCAGCAGAGTCAGATGGGCCACTGGCAAAGCGACGAGGATCAACAAACGCTGCATCCAGATCCAAATACCTCCTGACCCAAGTGTCGTCGATAAGGTATTACTGATGAGTAGCCAAGGAGTACTGGATGTCAGATGAGTAGCCAAGGAGTACTGGCTGTCATATAAGGTGTTGCTGATGGCCGTCATCTATAAGGTAGTACGATAATCCATCTAAGTCCAGCGATCGTCCTCCAAGCGGGAACAATCTCTCAACATAGTCTAAATGGACTCAAGGGTATCAGGAGGCTCGAGCTCAGGTTGGCTAAGAGCAGGAGGATCAGCATGACCATCAGACTCGGAGTGCTCAGACTTAGCAGGGGACTCAACAGCTGCTAGAAGCCGTCGTGCCTTAGACAGATATGTAGGGGCAGGAAGGAACTGATACTCATCAAATGGTATATGGAACGTATGAAAAATCATCGACAAATACAGGGCATAGACCAATGATTTGGGGTCTCGTCCGAGCACGAATAATCCAGTCCATCATCGTGCACAAAAAGTTAAAAGGGACATGGAAGTGGAGATGGTAAAGAGCAGAGATCTCAAGATAAGATACTTCATCGGTCGATCCTGCTTTGGGCAAGATCGTGGAGAAACTAATTCGATGAGGTTCATAAAAAAACGGGTTAAGATATTTAGTCCTTAGCTTGCGGGGACGAGTGTTGGGAGTACTGAAGTCATCCTTGAAGCACTCAAGTGACGATCCATCAGGAAATTGAAACTGTCGGGCATCGACAAGTTTCTCTCAAGAATTGGGTTTCGGGATCTCAAGATATTCCGCAAGCTCAAAGTTATTAAAAAGATGTCGATACCGGCGACACGAGAGTAGATCCGTGTATCGTCAAAGGTTAGGTTACAATAAAATATTTGGATAGCATTCAAATAGACTATAAATGAGGTAGTAACTAACTCATCTAAACACAGATCATGGAACAATGAATCATAGGCCGAAAAGATAGAAAAATTAATCGGATGACCCGTATACGCACTCCGTGAACGAAAATCAGCAAACCATTCATTAGAAGCCTCCAATGATACAAAAATTTGTTCATTGAATGTGTTGGGGTCTTGTGGTGGTGGTGGATTAAAAAGATGATGGATTGGAGGAGCAAGAGGAGGAGGAGGATGAGAAGATGATGCACCATCACCCCTTCTTCTCTTGCCTCTACCAAAGAGTCTTGGAGCCATGGAGAATTTTAAAGTTGGAGAATAAAATAGAGAAAAATATAAAATTATACCTCACCCAAAGGAGAAAAGATGGAAGAGATCCCCCCAAAAGCTTTAGATCTTGAGTTTGGGAAGAAAAAGATCCCTAAAAGTGGAGTTTCTAGGGTTAGGGTTTGAGAAAATTATGTTTGGAGGAAGGTGGAAGAAGAATAAAGTGAGGAGAGAGGGTTTGCTCTCGGGTTTAAAAGGTTTGGGGGCCGCAAGTTGCGTTAATCCCGACCGTCGGATCAAAAGAATGGGTGGCTGAGAATCAAAGAAGGTTCTGTGACCATGGACACAGAGTTCGGCCCGAACTTTGCCTCCATGTGCACAGAATACTGGAAATATTAAAAAAGGCTAAGTTTTGATGAAAAATGAATATAATTTAAAAGTTTGAATTTAAAATAAGTCATAAACGTAATTAAACCATATAATAAATAATGATTTAAGACATCGATCATTACGATGAAACTGCCTTGGGGTAGTTGTAGGGACAGGATCCCAGCTAGTGGTGGTCCGAAGACTAGTGCACCGTGTCGCTTAGGCTTTTATGCCTTGTTGTCAGAAGGGCCCTTTCGGCTTGTACCCATAACTAAGTCACCATAAAGATATATGTCATAATCGTTATTTACGCAGGCCAATTTATTTTATAACCTTTTCATCCAAAATTCCTAACTCACGACAAAGAAAGTTGAAGCGCTCTTCGGCCAGTGGTTTGGTAAAGAAGTCTGCTAGCTGATGTTCAGTGTCTATGAATTCTAAATTAATCGTGCCTTGTTGTTGATGATCACGTAAAAAGTGATATCTAATCTCTATGTGTTTAGTGCATGAGTGACAAACTGGGTTTATGGTCAGATTAATGGAACTAGTGATCACAGAAAATTGGTATGTGCTTGAAACATAAGTTGTAGTCTTCAAGGCTTTGCTTCATCCATAGAATCTGTGCACAACAACGACCAGCTGCGATGTATTCAGCTTCTGCTGTGGATAGTATAATAGAGTTCTGCTTCTTGCTAAACTATGAGACTAACGTCTTTCCTAGCAAATGACATACGCCATTGGTACTTTTACGGTCGACTTTGCATCCCGTAAAATCAACATCGAAATATTCGATTAAGTCAAAGGAAATGGTTTTGGGATACCACAAGTCTACCGTAATAGTTTCTTTAAGGTATCTAAAGATACGCTTAACTGCGGTCATTTGTGATTCCTTAGGATTAGCTTGGTATCTAGCACATAAGCAAACACCAAACATAATGTCGGGGCGACTATCAGTTAAATATAATAAACTACCAATCATACCTCGATACTTATGTTGATCGATCGGTTTGCCGCTTTCATCAGGTTCCAGCTTTGTGGTAGTAGCCATAGGTGTGCTGATCGGTTTGATGCTGTCAGGCTCAAACTTTTTCAGTATGTCCTTTATATATTTCGACTAGCTGATGAAGACGCCTTGCGAGAGTTGTTTGATTTACAGTCCAAAGAAGTAGTTGAGCTCCCCCATCATTCTCATCTCGAACTCGTTTTGCATAGACTTGGCAAATTCCTTTGATAGACCCTTATTAGTAGACCCCAAAATAATATCATCAACATATATTTGTACTAAAAGAATTGTGTTATCAAGAGATTTTATAAATAGTATAGTGTCGACTTTCCCTTTTAGAAAACCTTTATTAAGTAAGAAAGTACTAAGACGATCATACCAAGCTCGAGGAGCTTGTTTGAGGCCATAGAGAGCTTTCCTAAGTTTAAAAACGTGGTCGAGAAATTTTTGATTCTCGAAACCAGGTGGTTGTTTGACAAAAATCTCTTCTTTGATTAAACCATTTTGAAAAGCACTTTTCACATCCATTTGAAAAAGTTTAAAGTTTTGAAAATTCGTAAATGCGCAAAGAGTCCGAATGGATTCAAGTTGGACAACAGGAGCATACATCTCATCATAGTCGATGCCCTCCTCTTAGTTGTATCCTTGGGCTACTAGATGAGCTTTGTTGCGAGTGACTGAACCGTCCTCGTTCACTTTGTTACGGAAAACACATTTAGTGCCAATTATTGAGTGGCCAGTAGGTTTAGGAACAAGTTCCCAAACTTGGCTTCTTTCAAATTGGTTGTGTTTTTCTTGCATTGCGGAAATCCAAAATTCATTATTAAAAGCTTCTAAAACATTTTTAGGTTCTATTTGAGAAATGAATGCAGTGCTAGCTATCGTGTTTCTTATAGAGGATCGAGTAGTTACACCTTTTGATACTTCACCTATTACCAAGTTCTCTACATAAAAGGGAGTGAAGTGAAACTTCTTTGGTAATTCCTCCGGAGAGCTGGTTTTAGACGTTGTATTCGTAGGTGTAGAAGTTGATGGTTCATTATCGTCGTCGGGAATAACAGCTGTACTATTATCCTCATCAAAGGTTGCATTAGTAGACTCTTCAACAATCATGGAGCATTTGTTGAAGACTCTATATGTCTTACTCTTGGCCGCATAACCAAGAAGAATACCTTTGACAGCTTTGGCATCAAATTTGCCTAAGTTGTCTTTGGTATTCAGGATAAAACAGCGACAACCGAACACTCTAAAGTAAGAAACATTAGGAGTCCTAGCAAACCAAAGCCCATATGGTGTCTTCTTCAAAATAGGTCGAATCAACACCCTATTCAAAATATAGCACACTGTGCTGACAGCTTCTGTCCAAAAGTTTATCGAAAGAGAGAACTGATTTAGCATAACTCTAGCCATATCGCCAAGAGTTTTATTCTTCCCCTCCACAACACCATTTGTTGAGGAGTTCTTGGACACAAAATTTCATGACTAAAACTATTTGAATTACAAAACTTTTCAAAATTAGAATTTTCGAATTCGCCACCATGATCACTTCGCATACGAGTAATCATGTAGCCTTTTTTGTTTTGAACCTTTTTAGCAAATACATTGAAAACAAAAATTGTATCACTTTGTTTGTAAGAAAGAAAAACCCAAGTAAATCTTGAAAAATCATCTATAATGACAAAAGCGTAGAGTTTTCTGCCAAGACTGGCTACTCTACTAGGTCCAAATAAGTCCATATGAAGTAATTACAATGGTCGGGTAGTACTTACAGTGTTTATGGATTTAAAGGAAGATTTGGTAGCCTTATTCTTCTCATATTCGGCACATACTGTGTCTTTCTTGAATATGATATCCAGCAGTCCTCTGACTAGCTTCTTGGTGGATAGTCTGGATATAGTATCCATGTTGGCATGACCAAGACGCTGATGCCATAGGAGCTTTTCGTCTTTGTGAGCGTAAAGGCATCTTCCTGTACTGTTAGTATCACTAAATAGATAGAAAATGTAAATGTTATCTTCCCTTATTCCCTCAAAGGCAATGTCTCCAGTTGATCTATCATAGATAAAGCATTTAGTTTTCTCGAAGTTAATATCATAACCATGATCAACAAGATGACTAATGTTGAGCAAGTTATGCTTGAACTCGGTCACTAAACAGACATCATTAATGATGGGAGAAGGAGGATAACCAATTGTACCATTACCTATGATATAGCCTTTGAGGTTATTTCCGAAGGAAACATATCCTTCCTTTTTCATCGATAGTGTTGTGAATAGTTTTGCATTTCCAGTCATATGTCGCGAGCACCCACTATCGAGAATCTACTTGCTTCTAGTTGAAGAGGGATGGTCCACCTACACCACGAGTAGATGTGACCTTTGGTACCCAGATTTTTGTGGGTCCTGAAAGGTTAGACTTTGGTACCCATGCATGTATATTCTTATCAACTAATCCTCTAATTCTATATTATGGTGAATGTGTCCATGTGAGCCATAATATGTATATCTAGCATGCATATTTATGTTATAATTAGGAGTATGTTGATAGTGATGTCTATAAGTGGGGTGATGATAGCTACGTGCAGTAGTAAAGTGATTGTAGTGACTATGTGTAGCAGCATGATGATGATAATGATTGAGTGCAGCAGGATGATGGTGGTGTTTACGTGTATATGTTTTACGTGCTGCATGTGAATATGTGTATATAAAAGTATGATTTTGTGTAGTATGTGGATGAGTGTTCTTGTGGTAACGTATCTTTTTGTGTTGAGCTGTCTCGTATTTGTGACTATGAGACTGAATTTGCGGTTGAATAACCTGCTTACCCAGTTTCATCTCTAATTTCTTAGAGACAACATTTAACTCATCACATTTAGCAGTAAGACCGTATATTCAACCTGTAGCACTTTGGAACTTGTTTTTATCTTCAGCAAGTTCTTTGTTTAAAGCCGTAATATCAAGAGTTTGGTTCTCAATGATTGATTCGGCATCGTATAAGCTTAATTTAAGCTTGGATACCTCTTTAGTGTTTTTTATGGGTGTAGTGTTTCTAACATCTTCTAGTAAACATGAAAGTCTATGGTTCTCGGTTTCGTAGTCCTTGATCTTATCCTTTGCATGTTTATATTTATTGATTACCTTTTTGTGGTCTTCAAGTAGATCATTAAAAGCATCAACAAGTTCAACAAATGAGAAATCAATAAAAGAATCTTTTACCTTTTCTAAAGTCGCCATTAGATAGACGTTAGCCGTGTTTTGCGAAGAGTCCTCTTCCTCGTATGAATCACTAGCCTCGCTTTCGTGGCATACTTCCTTGTAGTTGGCTTCTTGTACGACTTCTCATATCTGCTTCCTTTCTTTGCTAAGGGATAATCTTTCTTGACATGTCCAACCTTCTTGCATCCGAAGCAGATGGGTTCTTCCTCATCGTCTCTTTGTTCTCTCTTCTTTTTGTTGAAGCGTAGAAACTTTTTGAAGTTTCAAACTAAGAAAGCTTGATCGTCACCTTCGGAGTCGTCATCATCAGTGTCTTCTGAGCTGGTTCTTCGGCGATGAGCTCTCAATGCAATCTTCTTCACTTTTAGAGCTATTTCTTCAAAATCTTTTAGATCGAGCTCATGCGTCATCAGCTTGCCCATCAACGTTTTTAGTGACATTGCCGTAAGATCATTGCCTTCGATGATCACCGTGACTTTGGGGTTCCAGTCCTTCGGCAATCCTCATAGCACTTTGCATATCTTCTCATGGTTGGAATAATCTTTTCTAAGGGAAGATAGCGGGTTGACGATGTCAAGGAATCTGGTAAACATTTGGGTGATCATCTCATTTGGCTTCATCTTGAAAGCCTCGTACTCCTGTGTCAGATGACTGACTTTTGATTCTTTTACTTGTGTGGTCCCTTCATGAGTCATCTCCAAAAGCTTTCATACTTCATGCGAGGTGGCGCATGTGGAGACCTTATTGAATTCAGTCCTGTCTATGGCACAGAAGAGAGCATTAATAGTCACAGCGTCTAGACTTGCCTTTTTTTCTCTCCTGATCAGTACACTTGTCGTGGGGTTTCTCGACGAGACTTCCCTCGACAGTTATTCTGGGAGGTTTATTGTAGCCATCAGTGACTACAGTCCACATGTCAAAGTCTAAAGACTTAAGATAAAAACTTATTCTAGTCTTCCAATAAGTGTAGTTGGTTTCATCAAATAGGGGTGGCCTATATGTGGACTGACCCTCACCATAGTTGGTAGAGATGGGTTGTGTGGTTGCCATGGATCAACTCTAGGATGTAAATCCTGTATCAAGAGAACATGGATCTGATACTGATTGAAGTACGTGTAGGTAACTCTAGGGGGGTGAATAGAGTACTTGTGTTAATAATGAACAATTAAAAATTAACTCTATTCAATCCCAACTAGCAAAATTTTAAACAGAGTATAAGCGCGAAAAATAAATGAAGATCAGAGAGCATACGCAGACACAACAGTTTATAACCTGGTTTCCCTCGTGGAGGATTAGTCCAGGCCTGAGAACACTAGCTTAGGATTGAAATCCACTATTTGTGAAATAGCTTTACAATCACGTGACTTTACCTAGAAGAGCACGCCAACTTCTTGAAAGATCGATGAGGCAAAACTTGGAATTTTCTAAGTGACTTCTTCAAAACACTTGCACGCAAACTTCTAATTGACTCGTACCGAGCGCCTTGTAGGCTTGGGAAGTTTTGTGGCTAGAAGATGAGAAGAGTATAGCTCTTTAGGATGTATAGGCTATAGGAGTAGAAGAGAAGAGAAGATTGGATGATTTGAAATGAGAGAAAAGGGTACCTATATATACTAGTTCTGGGAGACAAAGTTCGCTAGAACTCTGTCCAAAATATTCAAAATTTTGGCCGTTGGACAACTTGCAATGAGCAATCCCTAAAAATTAGCTCCTAGAAATCAGGGGACAGTTCGGTACGAACTCTGTGTGGGGGCAGATTTCGGCCCGAACTCTGCCTCCTTGGAGACATAATGCTCATGGGCAGTTGTAGGGCTTTGGCAGTTTGGCTTTTTATTTTTGGAGATTTTGGTTATCTAGTCTATGGTTGAGGTACTCAGTGTGACTCAACGTACAATAGCCTAGACTCAATAAAAGTATAAAAAATACAAACTTCCGATGAAAAGTTCCAGCAGTATTCGTCGAGCAGTCATCGATGATGATTGTCTGACTTGATATATGATAGTCGTCTGATTTGTAGCATGATGACGATTTATGTGTCAAGTTGGATCATGCCAAATATCGAATTGTTAATTATCAAGACTAGGTTGACTGCGATCCAGTTTGCGTCAACAGCTACCTCTAGTCTGGATAGTCATAGGCCCACACAAATCAGAATGAACCAGTTCCAACACATCCTTGGCCCTATACCCCTTTGCCTTAAAAGGCCTTTTGGTTATTTTATCTTCCAAGAAGGATTCATAGACTGGAAGTGCCTCCACTTCCAATGAACTCAAAGGTCCATCTGTAACCAGTCTTTGAATCCTTTTTAGGTTAATATAGCCTAATCGCAAGTGCCAAAGATATATTTGGTTCATACAAGAATGTGTTTTTCTCTTATTTAAGTTAGAAGACGTATTATTTGTTTCTATTATTTGCATTATTGGTGAAATAGGATTAATGACATACAAATTATCTACTAATGCACCAGAATAGATAAATTGCTTATTTTTCTAATAACAATGTTGTCATTAAAATAAAATGAATATACATCCTTAATTAGCATGGAAACAGAAATCAAATTCTTTCTAAGTGAAGGTTCATAAAGACAATATTTCAATGTCAAAGACTTATTTCTACCAAAAAATCTCCTACTGCAATGGCCGCAACTTTTGTGGCGTCACCCATGAATAAGCATGTATCTCCATCACTAAGCCGTCTGGTTTCCTGGAACCCCTGTAATGAATTGCATACATGATTAGTGGCTCTTGTATCTACACACCAGGTGCCGGTAGATAACACCGCTAAACATGTTTCAACTACTAGTAAATGAGATATACCTTTTTTGTTCCCTTGTTTGAGAAGTGGACAATCACTCTTCCAATGTCCTGACCCTTTGCACTTGAAATATTTGTCTTTCGGCTTTTTCACAGCGCCTTGAGGTCCCATGCCCTTCTTTGCTGTGTTTGCTTGTTTCTGAATGTTATTCTTCTTCTTACCGCCTTTTGGCTCAGACGTAGAAGCCTTTTCAGTAACATAAATATGACCACTCTACCTAAAGATAGCTTCAGTATTCTGTAGCTCTTTCGCAAGTTTTGCCAAACTATACAACCTTTTGTTCATGTTGTAGTTAAGGCAAAACGTATCAAAACTTTTAGGCAGAGTCCCGAGAATGAATCGACCTGGGATTCCCCATCAATTTTAGCTCCAAGGATCTCCATCTCAATCAGATGCCCATCATCTTGAGAACATGATCCCTTACTGGCGTACCTTCAGCCATTTTTGTATTCATGAAACACTTTATAACAAACTGCCTAGCTGCTCTAATTTGATGTCCGAAGTGTTCCTTGAGGTTATACATCATGTCATAAGCTGTGGCCATGGCCTGATGCTGATGTTGCAGTACATTTGACATAGGTGCTAGAATGTAACACCATGCCATCTCAACTGCCTTTATCCACTTCTTATTAGCCTATTTGACCTCTTCATCAGAACTATCATCAGGCTTAAGTCGGCATTCCTCATTTAGTATATATTTGTACTCTTCAACAGTTAGGACAATATCCAAGTTACGTTTCCAGTTAATGTTATTAGGGCCAGTAAGTTTGTTTTCTTTAAGAATCATCATAAGTGGACTGAAAGAACCCATTTTTGAAATCCTTAATTAACTATTATGTAGGGCAAAAACTTTTTGAATTAAATAAATACTGATTCCTTCAAAACAATAATAAAATTTACCAACACCTTAAACACAATGAATTTAGCATGCCACGATGGTGTGGACATATATAAATTCAATATTTATCTAAAGAGGTTTTTCCTATTAATTTTATTCTCATGTCAACCTAACTTTATGATAAATAAAATTAACTTGTTGGTTTGGCTTTAGTCCTAGAAATAATAGCAGTGACTCCGATGGAGAGGATACTATTTTTTGTATCTAAGTGTTTACCATTACTTAATACTAAGTCCATTACTTCGTAATAAATTCCTTCAGATGAAGAAGTGAACACATACTAAGTAACTTTCTATAATTATCCCAAAGGAATTTTGTACTAGTGATCCTTAATTAGACTTGTCTGATATGGAGGAAGACACTAAAGCCAACATGCAAGTATAATTATATCACCTACAAACTAGTAATGGAGACCATGGGATTTATATTAAATAAATTCCCTCTCCCACTTAGTTATTTAACAATCAGGATTTTTCTACTAGTTGATTCATGTCCATGTTAAAAGACAGTGGATGTAATCCTTCAGAATAAAACATGATGGAGGGAATGCTAAAAGACAGTGGATGTAATTATAAAACCCCTATTTTAATTATTTTTTTTGTATTTTATTAGACTTAAAAATGATTTTATACAATTTATGGTTTTATTTATTTTTATTTTTTGATTTTTTTTTGATGACCCGGTTTGGCCAATTCAGCCCGAACGGGGCCTGGACCAAATTTAACCCAAGTAGACAGGTGGTGTGATCAATGACAACCACGGATGCATATTTTATGGGTGTAAAATATTTCTTAATTTATTTTAAGGTTTGGGAGAATATTTTCTAAATATTAATTTGTGGTATAAAAATTTATGTTTTTTTATTATTTAATAATGTGTTACAAAAATGGTACATTTTTCTGGGCTCAAATGAGGGTGTGTGGTAAAGTTCACACGTTGGAACAATTTTATTATTTTATTAATATTAAATTTATTTTTATGAACAGTTTATAAATATGTTTATTAAGATGTTACTATTATTTTATGTTGATTGAATTGATATATATATATATATATATATATATATATATATATATATATATATATATATATATATATATATATATATATATAGGTATGTTTAAATATATTAAATATTGGATAAGTGCCATTTAAATTGTTATTGGATTTTAATATATTATGTTGTATATATATGGATATATACATACACATATATATACATAGTTATATATATATTTAAAACGTTATTGAAAAGAAAAGATAAGAAAAAAAAAATAAAAAAAAATAAAGGAAGTGGTGGGGCCGACCACCCCACCACAAAGCAAAGTAACACAAATAGCAGCTATGCTGCGCTAATAGAGGGGGGAGGGGGGAGGCCGACCCCTTTAAACCAAACATCAGCAACAGCAACACCAACTAAAAGGAATACCCCCTTTACTAGTAGTAGTTTGTTGGTCGAACCCTCCCGACTCTTAACACATAAATATATATAGTTATATATATATATACAATTCCTAAAATTTTTCTTCCTCTCCTCCTTCCTCCTCCCCACTCCACGGCGAAGCTCAGACGCACCATGGCGAAGAAGACAAAGGAACCATCGACAACAACAACAACAACTGATTCCCACTTTAAGGTACCCAACTTCCCCATTTGATTTTTCTCTCGATTCTAATCCGATTTTAGGTCTGTAAATTCGTGTAGAAATCCCACATGACCCTCTTCAAGATCCCCCAGGTGGATTTTGACATGGCCATCCAACTTGCTCGAAAAATCGAGACGAAGTTGGAGAAAAACCCACTTTTCTGAATATTAAAAACTGTTTTGAAACGCCAACTTGTCGGCCACTTTTCTCGCTGTCCATTAAACTTTCGTAAAACCTAATTAAAGGCAGTCAAAGACAACATAACCGAGATTGTAATGCACATTCTGGATTCACTTTTTATCTAGTATGTAGAAAGTTACACGTTGTTAAAGTTTTACGAAAAACTGTAAATTCTGTTTTCAAAAAGTGGAAAAACACCCGATACGGCATACACCCCGACAAACCGGGCGACGTGGTCGCACACTATATGCATCGAAAGGCGCGTATGGATGTTGTTGACGTGTGGGAACTGACGGAACCCGATTTCGTTGCATGTGCGCGACGAAATCAGTACGTATCCGTCGTGATACCCTATATCGACCCTTTGTAAATTAAGTCACAACTTTGTGCACACTCATCATATCGCGATGAAACTTGCGCCATTGGACTCGAAATATTTTTCTGGTCCTGTGAGCCATGTTTGGTCCGATTCTGAGACCATTGATCGGGACGCTATTTTGGCGGGCCCACAATCCCACTCAACGGACGATTTTGTGCACAGCCCACCGGAATCCAAAATTGGACATACCATTGGGTTTGTCTCATCAAAACAAATTTGTAAACATGTAGTTTGATGACTTTAGAGACCGTAGATATTGGCACGCATTTCGGTGCAAAGTGGGTCCAACGGTGGACATCGTTTTGACCCGAAATTACGAAATTGCCCCTGTTCTAGAATTTGACTTTTGGACAGGCGTTTCCTAGGCATATCTTTTATTCCAAACTCGTTCGTGATGTTTGTTTCAGCATCCGGAGCTTCTTGTGGATTTTGACTTTCGTGTTGACGATTCTGATTGTTGGATTTTGCTGCTTCTCGCACCACCCGCAGGCAAGATACCTTGCCTTATTTACTGTTTATAATTACATGCACCTTTATTTATTTATTTATTGTATATTTATTAGTTGTTCTTAGTTGGATCCATTACTTGCTATTTTTGTTTCACTTTATTTTGCTTTCAGTTATTTTTCCTTCTTGTCTTTTTATGCATATGGACCTAGTCTTAGCAAACTACCTTCTGTTAGTGACCTTGGGAGGGAGAAGACAGATAAATATATGGGCTATCCCAAATCCAAAAGCTGTAGTAACTGCGTACTACGGTAGTCGAGTTGCGAGGGTCACTAGCCTCGAGCTATGTGGACTGATGGGTCACGTGGGCCGCTAGCCTCGAGTTATGCTGGCTGATAGTATTGGTACTTGATGTGTGCGTGTTGTGAGTTGTTACCTTGTCCTGGGGAGTCAGCCTTCACCTGCCCATACATCGATATATCTTCTAAATTGCCTACTAGAAAGGATATGATACCTTAGCAAATTTCATGTTCCAATCATGGCATGGAAAATATCACATCGCAGAATAGTAAGTTACCCCTTGTCCTTGTTTGGTTGTAGGGATAGCCTACTGTTTCGATGATGGGATATTGAGCCGTGTTATGGTTGGACACTTTTACTTTATCTTTATTTTATGGTGCATTTATATTCAGTTCATATGTCATGTTCTTCCTGTATCTTGTTACGTCCCTTTGAGGACCTGGTTATCTCTCCAGGTGTGTGCTTCTGTGATTTTGCAGGTGTTCTAGCCAAGGCAGTGATCTTCTCCATTCTTTCGAAGACGATTGCGCTTGGTTCGTCTCGTTATTTTATCGATCACTTCTTGTACATTTTATTTGAGGTAGTTGGTAGTAGACTTTGTCCCGGCCCAACGATTGTATACATGACAAATTCAAAGTTGCTTTTATATCATTTATTTATCTAATGGATGAGATTTAGTTATTATGGTTCTACTACATTTTACAACTTATGTATACATACGAGGGTTCCATATATTGGAGTGTACTTCGTATGTATACAGCTGGCATGTCGATGTACCTAGTCCTACGTATTTTAGGACTGGGGCGTTACATGTTTTTGTGGTGGCCCATGCAGGGCAATTTTGTCACTTCGGTTACGTAATTGTACCGGTGTGAGCCTGCAACATAGGATTAGAATCTAGGAATCTCATCGATACAGCTTGACCTCTTCCATTGGCTTCAAATTTCGGATTCTCGTTCGACTCCCTTGAATTGCATCTTGCTTGATTCCATTCTACCGTCGATTCTTATTTTCGTGCTTAGTATCAACTAGGAAGATGATTACACTAGTATATGCTCATAGGTCACACATATGGCTAGAATGGTTATATTGGCAATCGGAATACATTCTAGACTCGAATTAAGTTAAAAGGCTTTTTTGTGTGATTTAGTGATTAGTAATTTGTAAAGTAGGATATTACCAAGGAAAGTTTTAATCTTGAGATTTCTAAATAGTAAACACCATAGGATTGATACTGCAGGAAGGAGAAAATATATATATATATATATATATATATATATATATATTTTATATATATGTATATATATATATATATATATATATATATATATATATATATATATATATATATATAGCTAGAATCTTTATACAATTGATTTAAGAAATTGATTGGATTTTTGAGTTTTGATATTTATGAATTATGGAGTTATAGTTATACATCTTTGAACAAATATAAAATTTATTTGATTTTTGTGTTGTGATATTTGTGATTTAATGGAATATAGTTATACACCTTTGAATAGTTATAAATTTGGTTTGAAAATGATCATAGCTTTTAAAAATGGCCATAGAAATTATTTAAATTTGAGTTGTACAACCTGCGATTTTCGTGTTTAGTAAATTTTGAATTTTAAGTGGAAGTAATGACTAGAAATTTTGGTTTAAAATATTTGAAAGTTATGAAAATAATTTTTAAGAAATTTCTATTTTAAATGGTGTCCTATGATTGAGGATTTACGAATCTATTTAGATTTTTGGTAAAAAAAAAGATTTTGACTAATAAGATTATTTGAAAATTTAGTTTAATGAGGGATTGCTAATATTAAAATTTTTGAAAGAATTTCGAAGGAGGTGATGGAAAGTTATTTTGATTGATTAAAGGAAGTTACCATTTAAAAGTTGTGATTTTGTCGGAATAACTTAGCATGAATAGAAGTTAAAATTGATGAGGGCATTGAGCTAAATTTTTAGATTGCTTTTAATATGCTAAGAGTTTTATTATGAGTTATTTGAAAATTTTAGAGTGTTAAATTTTTGATTGATTGTGAAATTTTTATGGATTTGTAAATTATGAACTCTTGAGTTAAATAGTTGAATTTAAACGTTAATTTTGGAAAAGGTTAGTAGTAATGTGATAAAATTTTGCTTTGAGATCTATGAGAGTGATTTAAATTTTTATAATGAATTTGAACGGCTAGGAGTGAATACAAATTTTGGTGGTTTATTTTTGAAAGTTTAATTTTGAAACTTTTGGAGAAAATTTGAGTTAAATTTTAATGGTAGACCCCAAGATAACACTTCTGAGTATTCCACACTAATTGCCATGTCACCCATGATCATGATAGTAGTATATACACAAGTATTGTTAGTCATCTACCCAGCTATGTGACTGTATTTCTACCTCGGCTTACTCGACCTCCCTTCAATTCTAGATCTTTTAATTGCGACCTTCTAACCCACTTGCATTTGAAAAATGATTTAATGGTTCCTTAACTGTATTCATCTAGGAGACTATCTTCTCTCCAGAATTGTGTTCCTAAATTATTTTTTTTATGGGTTCTTTAATTAATTTTAATTCATGCTTTAACTTGATCTTCTTTATTTTGTGCATTAATTATCACCTCGTGAACTCCCACATTCTATTCTTGATCTTCTGGCGTCCCCTACCGTGACTTGTATATTTGGAGTACAATACTACACTTTTCCTTCCAATAAATTTCATATGTAAGACCTAGACGAGCCAACCTTCCTGTAGACATATCATGTCCCACCAAAACCCACCTCCTTGTACTCTATTTCTTGATATGACCTCATGGTCAAAATGGCCAAACTATAATCTTTACCATGATACCGATATATTTTTGACCACTGATAGGGATTCCATCTCGAATCAATTCTTTCGACCGATATGTGATTGTGTTCTACTAAATTACTTAAATGCTTAAATTTGTACTCTATCTTGATTGCTTGACCCATCGTCCCATGATATTATTAGTTTAACTCTTGTAAGTTGGGTAGAATACCACACCACCTAACAAACCTTTTTCCCTGTGAACCACATTGGTAATTTTACTTAGACTATAAATTCAGAGGACCCTACCTTATCTAGTCTACCAAGCCATAAATGAAGAAATACTATGACAACCGTGTAGGCCCACGCTTCGGGCAAGACTGGATTTTAAAAGATCTTGGACTAATTGAATTCCTTCGATATTATCTCCCTTACTTATATTTCAACAACCTGATGCTGCTAATTTAGCCTCGGTTTTGCAAGCTTATCTTTTTCGAGCTTGATCATGACATATTTTATTGGGTGCACCCATTAACTTATTGTCTAATCAGAACCGGTGCATGATGGTCAGATCAACCAATTGTACTTTGGTTCGCTTATCATATATTAATCTACGTGGATGGAGATATAGTAAACTTGCCTTAGAGTCTCATCCGCGACAGTCTTGGCAATTCTCGTTTGAATTATTTTTGCCGCCTATGAACCCCGCAATTCGTACTCAATATATAACACCGTCATTGAAACCTTTGTTGTTCTTGTCTTTCACTTATTTTGGAAAGACAAAGCACTGTACTTGCTAGATAGACTCAAGGTATCATCTTTGGTTGCCCAATCGGTTAATCATACACAAATGTAGATAGCCACCGACCGACTCATGTGGCTATATCCTCGCCTTTAACTACTCCTCATTTCTCAACCCTAGAATTATTATCGTGTCCTTCCAATTGTTCTTGAGCACTCGAGAATGATTCTAATCATTAACTTAAATCAAACCCTCAATCGAGGTTATTTGTCTCCAGTTTCTCTCTAGGAACCACAACTCCCAAATGTCTAAATTATTCTCTTTGATCTACTTAATTCCTTATTACTTTCCAAATTGGATTATCAAAATTTTGCTACCTTCACTGGCAACACTTATTCAATTCTATAACCATGATATATTTTTGTATATATCGACTCCACAATTTCTATTACATGGTGGTATTGAACACCGTTTTATCGCCTCCTCCAAAATTTAATTGCATTTTGGTATTGACGAACTCTTCCTATCCCTCAACCCTATCTACCCTATTAATCCTAAATTTCGAGGACGAAATTCTTGTAAGTTGGGTAGGATATAAAACCCCTATTTTAATTTTTTTTTAGTATTTTATTAGACTTAAAAATGATTTTATACAATTTATGGTTTTTTTTATTTTTATTTTTTGATTTTTTTTTGATGACCCAGTTTGGCCAATTCAGCCCGAACGGGGCCTGGACCAAATTTAACCCAAGTAGACAGGTGGTGTGATCAATGACGACCACGGATGCATATTTTATGGGTGTAAAATATTTCTTAATTTATTTTAAGGTTTGGGGGAATATTTTCTAAATATTAATTTGTGTTACAAAAATTTACGTTTTTATTATTATTTAATAATGTGTTACAAAAATGGTACATTTTTCTGGGCTCAAATGAGGGTGTGTGGTAAAGTTCACACGTTGGAACAATTTTATTATTTTATTAATATTAAATTTATTTTTATGAACAGTTTATAAATATGTTTATTAAGATGTTATTATTATTTTAAGTTGATTGAATTGATATATATATATATAGGTATGTTTAAATATATTAAATATTGGATAAGTGCCATTTAAATTGTTATTGGATTTTAATATATTATGTTGTATATATATGGATATATACATATACATATATATACATAGTTATATATATATATTTAAAACGTTATTGAAAAGAAAAGATAATAAAAAAATAAAAAAAAATAAAGGAAGTGGTGGGGCCGACCACCCCACCACAAAGCAAAGTAACACAAACAGCAGCTATGCTGCGCTAATAGGGGGGAGGCCGACCCCTTTAAACCAAACATCAGCAACAGCAACACCAACTAAAAGGAATACCCCCTTTACTAGTAGTAGTTTGTTGGTCGAACCCTCCCGACTCTTAACACATAAATATATATTTTTTTATATATATACAAATCCTAAAAATTTTCTTCCTCTCCTCCTTCCTCCTTCCCACTCCACGGCGAAGCTCAGACGCACCATGGCGAAGCCATGCTCGCGAAGAAGACAAAGGAACCATCGACAACAACAACAACAACTGATTCCCACTTTAAGGTACCCAACTTCCCCGTTTGATTTTTCTCTCGATTCTAATCCGATTTTAGGTCCGTAAATTCGTGTAGAAATCCCACATGACCCTCTTCAAGATCCCCTAGGTGGATTTTGACATGGCCATCCAACTTGCTCGAAAAATCGAGACGAAGTTGGAGAAAAACCCACTTTTCTGAATATTAAAAATTATTTTGAAACGCCAACTTGTCGGCCACTTTTCTCGCTGCCCATTAAACTTTCATAAAAACTAATTAAAGGCAGTCAAAGATAACATAACCGAGATTGTAACGCACCTTATGGATTCACTTTTTATCTAGTATGTAGAAAGTTACACGTTGTTAAAGTTTTACGAAAAACTGTAAATTCTGTTTTCAAAAAGTGGAAAAAACCCAATACGGCGTATGCCCCGACAAACCGGGCGACGTGGTCGCGCACTATATGCATCGAAAGACGCGTATGGATGTTGTTGACGTGTGGGAACTGACGGAACCCGATTTCGTTGCATGTGCGCGACGAAATCAGTGCGTATCCGTCGTGATACTCCGTATCGACCCTTTGTAAATTAAGTCACAACTTTGTGCACACTCATCATATCGCGATGAAACTTGCGCCATTGGACTCGAAATATTTTTCTGGTCCTGTGAGCCAAGTTTGGTCTGATTCTGAGACCATTGATCGGGACGCTATTTTGGCGGGCCCACAATCCCACTCAACGGACGATTTTGTGCACAGCCCACCGGAATCCAAAATTGGACATACCGTTGGGTTCATCTCATCAAAACAAATTTGTAAACATGTAGTTTGATGACTTTAGAGACCGTAGATATTGGCACACATTTCGGTGCAAAGCGGGTCCAACGGTGGACATCATTTTGATCCGAAATTACGAAATTACCCCTGTTCCAGAATTTGACTTTTGGACAGGTATTTCCTAGGCATATCTTTTATTCCAAACTCGTTCATGATGTTTGTTTCAGCATCCGGAGCTTCTTGTGGATTTTGACTTTCGTGTTGACGATTCTGATTATTGGATTTTGCTGCTTCTCGCACCACCCGCAGGCAAGATACCTTGCCTTATTTACTGTTTATAATTACATGCACCTTTATTTATTTATTTACTGCATATTTATTAGTTGTTCTCAGTTCGATCCATTACTTGCTATTTTTGTTTCACTTTATTTTGCTTTCAGTTATTTTCCCTTCTTGTCTTTTTATGCATATGGACCTAGTCTTAGCGAACTACCTTCTGTTAGTGACCTTGGGAGGGAGAAGACAGATAAATGTATGGGATATCCCAAATCCAAAAGCTGTAGTAACTGCGTACTACGGTAGTCGAGTCGTGAGGGTCACTAGCCTCGAGCTATGTGGATTGATGGGTCACGTGGGCCGCTAGCCTCAAGTTATGCCGGCTGATAGTATTGGTACTTGACGTGTGCGTGTTGTGAGTTGTTACCTTGTCCTGGAGGAGTCAGCCTTCACCTGCTCATACATCGATATGTCTTCTAAATTGCCTATTAGAAAGGATATGAAACCTTAGCAAATTTTATGTTCCAATCATGGCATGGAAAATATCACATCGCGGAATAGTAAGTTATCCCTTGTCCTTGTTTGGTTGTAGGGATAGCCTACTATTTCGATGATGGGATATTGAGCCGTGTTATGGTTGGACACTTTTACTTTATCTTTATTTTATGGTGCATTTATATTCAGTTTATATGGCATGTTCTTCCTGTATCTTGTTACGTCCCTCTGAGGACCTGGTTATCTCTCCAGGTGTGTGCTTCTGTGATTTTGCAGGTGTTCTAGCTAAGGCAGTGATCTTCTCCATTCTTTCGAAGACGATTGCGCTTGGTTCGTCTCGTTATTTTATCGATCACTTCTTGTACATTTTATTTGAGGTAGTTGGTAGTGGACTTTGTCTCCGCCCAACGATTGTATACATGACAAATTCAAAGTTGCTTTTATATCATTTATTTATCTAGTGGATGAGATTTAGTTATTATGGTTCTACTGTATTTTACAGCTTATGTATACATACGAGGGTTCCATATATTGGAGTGTACTTCGTATGTATACAGCTGGCATATCGATGTACCTAGTCCTACGTATTTTGGGACTGGGACGTTACATGTTTTTGTGGTGGCCCATGCAGGGCGATTTTGTCACTTCGGTTACGTAATTGTACCGGTGTGAGCCTGCAACATAGGATTAGAATCTAGGAATCTCATCGATACAGCTTGACCTCTTCCATTGGTTTCAAATTTCGGATTCTCGTTCGACTCCCTTGAATTGCATCTTGCTTGATTCCTTTCTACCGTCGATTCTTATTTTCGTGCTTAGTATCAACTAGGAAGATGACTACACTAGTATATGCTTATAGGTCACACATATGGCTAGAATGGTTATATTGGCAATCGGAATACATTCTAGACTCCAATTGAGTTAAAAGGCTTTTTTTGTGTGATTTAATGATTAGTAATTTGTAAAGTAGGATATTACCAAGGAAAGTTTTAATCTTTAGATTTCTAAAGAGTAAACACCATAGGATTGATACTGCAGGAAGGAGAAAATATATATATATATATATATTTTATATATATATATATATATATATATATATATATATATATATATATATATATATATATATATATATATATATATATCTAGAATCTTTATACAATCGATTTAAGAAATTGATTGGATTTTTGAGTTTTGATATTTATGAATTATGGAGTTATAGTTATACATCGTTGAACAAATATAAAATTTATTTGATTTTTGAGTTGTGATATTTATGATTTATTGGAATATAGTTATACACCTTTGAATAGTTATAAATTTGGTTTGAAAATGATCCTAGCTTTTAAAAATGGCCATAGAAATTATTTAAATTTGAGTTGTACTACCTGCGATTTTCATGTTTAGTAAATTTTGAATTTTAAGTGGAAGTAATGACTGTAAATTTTGGTTTAAAATATTTGAAAGTTATGAAAATAATTTTTAAGAAATTTTTATTTTAAATGGTGTCCTATGATTGAGGATTTACGAATCTATTTAGATTTTTGGTAAAAAAAAAGATTTTGACTAATAAGATTATTTGAAAATTTAGTTTAATGAGGGATTGCTAATATTAAAATTTTTGGAAGAATTTCGAAGGAGGTGATGGAAAGTTATTTTGATTGATTAAAGGAAGTTACCATTTAAAAGTTGTGATTTTGTCGGAATAACTTAGCATGAATAGAAGTTAAAATTGATGAGAGCATTGAGCTAAATTTTTAGATTGCTTTTAATATGCTAAGAGTTTTATTATGAGTTATTTGAAAATTTTAGAGTGTTAAATTTTTGATTGATTGTGAAATTTTTATGGATTCGTAAATTATGAACTCTTGAGTTAAATAGTTGAATTTAAACGTTAATTTTGGAAAAGGTTAGTAGTAACGTGATAAAATTTTGCTTTGAGATCTATGAGAGTGATTTAAATTTTTATAATGAATTTGAACGGCTAGGAGTGAATACAAATTTTGGTGGTTTATTTTTGAAAGTTTAATTTTGAAACTTTTGGAGGAAACTTGAGTTAAATTTTAATGGTAGACCCCAAGATAACACTACTGAGTATTCCACACTAATTGTCATGTCACCCATGATCATGATAGTAGTATATACACAAGTGTTGTTAGTCATCTACCCAGCTATGTGACTGTATTTCAACCTCGGCTTACTCGACCTCCCTTCAATTCTAGATCTTTTAATTGCGACCTTCTAACCCACTTGCATTTGAATAATGATTTAATGGTTCCTTAACTGTATTCATCTAGGAGACTATCTTCTCTCCGGAATTGTGTTCCTAAATTATTTTTTTATGGGTTCTTTAATTAATTTTAATTCATGATTTAACTTGATCTTCTTTATTTTGTGCATTAATTATCACCTCGTGAACTCACACATTCTATTCTTGATCTTCTGGCGTCCCCTACCGTGACTTGTATATTTGGAGTACAATACTACACTTTTCCTCCCAACAAATTTCATATGTAAGACCTAGACGATTGTATACATGACAAATTCAAAGTTACTTTTATATCATTTATTTATCTAGTGGATGAGATTTAGTTATTATGGTTCTACTGCATTTTACAGCTTATGTATACATACGAGGGTTCCATATATTGGAGTGTACTTCGTATGTATACAGCTGGCATGTCGATGTACCTAGTCCTACGTATTTTGGGACTGGGGCGTTACAGTAATCCTTCAGAAAAGCTTCCCTTTATATAGGCTGTGTGCGGTCCAACCCACATGCCACGTGGCCGTCGGTCAAAGACTTCCAAATTAATGGGTTGATCCTAGGACTCAGCACAATGAATCTTATTTAATAGGTTCATTTGACTGAATCCTATGCCACAAACTTCTCGAATTCCCCAAAAGACGGTGGCAATTAAAGAAGAGGACGACTAACTCATTCGTTAAATGATCAGTTATTTAATTGCTCTTATGACATTCGACAAAAACTAGCTCATTCGACTCAGAAGCGCAACCACTTCAGTTCGTATCAGAAGCGCAGCAGCTCAACACAGAAGCACAACCACTTCAGCTCGACTCAGAAGTGCAGTCATTTCGGTTTTACTCAGAAGAGCAGCTCCCTCGCTTCAACCCAGAAGCATAGCTCCTTCCATCCCACCCAGAAGTGCAGCCCGTTTAATGGCTCCTTTAGCTAACACTTTGTTGCCTCAAGCACAAGTCTCCTTGTCACTCCAAAGCACAGTGACTCCATCGTCTTCGAAACACAGTTTTCTGGTCGCCTAAAAGTACAGTGACTCCGTCGTCTTCGAAACACAGTCTACTCGTTGCTCCAAAGCACAGTGACTCCATCGTATTTGAAACACCGTCTACTCGTCGCCCCAAAAGTGCATTGACTCCGTTGTCTTCGAAACACGATCTACTCGTCGCCCCAAAGCACGGTGACTCCATTGCCTTCGGAACACAGTCTTCTCATCGCCCAAAAGTGCAATAACTCAGTTGTATTCGAAACGCAATCTTCTTGTTGCCCAAAATTGCAGTAACATCGAAGCCTCACCAGAAATATAGCTCGTATAGATGCACAGTCCTATGAGGTAGCATTGTTCTATATGACAAGTCGGGTATCTATATCTTTTCAGATATTACCCAATCGGTTTGTTTAAACCACCATTCCCATGGATACGGATGGAATTTGTTCCTATGGACGAGGGTCATATCCAATCGGTTTATTTAAACCAATGGCCCCCTAAGATAAGGACAAAATTCAACTTCGAGGATAGGATCAAAATCTACTCAGGTTTATCCAATCAACATTAAACGCACGCCATGTGTCGTTTATCCAGTTATGTTGATAACTTCCCAAGATCCTGATAAAAGAGAATCCCAGCGTCTGCCATGTGTCCGCACAATAGTAGCCCTCACCGTGCAGCCTCAAGATTCTTTCATATCTCCACGTGCAGCATCCCTGCACAACCTTTATGCACATCGCATATGTGCTCTCCTATAGATAGAAGGAGTTTTCCTTCGATCAAGAGGCTTCGAAATCTTTAAAACTTTGGCGTCCTCTCGATTGGCAACCCAGAGTTCCATTCCCAAGCACCAGAAAGCCAGAGCAAGTTCAACTCGTCGTCAGATTGTCAACGGAGTAAACGAGCCGCTGTAGTGCTTGATCTTCACCGTCACACTTCTTCAAAATTTTTATACTTAGATGTCCTATTTAGGAATCGATTGTACTTTTTATACGTTTAATATACAAAAAGTTTATATAACCTTTTGTCATGGCAAACAAGATGGCGACTCTGCTGGGGACTTCCTTCTTCTCCAACGAGAAGGTAGTGACACAATATGACGACAACTTGCTGGGATCTTCTCAAAAGACGTTGGTCGTACGTTTCGACCAACAAGCTTTTGAAGATCTCCTTTCTGAAGAGAAGTCGAGTCCTTCGAAGCTGTTCGTAAAACCAAGAAGATTTGACATACCTGGGTGCTAAAGGCTGCTGCGAAGAACAGAACGGCGGAGGAGAGTGCGCTCCAGAACCCCCTGAATGACGAAGCCTCGAAGAAGTTTCGGTTGCTGTTGCCATGCCGCCTCACTCAGTTACCTCTTCGGGAAAGCACATCAAGGAGTGCGACTCCCCTATGGCGGGCTTGACAAAGGAAAAATGCTGGAAGAAGTGCGTAATGACCTACCCGCTGACTGAGTAAGCTGCACAGGTGAGAGCTTCTATCTTTGACAAAATTGCCTACCCATCGGGTAAGGCTATGTTGAATTATGAATGTTATGCTCCTTCTAGGGGTAAGGTGAAGAGATCCAAGAGAGCACGTGCCTAATACGACTAAAGTGCTATGCCAACCACTCTGTTGGATTCTGAATACTATGCACCTTCTTGGGGTAGTAAGAAGAAGTCCAAGGTGGCACGTGCCTTGAGCGATAAATGTGCTATGGCAATAATTGACCGAAGGCCCGCGTTAACAGTCATACACGCAGCTAATGGAAAGCTATACAAAATTGGTCCGCGTGCTTCGATGCCTCGACCGGTAAAAACCCACTGTCATTTGAGCGCTCATGCACCTAATTCAAGTCAGGGGGTACCTACTATCGAGATAGGCTCATGCGAACAGTGTTCCTGTAAGCATGGAAGGAGTCTACCTCACGAGCAACTCTTTAATCAGGGCCTAAGCGTATCTCACGCGTAGGAACTAAGAAGAGAAAAGCTATCTCCACATCCTCACTCCTGCACGCAGCTTTCCTGTGTGCACAAAAGGAATGTAGGAATGGAGACCTCAATAACTCTCCAGAAATGTAAAATAAAGGAGGATTCTGCGATGTAGGACATGTCTAAACCAAGGCACAACTGTACCCAGATCACCATCAACTGTTGATGTCGCCGAACAGCCGTTTCGCCATAAAAGAGGCGGTCCGTCTTCCAAAGACTGCGATCGATGGCTTCTAATAAAGAAGTAGATGAACTCCATATTGCTTAATGCAACTCGATGCGGGGTTCTCCGTCTCTCAAGAAGCTTTCCAAGAATCCTTCTGTATCGGCCAACAAGCCTAAAAACTGGCCAGGGGGTAGAAAGACGGCAATGCCTAGTACAGGTGTGTTCCAAGGCACGCACTTCAAATCAGGATCCTTGTCGCAAGGAGATGACGCTTTAGCTACAGCATTAGCTGGGGGTTTTCAACCCTCTACCATTCATGACAATCCCTCGTTTCAATCTAATGAAGGATTATATGATGTTGGCCCATTGGTCATGGTCAAACCTGATTTTAATAATTGATCAAACTCTATTTTGATATAAATACAAGTTAATTCAGATGTTTACCAACGTCTTTTTGGACACTGCTCAACGATGGATATCTACTCTGTTCAAGACCGAAGCTGTTTGCCACTCAGAATGTATTTCCTTCTAAGCAATATAATTTTTCATTTTTTTGAGTCTAGGAATACATTGTACACCAAGTCGTACTGGCAAATAGGCTATCCTAAAATCGTTTTTGAAAACTGACCTATCTTTTTAAAATGACCTATGTTTTTGAAAAACATCTATTTTACAAAAAGCTTCTGAAGGACTTTTCAAAAAGCCAAAATTATTTTTCTCAAAATCAACTGACCAAACCCTGACAGAACTCGGCCAAAGTTCGGCCAGAGTTTGGCCATGTTGAACGTTATGTGAACATTTGATTTTGAACTTGGTCTCCATTCAGTTGTGGTTTGTTACAAAGAGTTCTGTCCGAATTCTGTCCGAATTCTGTCAGAGTTCTGCCTTTGGAAAAACTATAAATAGAGAAGGATTTCGATCATTTCAAATCACCAATTCACTTTCAATCTCTTCTCTTCTAAAGCTTAAATTTCTTCCAAAGAGTTCTAAAAAGCTTCTATTTTCAAATCCCAAGCCAGTTACAATCTTCTAGTAGATATGCCAGTACGGTGCGGTCTAGAAGTTTCAGAGCGATTGTAATCAGAGGCTTGATTGAAGATACAACTCTTCACAATTGAAGTTGGTCGAGTTCTTCGTATCAAAGCTCGCGTCTGTAGAAGTTGCAAGGGCTTCTTATGAAAACTTGCGAGATTTTCCAATAGTGGATTCAATTGGAAGCTAAAGTTCTTCCGACTGGACTAGTCCTCACAAGAGGGAAACCAATATAAATCTCGGTATTTGTGTTTGCCTTCTGATCACCTTTTTATTACTGTTATTTATTTTGTAATTATTATTATATCCGTGATCTAACTGCCAACGTGTTTTTTAATTAGCAATATTCCACTGCCTACTCTATTCACCCTCCCTCTAGAGTATTCTACTTTTCGATTTCGTTCCTACAATTGGTATCAGAGCAGATTATACAGGTAAAGCAAGGTAAAATTGCACTTATATTCAATTATTATATAGATCACAACATTACACATGGCAACTGTGAAATTCACAAGTGAAGGCCAACCCACAAACAAACCTCTACTATTTGACGGCACAAATTACATTTATTGGAAAACACATATGAGTTTCTTTCTGAAATCTCTTAATTTTGACTTATGGTTTGTAGTTATTGATGGCTATAAAAAGCCCCCTCGTATTAATGTTGATGGAGTTTTAGTTGAAAAACCCTATGACAAATATACAGAGGATGGAAAGAAAAAGGCCAGTCTTGACGCACGTGCTATTAATGCTCTATTTTGTGCTTTAGAAAGAACTGAATTCAACAGGGGGTCTACCTGCACAACATCAAATGAAGTATGGAAACTTCTCGAAGTAACCAATGAAGGAACAACACAAGTCAAGGAGTCAAAGATCAGCCGACTTACTCAGGAGTACGAGGCGTTCAAAATGAAGCCAAGTGAATCAGTCACCCAGATGTTTACAAGATTCTTGGATATTGTAAATCTTTTGTCTTCACTAGGCAAGGATTACAGTAACTATGAGAAGATTCATAGACTTCTACGAGCTCTTACAAAGAACTGGATTCCAAAGGCTACAGCATTCATTGAAGGAAATGACCTCTCATCAATGTCTCTAGAAACACTCATGGGTAAGCTACTCACTCACGAGTTAGAACTTCAAGACTTTGAAGATGCTACACCAAAGGAGAAGTCAAAGAAGTCGATCACTCTCAAGGCTCAACATAGAAGAACTGTCGAAGAGGACTTTGATGACAGCGAATTCGACTCTGAAGATTAAGCTCTTTTGGTAAGAAAATTCAAGAAGTTCATGAGATTAACAAAAGAACAAAAGACAGCAACAACAACAACGAGAAAGATCCTATTTGCTATGGATGCAAGAAGAAAGGACACATGAAGAAAGATTGTCCAACAGCATCATCATCAAAAAAAGCAGCAAATATAACAAAGGCTACCTGAAGAAATCTACATCAAGGAAGTTCACCAACACAAGCATATGGCATAAAAGTGAAGCCGGCGACTCAGAAGATGAACAATCAAACGATGCTGCAATTGTATGCTTGATGGCTTGCGATCAGGTAATCACTGATCTAGTTGGTCGGTAAGTATTCCTAGTTCACCTTTGTACTCTTTGAGTACCTTCTTAGAGGTTTTATATTTATAATGCAGTTTCCTGTAATCATTTAGCAGGTCACTGAAAGCCTCTCCTAGTTGCTCGAAGGTGAAATCATCATAAGGATCAAAATGTTAGAAATAATGACTCTTCAAATGCGTTTGGTGAGCTTTCTTCTATTAAGTTGTTATTACACGAGACTGTTAAGCTATCCGAAGAAAAAGACCAAACTATCATCCAGTTAAAGTTAGACCTATCTAAGAAGAGAAAGAGTCTCCAGTGTGCATAGATCAGATTATAATCACTCACATCTGACTATACTAGATTATATTACACCTCCAAAAAGTTGGAAATTAGTTTAAGAAAATGGCCTGAAGTTGCTGCTTCCTATTCTAGCACGTGTCAATTATCGAATCATCGGAACACACCCAACACTGTCAGACCAAACATACCAAAACTATGCCCAAGAAGAATAATAGATGTAAAGACCCTAATTTTTGGAAATTATTTTTTAATTATTTTATAGTATTTCTAATTATTATGTTATATTGTACATTTAAATATGATTATATATGTACTTTTTTGTGTCTTTGATTCTTGGAGCTCAAGACATGTCCATCTCTTGAAACATCCTTCATGAGTTTTGTAGTAGACATGATGACCTTCAACTTGATATATTATGTCCCACCCAAACTTGTCCCCTGGCATTCTTTTGACTTCGTACAACTTTGGTTCAATTTAGACAATTGGATTATTTACCATAATTCCAGACCTAACTTTCTACGTGAGTTCGGGACTCGACATAGATCAAAACTATTCGACCCAATTATGGTTTTGACTCATTTTGAGCCTACGACGCACATGCTAACAGTGTGCCACTCAATCGAGTCTCCATGTGCTATTTAATTGAGAATGGCACAAGAGACTTATTGGTTGACTCTTAGAGTTCGATTAAATTAGAAAATATATTTGGACCCTAATCTAGCCAACCCACCTGGTAGGAAGCCATGTTAGGTTGCCATGACAGTATAATTATTATGGATTTATTTTGGGATGTTATACAGTCAATTAGATTTAAATACAATTTTGTGTATATGATTATATTTATAATAGTCTAATATTATATTATATATATGGCCTTAGTTATGGTTAAGTTTGAGATACATATCGACTAAGAATTTTAGCGTGGATAGTGTAGTTGTGTACTTTGACTAGTCTATTACCCATGGCAGGGAAGGCCGAACCATAGGTGTGTTCTAAGTAGGAAAACCAGGCTAAGTTGCGACTTAACCCCCACCGATGATTTATTTATTTAATTATTAGATTAATAACTTTCTAGGAGACCCGGTTGTACCAATTTAGCCCCGACTTGACCCGAACCAAATCCAAATCTAAATAGACATATAGTACTCTCAAATACCTTCATGTTAATATATATTTTGTATATATATTTTATTAATATTAATATGTTTTCAATTTTGGAAAGTTTTTATTTATAGAAAGTGTCTACGTGTAATCCTAGTGTAATCCTATTTGGTATTAGTATATTTGACCGAAAGTCTAACCCAAACCTATGTAGACATGTTGGACATTAATATATATTAATAACCATATATATTTAATATTTATTCAGATTTAGATTGCATTTATATTTAGAAATCTAACTAGTTCCACATTAGGAAACCCTCCATGCAAATCTTATTTGTATTTTAATTAAATCTAAATTTAATATTTAAAACTTATATGGTTATTATCTTATAGCAGCACATAGATTTTAAATTAAGCCTCCTTCAATGATGACCATTTATTATAATACTTAAACAAATTATATTCCAAATTTAGCCTTATTGGTAATCCTACTACTATCCAGATTATCTTATTCTACATGTCCAATCTAATCATACTTAAATTAAATAATACATATCTATCTTAATTATATATATATATATATATATATATATATATATATATATATATATATATATATATATATATGAGTATCTCATAATTCTTATATTAAAAATCATGCACACCTGCTCTTTTTCGTCCAAAAATATTCTCCAAATTCGCTAGAAAAGTCAGCCACATTTTTTTACCCGACAAAGCAACTTAGAAGGAACATATCTCCTAGCTCGGGACTCGAAACGCGTCCCAGTTTTTTTATTGAAAGCGTATCGGGGTAGCTTTTCAAAAACACATTTTAATAGACAAAATTCATTCTGTAGATTTCTGTAAAATTATTTGAGTATTAGATTTCCGAAAAATAAACATGTTTCAATATTTTTGCGATTCCTGGAGATTCCGGAAACGAAAATGCGATCCGTTTAGTTTTTCGGAAAGCTGATACGAAGATTTATACCATATCCTATCTAAATAAATCTAATAGGTACAATATTAATTATAATTAGATAATAGACTATTTTCAGTATCCAGAGACGTTTGTTTGGATCTTAGTTCCTCGGCAGCCGTTGTTCCACCTACTTTCCTGTCTGATCTCCGTCACAACAGTGCTCATGACCTAGACAAGTACACCTTGCTAAACTTTATAGTACTTACATGTTTTTCTATTTCCATTCTTTCTTGCTTGGTTACATAATCCTCTTGTTTCATGTTATGTTTACTTTCTAGTTTCACGTGCACGTAGATTTTCACTTTTCTTTCAATACTACTTGTTCTATCTTTCCTTTCTTGTTCATGTCTAGTGATAGTATTGATATGCATGTGCCATGTTTTTTCTGACCTGATTGACCTGTACTTGACTTGGACATGACTAGATAGGCTTGACTTCCTAGTACCCTAGGAGAGAATGTTTTATTAGCCGTGGCTATCCTCTATTGTTAGTGCCTCCCCGGGCTACAATAGAGAACCTATTATAGGACTGTTAGTGCCTTTCCGGGCTACGGTTTTAGCTACGATTAATATTATATTCTCATGACATGTCACCATCTGTAGAGTTCCCTTACGTGTCATCTTTTTCTCTACTTATTATTCCTATTTTTTTTGCATGTTATTTACTGTACTGTAGGCATGTATATTATGTGTCTTGCTAGTCCTCTGAGGACCTGGTGATCTTTCCAGGTTATAGCCAAGCTGGTAAATTCGATGGATGGTTATGTATTGCGTCTGCAGGATTTAGGTATCGTTGGTGCATAATTTTATTTTATTATTCTCTCGTGCTGCATATTCTTATCTTGATATTTCTGCTTATTAGCCTAGTTTATTAGACTCGTGTTTCCTTTCAAGTCTATTCGGACATGTATGCTAGTGGGCTGCAGACCACGAACCATATTATTCATTCTTGATATTTTATTATTTATTGTGGATTGAGATTAGTTAGTTGAGATTTACTGCATTTTACAGCTTATGTATCCATACGAGGCCTATGTACTTTATATGAATATAGCTGGCATGTCTACGTCCCTAGTCCTACGTATTTTGGGACTGGAGCATTACAATAGACATGCATTTTTCTATACTAGAAAACCAAAACCTACCAATCATGCACCTCACACTACTTTCAAAACTCAACATGCTAAATGTCATTATTGTGGCCTCATTGGTCATATATCTTCTGTATGTAGAATCAGAAAGTTAGTAGATTTAAATGTTTATGCATGGATACCAAAAACTAACCAGTCAGGACCCTACAAGAAATGAGTACCAAGAGTTTCATCTGTAAATTGTTTTGTAGATGGGACGCCCTTCACATGCTAGGAGCAAATGGATCCTCGACAGCGGTTGCTTAAGGCACATGACCGGTGACGCTTCATTATTCGCAATACTGTCGAAGAAGAATAAAGAAGGATACTTCTCCTTCGGTAATAATTTAAGAGGGTACATAATCGGTATCGGTGACGTTGGTAAGGCTCCCTATCCAGTGAATAAAGATGTGTGTCTAGTTACCGAGTTAAAATATAATCTGCTCAGCATAAGCCATTTAGCTGATCACGGTTATGGTATTAACTTCGTCAAAGATAAATGTACTATAGCTGATAGTTTAACTGGTAGTACTATATTTGAAGGTATTATGGAAGACAACATATATGTTTTTTATTTGTTGGAAGATGCTAACAAAGCAGGTAGATATTTGATGGCCAAAAGCATCGAGAGTCAACTATGGCATATAAGACTCGGCTATGCAAACATGGATACAATTTTAAGACTATCTACAAAGAAATAGATACGCGGCTTACCGGACATTTCTTTCAAGAAGGATACGGTATGTAGTGAATGTGAAAAGAACAAAGCTACCAAATCCGCATTTAAATCCAAGAACGCTGTAAGTACCACTAGACCTTTACAACTGTTGCATATGGACTTATTTGGACCTAGTAGAATTGCTAGTCTAGGTGGTAAGTTATATGCATTTGTCATTGTAGATGATTTCTCTAGATATACATGGGTTTATTTTCTTGCACGCAAGAACGATGCATTATCAGAATTCGTCACCTTTTGCAAGAAAGTACAGAATAAAAAAGGGTTCATGATTACTCGCATTCGTAGTAATCATGGCGGTGAATTTGAGAATGCATAATTCAAGCAATTTTGTGACACACACGGTTATTTGCATAAATTCTCTTACCCTAGGACTCAGCAACAAAATTGAGTTGTGGAACGTAAGAACAGAACCCTATCTGAAATGGCTAGAGTAATGTTAAACCAGTTTAGTCTATCTAGATACTTTGAGCTAAAGCTGTCAATACAGCATGCTATATTCTCAATAGGGTTCTAATTCGACCTATATCGGAGAAGACTCCCTATGAACTATGGTTTGATAGAACACAAAATATTTCATATTTCAAGATTTTTGGTTGTAAATGTTTTATTCTTAATACTAAAGACAATTTGAGTAAATTTGATAAAAAGGCCGATGAAGGTATATTTTTAGGTCATACAGCAAAGAGCAAAGGATACAGAGTCTTCAACAAAAGAACAATGATCATCGAAGAATTAATCAATGTCAAGTTTGATGAGCTAAATCAACACTTAGACGATGATGACAATGAAGACATAATCACGTCAAGTACAGCTACTACAAAAACTTCACACAGAGATGCAGAACCATCACATCAAGCATCAGATGAACCTTCAAACAAAGAAGCCGGAACCAGCAATCCTGAGACTACACCAAAAGAGATGAGATTCTTGGCTGATCATCCAAAGGACTTGGTAATTGGTGAGATTACCAAGGGTGTAAGTACTCGTTCCTCTAATAAAGATATAGCTTTTGTGTTACTTTTGTTTCGCAGTTTGAACCCAAAAATATTGAAGAAACATGTAGTGATAATTTTTGGTTAAATTCTATGCAAGAGAAATTAAACCAATTTGAACAGAATCAAGTTTGGGAACACGTTCCCAAGCCCATTGATCATCCGATCATTGGCACCCGATGGGTATTCCGAAACAAACTGAACGAGAATGGTTTAGTGCCTCGTAATAAGGCTCAACTCGTAGCTCAAGGATATAATCAAGAAGAAGGTATCGACTACGATGAGACTTATGCCCCAGTTACGAGATTAGAATCCATTCGCATGTTATGTGCATTTGCATATTTTCATAATTTTAAGTTATTTCAAATGGATGTCAAAAGTGCATTTTTAAATGGTTTTATAAAAGAAGAAGTTTATGTAGCTCAACCTCCCGGTTTTCCTGATTTCAAATTTCCTGAATATGTTTTCAAGTTGAAGAAAGCCTTATACGATTTGAAACAAGTCCCTCGTGCTTGGTACAATTGCCTAAGCTCTTTTCTACTTGATAACGGGTTTTCAAAGGGAAAGGTTGACACTACATTGTTTATAAAATCTTTGAATAACAACATTCTTTTGATTCAAGTCTATGTAGATGATATTATTTTTGGATCTACTGATGAATCTCTTTGTCAAGAATTTTTAAAGTGTATGCAGAATGAGTTTGAGATGAGCATGATGGGAGAGCTGAAATTTTTTTTCGTACTGTAAATCAAACAAACCAACAATAGGACATTCATAAATCAAGCAAAATACACAAGGATCTATTAAAGAAGTTTGACCTGGAAGCAGTCAAGCCACTTAGCACTCCAATGGCGACTTCAACCAAGCTTGATATTGATGAACAAGGCAAACCTGTCGACATACGTAAGTATCGAGGTATGATCGGTAGCTTACTGTATTTAACTGCGAGTCGACCAGACATTATGTTTAGTGTTTACTTATGTGCACGTTTTCAAGCTAATCCTAAGAAATCACATCTGTGCGCAGTTAAGCGTATCTTCCAATACGTTAAAGGCACTTATTTTGTCGGCTTATGGTATCCCAAAACCACGTCATTTGACCTAATCGATTATTTTGATGCTGATTTTGTCGGATGCAAAGTAGATAGAAAAAGCACTAGCGGCACATGTCATTTCCTAAGAAAAGCTCTAGTCACTTGGTTTAGTAAGAAGCAAAATTCTGTTGCATTATCAATAATCGAGTCTGAGTATATCGCCGCAGGACGTTGTTGTGCACAAATTTTGTGGATGAAGCAAACTTTAGAAGACTATGGATTGTATTTTACACACATACCCATTTTTTGTGACAATACTAGTTCTATTAATTTGACTAAGAATCCAGAATGTCACTCTCGTACTAAACATATTGAGATTAGACATCACTTTCTTAGAGATCATCAACAAAATGGAGATATAGACCTTGTATACATAGACACACATAATCAATTAGCTGACATACTCACAAAACCTCTAGCGGAAGATCGTTTTAATTATTTACGCCGAGAATTAGGAATTTTAGATGTCAATAATATTAATTAATTTTGTATTATTAATTATTTATTCAATACTCAAAAACTATTTTCGAGACAAGCCTAAAAAGAGTCTGTCTGTCACCACGACTATGGTCGAAGTGAAGCGGCATTTAAGAGTTCTCCGGTGAACCTCCGTTAGCTGGAACAGTATTCCTACAGCTAATCTGAGACAGATGCTGAGTAAAGAATATTAATTTATAAAATAATATTAATTATATTATTTTGAAATTTAAAATTACTGAACTCTGAATTAAACATTTGAAACGAATTGATGAAAAAGATGTAGCCCCATAATTTTTTAATATACATATATAGCCAGGCAACCCTTGGCGAATTCGGCCAGAGTTCGACTGGTTATATATATGTACCCGTCAGAACTCGAGGCCCCCTCTTCTTCATTCTTCCAAACCTCATCAAAACAGCAGCAGCCGTTCCCCGAAAACCCTAGTTCTTCTCCACCTTCCTTCTTCCAATCAACGTGGAGATCTTCGTCAAAAATTTGGATTCGTGCAGAGAATCCCGTTCTCTCCAGCATACCTGATTCTCGGAAGGTATAATTCCTTCTCTCCTCCACTTTACAATTATTAGGGTTTCTAGTTTTTGGGATAGAATGCCTAAGGGATTCAATCCTTTCAAGAGGAAGAAGACACACGCTAGTGAAGAGGCATCGTCTTCTGATCCGCATACGGATTCTCTCTTTTCTCCGGTACAATCGGATGACGGTGCATCGGACGGGTTTTTTTTCAAAACTCCCGACCAAGCCCTACTTTGGTATGCCGATTTCATTATACGTACTATTTGTACCGGATCTCCGATCAAATGGACTTTCTTTCCTGACCACCGCCCTTACTTTGAGGCATTAGGGTTACAACACTTTCCTACTTTACAATTCCCTATAGCTACTAATGCCATTAGACTATTTTACTGCAATTTTATGTTAGACACTTTTACCACGAGAACACGTGTCGGAGGTATAGATATCGAGTTTAATGATGAAACACTAGCGTAAATCCTTCGTATTCCAAAGGAAGGTGCCCCGCTCAATGACATCACTGATTTTGATTTCTCCGATGCTACGACTCTCGTTAGTTTCAAGAATGAGCTTTGTGCGCCTGCACGTGCTCGTCCTAGAAAGTTCAAGGCCAATAACTTGAACTTGTTTAACTACGAATTATATCACATCATCTATTCCACTCTACTTCCAAAATCCACTTCAAAAGATGATGTCACTGCACTTGAGCTTTCTGCTTCATATCACATTCTTAAGGGGATTCATTTCTCTGCCCCTAAGACTATCATTCAGATGATGGGTAGATGTCGCGAAAGAGATCACAACCTCTCTTATGCGATGATCATCCCACGCATCTTTCAGAGATTCGATATTGACTTATCCACTTGTGCTCTGGACCCTGAGCCCAAGTTTCTCAAACTCTCTCGTCGCAGCATTGCCACTGTTCCTCCACCTACTATACCTGCTCCTCCTGCACCTACTCCTACAGTACCTGGTCCTCCTCAGTCTTACCCTATGACATTTGAGGGTATTCATCAGCATCTATCAGATCTACAATCATTTTATGTTGACACTTCTAGGGAACATGAGTTCCGTGACGTTACTCGGTTCCAGGCTATTGCCAACTCCTTCGTCGATCTGAGATTTGCACAGACGGGTCACTCTGATAGCTCTCTACCTCGAGACCCTTCTATTTCTGGCTACCGCATTGATGATGAGGTGGTCCACTCTCTGTTCCAGCCAGGGAACGCTTACGATTGGTATCGTACTTCTGGTGCCACTTCTCATACTTCTGGAGCCGGCACTTCTGGAGCTGGTTCATCTGGACATGCTGGCACTGCAGCGGATGATGATGATGATGAGGATGATGATTTATGAGATGTTATTGTTTGAGAATGCCTATTTTTGTCTTATGTTTACATGAAAATGCTCCGACATTCCAATAATTATTCGTACTTTTTATTTTGGTTATGATTTGTGACTTACATAGACATGTTTTTATGCCTCAGTTTGGCATTTGACTCACATTAGTTTATTATTCAGCACTCTATTTATTTCAACTTTATTCTAGCATTATCTTTCTTTATGCTTCTATATTAACTGCATGTGACAACTACCATGCCTATGTTGTTTTTCTTTTTTTGTGTTTCTTCACTGCTTGTTACTTATGCAATTATTGCGGGGGAGCTCTCTCTTTTGCAATTATTTTGCTAAGTGACAATGGGGGAGAAATAAGATCTAACATCTTTCTGAATACAGGTTATGAACAATTTAATTTTTTTCTCTGTAACTGGCGGTATATATTTTTGAATTGATCTAAACCAAGATGTTATATCGGCAGGGTTTGTCAATTATCAAAATAGGGAAGATTGTTGGCCCATTGGTCATGGTCAAACCTGATTTTAATATATAATTGATCAAACTCTGTCTCGATATAAATGCAAGTTAATTCAGATGTTTACCAACGACGTTTTGGACACTGCTCAACGATGAATATCTACTCTGTTCAAGACCGAAGCTGTTTGTCTCTCAGAATGTACTTCCTTCTAAGCAATATAATTTTTTATTTTATTGAGTCTAGGAATACATCATATACCAAGTCGTACGGAGAAATAGGCTATCCTAAAATCGTTTTTCGAAACTGACCCATCTTTTTAAAATGACCTATGTTTTAGAAAAACATCTCTTTTACATAAAGCTTCTGAAGGACTTTTGAAATAGCCAAAATTATTTTTCTCAAAATCAACTGACCAAACCCTGACAGAACTCGGCCAGAGTTCGGCCAAGTTGAACGTTATGTGAACGTTTGATTTTGAACTTGGTCTCCCTTTAGTTGCGGTTTGTTACAAAGAGTTCTGTCCGAATTCTGCCCGAATTCTGTCAGAGTTCTGTCTTTGGAAAAACTATAAATAGAGAAGAATTTCGATCATTTCAAATCACTAATTCACTTTCAATCTCTTCTCTTCTAAAGCTTACATTTTTTCCAAAGAGTTCTAAAAAGCTTACATTTTCAAGTCCCAAGCCAGTTACAATTCTCTAGTCGATTTGCCAGTACGGTACGGTTTACAAGTTTCAGAGCGATTGTAATCAGAGGCTTGATTGAAGATACAACTCTTCACAATTGAAGTTGGTCGAGTTCTTCGTATCAAAGCTCGCGTCTGTAGAAGTTGTAAGGACTTCGTATGAAAACTTGCAGGATTTTCCAATAGTGGATTCAACTGGAAGCTAGAGTTCACTACCAAAATATGTTGATTTAGCGACGGCCAGATCCGTCGTCCGTCCGTCGGCAATTTGTATTAGCGACCGATCACTGACGGATCTTGGCCAAAATAATTCGTTGGCAATCAGCTCGTCGCTAATAACGGTTCGTCGCTTAGTAGTCGTCAAGGGACGGAATAGCGACGGCTTGTCGACTTCACAATACGAAGCATTAGCGACGACTTTCCGACGGGCTTTCGTCCATTTCAAGTATTAAATACTGAACTGTGTAGACACTAGCGACGTAATGGTCCGTCGGTAAACCGTCGTAATAGCATATCAGAGTGTATCGTTCCGTCGCTATTCCGTCGATCGTCGTCGCTAACAGAGGACGGCGTAGCGACAGAATAATGACGGAGTATCCGTCGACCATGTTCTGGAAATGCTTGACATTTCCAGAACCATGGCGACGGATGAGTCGTCGCCATTCCGTCGAACTATGTACCACCAGAACGTTGCCGACGGATATTCTGTCGACCATCCGTCGCTACCTGAAAACATTTTCAAATCTCCAGTTAGCGACGGATATGCCGTCGAACAGTAGTCGGAAACTAAAAATATCCATCGCTAACCGGTCACTAGTCCGTCGCTAAATGAGATTTTTTTAAAAAAATTGCAGTACTTTTCCTGTTCACAAAAATATGCATAAACCAAACCAATATATAATGCACACCAATTATCCAACAATCACATAGACCAATTATATTATGTACACCAATTATCCAAGAATCACATAGACCAAATATGCACATACGAATTTAATGCACACCAATTATCCAAGAATCATATAGACCAAACCAAATTAATATAAAATAGACATCAATTATCCTGAAGGGTAACCTAATATCCGTCGTTATAATTCGATCATAGCACAAATATTCCAAAATTCCCTCAAATATTCCAAAATTCCAAAACACATAGGAAAATCGACTTTGACCTCAGCAAAGACCACAAGTCAGACGATGAATCCTCACAGCCAGGGATCATAGTTGCGTTGAGGTATGTACCATTCTATCAGCCACTTTGCATACGAAGGCTCAATCTGGTTGAGGTCTTCTGTAGGGACAGGAGGGTCGGTCCTGATGCTACTACTCTCTGGCGGTGGCTCCTCCTTAACTTCAACCTTGGGAGCAATCTCTTCCCTGATGGCTATCGGTTCTTCCTTGACCTCGACCTTTGGTGACACCTCCTCCTTAACAGTCGGCTCTTGTTTGACGACGGGGACTTCCTCTGTGTCGACCTCCAAGGGTTTCTTGCCTCGGCCCCTTCCTCGACTAGATGCACCACCTCGACGAGTCCTAGGAGCCATCTCTCTGACAACAGAAATTTTCATATAGGGTAAAGAAATTTACTCAAATTATAAAAGTTGTGACGTTGGTTTTTTGCGTTCATCATCATTAAAGGGAGAAGCACTGGAAAAGTTGTGACGTTGGTAGCATGAGAGATTAAAAATCTGTATCATAAGACTAACAGAATTACTATGTATTCATGTACTCACGAATAAACGGATGTAACTGGAGTCGTTGGGCCTATCGTGAAGTAATTGGTGGATCCGCTGGTATAGACCGGATGTACTTAGTATCTAGTGTATCAGATTAGTATCGGTCTATCGGTTTGGTATAGAACGTATCAGATTGGTATTGGCCTTAACAAATTGGTATCATCCTATCTGATATGTACATGTATCGGCCATATAGCTAGGATTCATATTGGCCTTATCGATTTGGTATCGATCATATCCGATAGGTATCGACCGTGTTGGATTAGTATAGACCATTTCGTATTAGTATTGTGAAAGGTTTAGTAACAGCTGTACTTGGATTTCTCTCTTCTCGAGCTAGAATACCATTGCAAGAGTATCACTAGATCGTGATTGGCCAGTTACAGTAACATACATGCTTCCTTTTCCATCAGGAAAAGCGAGATTGAAAAGAAAGTATGTATGTTCTGTAACTGGCAAGCTACGCTTTCGTGACTCTCTTGCAATGGTAATCTAGCTCTAGAAGAGAGAAATCCAAGTACATTTGTTGCTAAACCTTCCACGATACTAATCCGAAATGGTCTATACTAATCCAACACGGCCGATACCTATCGGATATGACCGATACCAAATCGATAAGGCCAATATGAATCCTAGCTATACGGCCGATACATATCGGATAGGACGATACCAATTCGCTAAGACAATACCAACCGATACGGCCCATACCAAAACGTACGGTCAATACTTATAAGTACCTACGGTCCAGGAGGTTGATCCGCTAGTACATCCATGTACGATCAACAAAGTAACGATCTATTTCAATTTGGATGTGAAAATCTGTATCGTAAGACAAACTAAACATAATCAGTTCTATTTCACATGCTTAATTGCCAAGTATGGGAACGAATGGCTCAGAACACAACCCAAAATTCATTCTAGCATACATTAGAGTGAATCATCTATGTTCTGTACATATGGTGTAGTATATATTCTTATCGTATCTAGTATCTGAAGAATGTAACAGAATCAAGATGAACTCACATAATGTAATACTAAGACATCATCTACTACTATATAAGATATAGTGATAGGTTGTCATATCATTATTGCCGAGGGATGAGGGTCGGAGGACAAATACAGCTCGAGTGAGCCAAAGGCATGCAGCCACTTCCCTCCCTCCATTCACCCCCTCTCATGCTATCAACGTCACAACTTTTCCAATGCTGCTCCCTCCAACGATGATGAACGCAAAAATCAAAGACCCCCTCTCCTTTCTCACTCTTCACAGTTCTCACAACAGGAAGGATCAATGCTTTCTAGTTCTCTTCCATCCATCAATTCCTCCATTTTGATCAAGCATCTTCCTTCTCCTCTCCTCCACCATGGCTCTGGACCCATCTGCTCCTTCCTACTTCCCTTCTTCTTATTTGACTCTTTCAGCCACATATGATATCCACCTCAAGTGTAGAGTCGGAAGAGAAGAAGTGGACAGGAAGAGGAGGGAGAAGCAGCACAGCCGGCGGCATGACCCGGAGGAAGTATATAAGTTTTATTTAACATCCATAGGAGAACTATAAGGATATATCTTTTCACAACATATTACCTTGTCAAAGACCCTTAATGTGACAACCATGTTACCGCGGTGTCGAAAAACTAACATGTCATAATTTTCTAAGCCGTGTGTTTTGACATAATCCTCCAAACTCTTTCCTGCTATGTAGTAATGCAAGATTACTACATAGGAGAAAAGAGTTGGGAGGATTATGTCAAAACACACGGCTTAAAAAATTATGACATGTTAGTCTTCCGACAACGCGGTAAAATGATATTCACATTAAGGGTCTTTGACAAAGTGACATGTTGTGAAAAGATATATCCTTATAGTTCTCCTACGGATGTTGAAGAAAACATATGTACTTCCTCCTGGTCATGCCGCCGGCTGTGCTGCTTCCCCCTCCTCTTTCTGCCCACTTCTTCTCCTCCGACTCTACACTTGAGGTGGATATCATATGTGGCTGAGAGAGTCAAATAAGAAGAAGAAAAGTAGGGAGGAGCAGATGGGTCTAGAGCTATGGTGGAGGAGAGGAGAAGGAAGATGCTTGATCAGACACAACCCAAAATTCATTCTAGCATACATTAGTATGAATCATCTATGTTCTGTACATATGGTGTAGTATATGTTCTTATCGTATCTAGTATCTGAAGGATATAACAAAATCAAGATGAACTCACATAATATAATACTAAAACATCATCTACTACTATATAAGATATAGTGATAGGTTGTCGTATCATCATTGCCGAGGGATGAGGGTCGAAGGACAGTCAACCTTATCTACGGCGACATAGTTTCTGCCTCGCCAGTTGAATGGCTGCACGGACTATGTCCTGATCACCATGTCGTACCGTAGATTAATACAAATGGAGCTGGAAATATCCGTCGCTAACCGGTCACTAGTCCGTCGCTAACTGAGAATTTTTTGAAAAAAAATTGCAGCACTTTTCCTGTTCACAAAAATATGAATAAACCAAGCCAATATATAATGCACACCAATTATCCAACAATCACATAGACCAAATATATAATGCACATCAATTATCCAAGAATCACATAGACCAAATATGCACATACGAATTTAATGCACACCAATTATCCAAGAATCATATAGACCAAACCAAATTAATATAAAATAGACATCAATTATCCTGAAGGGTAACCTAATATCCGTCGTTATAATCCAAGCATAGCAAAAATATTCCAAAATTCCCACAAATATTCCAAATTTTCTTAATTACAATACTTTAAGAAGGAGGAGGAGTTCGATTGCCCGGATGGCTCAGATAAAATAGCAAAAATTTGATTTATCTCCAAGTGTGAGAACGAATGGCTCAGAACACAACCCAAAATTCATTCTAGCATATATTAGTGTGAATCATCTATGTTCTGCACATATGGTGTAGTATATGTTCTTATCGTATCTAGTATCTAAAGGATATAACAGAATCAAGATGAACTCACATAATGTAATACTAAAACATCATCTACTACTATATAAGATATAGTGATAGGTTGTCGTATCATCATTGCCGAGGGATGAGAGTCGGAGGATAGTCAACTTTATCTACGACGACATAGTTTCTGCCTCACGAGTCGAATGGCTGCAGGGACTATATCCTGATCACCATGTCGTACCTTAGATTAATGCAAATAGAGCTGGAGCCAAAATACAGAAACCTAAATACAAAATACAGAATCTAATCCCTGGGTTCGCCGAAAATACAAAACACAGTTCTAATTTATATATATTTTAAGTGTGAGAACGAATGGCTCAGAACACAACCCAACCGGAGAGTATATTCTGAGAGATCTATCTGTGTAGGACGTATACTCTGAGAGATCACATTTACAAGAATGATATCAGTAGTGGGATTGAGTATTGGAGGAGATATTATCAGAGTATACGTGCTACTCAGATGGGTCTCTCATCATTACTATTTTTTTCTAAAAGCATGGTGGATGTGCTCCGTCAACAAATTCTTGCTCCGAGCCAAAACTTTGCCCCAGAGCTCAAGTGGACATCCTTCGTGTAGAGCTCGAGTGAGAGGTTTCTGACAGCATGGTGGCCTCCTTTGTCAAAGTATTCGTGCTCGTCCCACAACGAATGTGGGACGAGCACGAATACTTTGACAAAGAAAACCACCATGCTGTTAGGAACCTCTCACTCGAGCTCTATACGAAGGATGTCCACTTGAGCTTCGGGGCAAAGTTTTGGCTCGAAGCAAGAATCTGTTGATGGAGCACAGCCACCATGCTGTCAGAAAAAAATAGTAACGGTGAGAGACCCATCTGAGTAGGACGTATACTCTGATAATATCTCCTCCAACACTCAATCCCACTACTGATATCATTCTTGTAAAGGTTATTTCTCAGAGTATACGTCCTACTCAGATGGATCTCTCAGAGTATCCTTTTTGGTTGGTTGTCGTATCATTATTGCCGAGAGATGAGGGTCGGAGGACAGTCAACTTCATCTATAGCTACATAGTTTTTGCCTTGCCAGTCGAATGGCTGCAGGGACTATGTCCTGATCACCATGTCATAGTCCAATACAATCCAGAGATTGACACAGTACTAATTCATATATGTAGTCCAATACAAATAGTCTAATACAACCACAACGTAGTGCAATACAAATAGTCCAATACAAATAAGTACTAATAGCTAATTAGAACCACGTCGCTCACGCAAACGCTCTGTGATACGATCACGCAACCACCTCGAATAGGTGGGATCTTTGGCATGAGGAGAGATGTAGTCCCTTGCAAGTGCTGCATGAATAGAACTTCCGGTCTCACTAGCTACCGATGCTGGATGAATAGAACTCCCGGTCTCACTAGCTATCGGTGCCACTTCCTTCTTAACAGTAGGAGGAGCCACCTCAGCATTCATTGTTTTCTTCAAACGACGTGCCGCTCCTCTGGTCATGGGTGCCATCTGGTAAGATCGATATTCACTGTCACTTTCCGTTCCCAGAATACGTATTTTAAATACATGTACTGCTGGAATGTATTTATTTAATATTTATCATGTATTGTTCTGTATTTAAATTCTTTTAATTTTACATTAATTATTTTTTTGTATTTTACTTTCTGCATTTTACCTTCTGCTTTGCTTATTGGGTTCAGCCCGAGTCGGTTTAATTTTCGGCCTTGATGGTTCAACATGAACCCAACTTCCCACCTACCACCACTCCTTCATTTAAAGCCTCATCCCCTTTCTCTCTCTTCATTGCTTCTTCTAATTTCTCTTCTTCTTCCTCATAACTCCTCCACCAACCTAGGAGGGCTAGGCAAGTGCCAATTTGCTTCTTGATGGATTTCTATTTTTATTGTTCCATCGTCTTCCTCTCAAGATTCTTAGATACTTTAGTAGTTAGCATTTTCGATTTCTATGGCTCATTTTATGTAGATCTAAGTTTAATATATTTTCGGAATTTTTAGGTTTTGATATAGTAACTTTGTTATTTTTCAAGTTTTGATGGTTCCATGTTGTAGAAAATTTGATTCTACCCAATTTTGACTATTGGAAGTCCTGATTTTGACTTATTTTGAGTGATTTATGGTCTTTTTGGTTCATGAGTTTTCATGACCATTAGAGGCTGATTGGAGAAGATGAGCAGTACATGTTGTTTCTGGCACAAGCTGTTTTCTGGCGCATGCTGTTTCGGGCGCATGTTGTTTTCTGGCGCATGCTGTTTCTGGCCCATGTTGTTTCTGGCGCATGCTATTTTATAGCGCATACTGTTTCTGGCACATGCTGTTTTCTGGCGCATGCTGTTTCTGGCACATGCTGTTTCTGGTGCATGCTGTTTTCTGGCGCATGTTGTTTCCTGGCGCATGCTATTTCTGACGCATGCTATTTTCTGGCGCATGCTGTTTCTGGCGCATGCTGTTTCTGGCGCATGCTGCATGAACTTCTAAAAATTCTCGGGCCTTTTGACTAATTCTTGTCCCGAATTAACATTGATTGATATTGATTGTGACCTTGACTAATAATTGATCATGCGTTCCTAATTGGAACTAAGAGACTGGCTAGTCGTCTTATTAAATTGAATGAATGAGACACGTTCATATTAATTATGAACTATTGTAATCGATTGACCGATCCCAAATATTGACATACAGGCATATGCAGGCTTCAATTTATTTATTTTTCTACAAAAGCAGCATGTGTACTTTATGGTCAAGATATGATTTATTCTGCGGTTAGTTTTAATTGTTGCATTACGCTATGTAAGACCTACAACCTAACTGCACAGGTATCGTTGTAGAGTTGGGCATATCGTATTTTGTATAGAAATACTCATTCTGAATGACCATGATCCACGGCATAGGATTTTACTTAACATAGAGGCTACTAAGTTAAATAAAATAATAATTGCATGGAGAGAATGGATTCCCGAGTTCTTACATGGCAGCCCTCTTTGGGACTATTAAGTGCCCGACAGGCCGGCTGGTTCCCACAGATACTGCAAATCTGCCACACGGGCAGGGAGCGGTATATGCTTATATTATTTATGGTATATGGTATATTGATGACGGGCGTCCCGCTGGGACTCGTCTAATTCATGATTGGCGCAATTGATTGACTGGGTAAACTAGCCTTGCTTGCACATAGTAAGAACTGAGGAATTCTTTATCGCATAATTCCAAGATAACTTGGAACCCACAATAGCAAGCCGTAGTAGTTGCATGGCCGTTTAAGTTGATTTGGTTGTGTACTGTACCTACTCTGTTGACTAACTGAGATGATTAGAGTGTCGAGACATGACGGGCCAACTTCTGTCCTTATTTGGTTGGGAGGTTGGTTCAAAGTGTCGTGACGTTGTGTGAATCCCAGTAGCAAGCAGAGATCTATTATTATATTCTCTTATTTACTGGTTTAATTCCTCATATCGTGCTTCCTTGCAGTACTTGCTATTAGAGGTCTAACCTCTCTGGTTTTGCATGGCCAGATTTAGAGCCGGTTCCCGAGGACTCAGCTTACTTCCACCTCCAAGATGGTCAATACTAGAGGGATGATCGCAGGAGGACTCGAGTGGGTTCCTCACTTCCTTGCTCGTTTTGTTACTTACTTTATATTTTGCCGTTTGGCACCGACATGTTAGTCGGATTGTCTTGTACTTACTTATACATAATTGTAATTAAGTCAGACTGCAGCTGATAACAATTGTGTATACCTTGCTTCATCATCTGGCTATGTTTTGTAAAGCCAGATATCAAGAATATTTTGACTGAGCGTTTGGGACGCCTTACTGCTTTATCTTACATGTTCTCTATTTTCTGTTTCGTGTTTGAATGATTGAGACAATAGATGTGAAGTGACCATAGTATGACTTTCATGTAGTATGCACCCCCTCGTCTTATTAGACAGCATTGATCGTATTATACGGTATTCCTCTACCCGTAATACGTAGCTGGCTAAGTAATTCTTCCGCTCTCCAGTATTCTGGCTCTGGGGTGTGACAAGGTTTTAGTGGTGGCCCATGCAGGTCTGATTCCAGACTTGTAGGGTGTTTTAATTTATAGGATGTCTCAATCACACATGTTCCCCCTTGATCTCATGATTCGTTGTTCTCAACTCTAGCTTGACATTCCAGTATCCTTTGACTTCATTGATCTTTTCTGTTCGGTCGTTTGATTGTTCTCTTGTCCCTTTTTAGGGGCACTTCATTCGCATCTGCCAGAGCTGGACAACAGCAACAAGGGCAACATGGACAACCTGACCAGGTTGGTCAGCAATAAGGGCCAGTACTACCCTAAGAGGTTATTCAAGAAGAAGTGATAGTGAAAGCAGCAGCTGGATCGCAGTATCCGGAGGTTCTACCACCACCAACAGTTCCACCTACCCATGTGGAAGTAGACACACCGACCCTTCTGGAGATCATGAGAGGGATGATGGCTACTCAGCAACACCAGATGTTAGCCCAGCAGCACATGTACGCTCAGTTGCAGGAGCAGAATGTACTACTCAACCAAGGGTTGCAGACAGCTTTGGAAAGAGGGGCAAGGCCAGATTCATGAGCATCAACCAGATTTTGCAAGTTCAACCCCCGTCGTTTCGAGGGCACGAAGGATGCCATCTCAGCAGATGCATGGCTTAAGGATATTGAGGCTATTCTGATGGCAACTAAGGTACCAGCAGAAGAACGTGTGGATCAAGTAAAGTTGTTACTTCACGATCTCGTACGTGATTGGTGGGAATCAGAGGAAATGGGCATCAGACGTCCTGTTGCTTGGGACGATTGTAATGCAAGGTTCAAGACGAAGTACTATGGAGTTGTGGTGCAGTTTGAGCTGCAATAGAAGTTTATCAACCTCAAGCAGGCCGAGATGACGGTAGATGCTTATGCAGCGGAGTTCTGCAGATTGAGAAGGTTCGCCCCGGAGATGGTAGCAACGAAGAGCCAGAGGGCTATGAGGTTCCAGTAAGGGTTTCATCTTAAGCTCTTGCAATTGATAGAGGGGCACAATTATCAGACTTTCGATGAGGTATTGACGGCAACCCGAAGGCATGAGATCACCATTCAGAGGATCACGACAAGGACCGGAGGTCAGAAGAGATCCCACAGTCAGATTGAAGGAGGAGGGGGAGTAGCGCCCCGAACAACAGCACCGTCCCTTGGCGTCCGCATTTACGATGTGGCGATGCGAGGGCCAGCACCACCAAGACAGCAGCAACAGCAACAGAGAAAGAACCAGCAACCCCCAGCGGACTGCACTTATTGTGGGAAGGTAGGGCACACTAGAGATGTGCGTCGGACATTGAACGGACAGTGTTTGATATGTGGAAATCCAGATCATCGGGTTACCACATGTCCTATGAATTCGTGGTCAGGAGGACCAGTGCAATAATTTTCTGCTCTGCCAGCACCAGGAGCAGGACAGTATCGAGGACCAGCAGTGGCAGTAAGACCATTGGCCTAGCGTCCGTTGATGCTACAGGCTAAGATGTTTTGGCAGCAGGGACCACCGATGTAGCAACACCAGCATAGACCACCCCAGCATCATCATGGCAGGGGCCAGCAGTAGCACCATGCTAGGCCGCAACATGGAAACCAGCAAGGAGGTCGAGGGCAGGCATTCACTCTGTCCTTGGAAGAGGCATTAGCATCGGAAGATGTTGTGGCAGGCAACATTCTTGTCGTCTCATATCCCGCAGTAGCATTATTTGATTCGGGAGCATCACACTCATTTATATCTGCACAATTTGTAACATGGCTAGGAATGGAATTCGAGGCATTACCAGGGAGGTTAAACATACTCACTGGTAATACGCTCGTAGGAGTTAGTAGAGTTGTTCTAGCGTGTAGTATTGTAGTTTGCGGGCATTCCTTACCCGCCCAGTTGATAGAATTTCTTGTTGGAAATTTCGACGTTATCTTAGGTATTGACTGGCTGAAAGACAGTCATGCGACAATAGATTGTCGTACTGGGAGTGTATCTTTTGATATTCCAGGCATGAAGAGATTCACCTTAGTCAGATCAGAGGCAACTCAGCAAGAGCATGGAGTAGTAACAACAATGGAAGAAATTCAAGTTCCGAAGGTAGTTGAAGAGTTTCTGGACGTATTTCCCGAAGAACTTCCAGGTCTACCACCGGTTAGGGATATTGAGTTCAGCATAGAATTGGTACCTGGAACTAAACCGATATCATATCGAGTTTACAGAATGGCAGATTCAGAACAGGCCAAGGTATATCAGCACATGGAGGAACTGAAGGAGAAGAAGTTCATCCAAGCTAGCATATCACCATGGGCAGCACCAGTTGTACTTGTAGGGAAGAAGGATGGGTCATCCAGATTGTGCATTGATTATAGGAATCTTAACGCGGCGACAGTAAAAAGCAAGTACCCACTACCCAGGATCGACGACTTGTTTGATCAGTTGAGCAAAACTAGAGTTTTTTCTAAGATAGATCTTTGTTCAGGGTATCACCAGGTGAGGGTTCGGAAGGAGGATATTTCCAAGACAACATTCAGGTCGAAGTATGGGCATTATAAATTCTTGGTAGCCGTTTGGTTTGACCAATGCTCCAGCAATATTTATGGATTTGATGAACCGCATCTTTATGCCGTACTTAGATGAATTTATCGTTGTGTTTCTTGACGACATTCTCGTATACTCTGCTAGTGAAGAGGAGCATGAAGACCACCTCCGTAAAGTGTTACAGGTTCTGAGAAAGAACCAGTTGTATGCCAAGCTCAGCAAGTGTGAGTTTTGGTCGAACCATATTTCATTTTTGGGGCACATCGTATCAGGGGTTGGAGTAGCATTGGATCCCAAGAAGGTAGAAACAGTAGAGAGTTGGCCAGTACCCAAGACCATAGCAGATGTACGGAGTTTTTTGGGATTGGCAGGATATTACAGGAGATTCGTAGCAGACTTTGTAAGACTTTCAGCACCCATGACCCGCTTGACACGAAAGGATGTACCATTCGTCTGGTCAGCAGAATGCCAAGCATCATTTGAGAATCTGAAGCAGAAGTTGATATCAGCGCCTATTCTTACATTGCCAGTTGGACCCGGAGGTTTCACTGTATATTGTGATGTGTTAGGTAAAGGACTTGGATGTATCCTTATGCAACATGGAAAGGTGATAGCATATGCATCTAGGCAACTTCGAGACCACGAGAAAAATTACCCAACTCATGACTTAGAGTTGGCTGTAGTAATATTTGCTTTGAAGCTATGGAGGCATTACTTATATAGTGATCGAGTGGACATGTACTCAGAACATAAAAGTCTGAAGTACATCTTTACTCAGAAGGAGCTGAACATGAGGCAGAGAAGATGGTTATAGCTGATCAAGGATTATGATGTGGAGCTTCTGTATCATCCAGGCAAGGCTAATATGGTAGCAGACGCTCTCAGCAGGAGAGGCGGCGCATTTATGTTGACAACACAGAGGCATATCTTAGAAGACCTTCAGGAGATGGGCATCGAAGTTATACTTCCTAGTGATGTAGGAGTTCTAATAAGTCTACAAGTTCAATCCGACTTGGTAGACAGGATCAAGGCAGCTCAGGCACAGGACCCAAGGATTCTGAAACTTAGAGCAGAATGTGAGTCAGGACTCAGGAAGGAGATGAAAATTTATGAAGATGGTACACTTAGGTTTGGGTCACGTCTATGTGTGCCTAGTGGAGATATCAGACAGGAGGTTATGGCAGAAGCTCACAGTTCCCAGTATTCTGTACACCCTGGAGGGAAGATGTACCAAGATATCAAGCAACACTTCTGGTTGAACAGAATAAAGAGGGAGATAGCTAGATTTGTTTCCCGTTGCTTGGTATGTCAGCAAGTGAAGGCAGAGCAGCAGAGACCAGCTGGATTATTGTAACCGCTTCCTATTCCAGAATGGAAATGAGAACATATTATAATGGACTTTGTGACCAGTTTACCGAGGTCACCAAGTGGTAAAGATGCCATTTGGGTGATAGTAGATCGGCTTACGAAGGTGGCACACTTTCTTCCTTTTAGAGTAGGGGAATCTACAGAAAAGTTGGCAGAGTTGTATATGCAACAGATAGTCAGGCAGGATAGAGTCCCTGTCAGTATTGTGTCAGACAGAGATACCCATTTTATATTACATTTCTGGAAGAGCTTACATCATAGCCTGGGTACCAAGTTAAGATTTAGCACGGCTTACCATCCCCAGACAGACGGACAATCAGAAAGAACAATTCAGACATTGGAGGATATGTCGCGAACTTGCACTCTAGTTTTTGGAGGATCTTGGGAGAGCCACATGCACTTAGTCGAATTCTCATACAACAACAGTTATCAAGCCAGTATCCAAATGGCGCCATTTAAAGTACTATATGGTAAGAAGTGTAGGTCGCCACTGGCATGGGATGATATCGAAGCGAGGAAGATGTTAGGCCCGAAAATGATTGTCCAGACAGTTGAAGTGGTCAAAGGACTTAGAGAGCGACTTCGAGTTGCGCAGGATCGGCATCGTTATTGGGCAGACCAGCATCGTAGGCCACTAGAGTTTTCTGTTGGGGACCACATGTTCTTGCGGATCTCACCTACCCATGGGGTCATTAGATTTGGCGTTCGCGAGAAATTGAGTCCGTGATACGTAGGCCCATTTGCTATCATCGATAGGATAGGAGATGTTGCTTATCGTTTATCTCTTCCTCCTTCGTTACGAGAGGTGCATGACGTGTTCATGTATCTCAGTTGCGAAGGTATGTATCGGACCCAAGCCATATCCTTGATCATTCTGAGCTGGTTGTTGGTACCAACCTGTCTTACGAGGAACAGCCTGTGTCCATTTTGGACCGAAGAGAGAAGATACTCAAGAATCGAACAATTAGCCTTGTCCGGGTTGCTTGGGGTCATCACTCTTTAGGGGAGTCAACGTGGGAACGTGAGGATGATATCCGATCACGGTATCCACATCTGTTTGACTCACAAGGTATATTTTTTTCCGTGTACCTTGATTGTCTTAATCCCTCATGCTTGTCACCCTATGGATAGAACTACGTGATATCGTAGATTGTTAATATAGATATGTTATCTGCTAGTTAATATTAAAGAATGATTGCTTGCTCAAGTTTTTTGTACCTAGATTAGTTTAGTTTTGATATTCCTATCCTGCTTGGATTTAAAATTCCAAGGACGAAATTTTTCTAAGGAGGGTAGAGATGTCACTTCCCGTTCCCAGAATACGTATTTTAAATACATGTACTGCTGGAATGTATTTATTTAATATTTATCATGTATTGTTCTATATTTAAATTCTTTTAATTTCATATTAATTATTTTTCTGTATTTTACTTTCTACATTTTACCTTCTGCTTTGCTTATTGGGTTCAGCCCGAGTCGGTTTAATTTTCGGCCTTGATGGTTCAACATGAACCCAACTCCCTGCCTACCACCACTCCTTCATTTAAAGCCTCATCCCCTTTCTCTCTCTTCATAACTTCTTCTAATTTTTCTTCTTCTTCTTCATAACTCCCCCACCAACCTATGAGGGCTAGGCAAGTGCCAACTTGCTTCTTGATGGATTTCTATTTTTATTGTTCCATCGTCTTCCTCTCAAGATTCTTAGATACTTTAGTACTTAGCATTTTCAAATTCTATGGCTCATTTTATGTAGATCTAAGTTTAATATATTTTCGGAAGTTTTAGGTTTTGATCTAGTAACTTTGTTATTTTTCAAGTTTTGATGGTTCCATATTTTAGGAAATTTGATTCTACCCAATTTTGACTATTGGAAGTCCTGATTTCGACTTATTTTGAGTGATTTATGGTCTTTTTGGTTCATGAGTTTTCATGGCCATTAGAGGCTGATTGGAGAAGATGAGCAGTACATGCTGTTTCTGGCGCATGTTGTTTCCTGGCGCATGTTGTTTCTAGCGTATGTTGTTTTCTGGTGCATTCTGTTTCTGGCGCATGCTGTTTCTGGCGCATGCTGTTTCTGGCGTATGCTGTTTCCTAGCACATGCTGTTTCTGGCGCATGCTGTTTCCTGGCGCATGCTTTTTCTAGCGCATGCTGTTTCTGGCGCATGCTATTTTCTGGCGCATGCTATTTCTCGCGCATGTTGTTTCTGGCGCATGCTGTTTCCTGGCGCATGCTATTTCTGGTGCATGCTATTTTCTGGCGCATGCTGTTTATGGTGCATGCTGTTTTCTAACGCATGCTGTTTCCTGTCGCATGTTGTTTCGGGCGCAAGCTGTTTCTGGCACATGCTGTTTCTGGTGCATGCTGTTTTCTGGCGCATGCTATTTTCTGGCGCATGCTGTTTCTAGCGCATGCTGTTTCTGGCGCAGGCTGTTTCCTTGCACATGCTGTTTCTGGCGCATGCTGTTTCTGGCGCATGCTGTTTCCTGGCACATGCTGCATGAACTTCTAAAAATTCTCGAGCCTTTTGACTAATTCTTGTCCCGAATTAACATTAGTTTATATTGATTGTGACCTTGACTAATAATTGATCATGCGTTCCTAGTTGGAACTAAGAGACTGGCTAGTCGTCTTATTGAATTGAATGAATAAGACACATTCATATTAATTATGAACTATTGTAATCGATTGGCCGATCCCAAATATTGACATACAAGCATATGCAGGCTTCAATTTATTTATTTTTTCTACAAAAGCAGCATGTATACTTTATGGTCAAGACATGATTTATTTCGTGGTTAGTTTTAATTGTTGTATTACGCTATGTAAGACCTACAACCTAACCGCACAGGTATCTTTGTAGAGTTGGGCATATCGTACTTTATACGGAAGTACTCATTCTGAATGACCATGATCCACGGCATGAGATTTCACTTAACATAGAGGCTACTAAGTTAAATAAAATAATGATTGCATGGAGAGAATGGATTCCCGAGTTCTTACATGGCAGCCTTCTTTGGGACTATTAAGTGCCCGACAGGCCGGCTGGTTCCCACAGATACTGCAAATCTGCCACACGGGCAGGGAGCGGTATCTGCTTATATTATTTATGGTATATGGTATATTGATGACGGGCGTCCCGCTGGGACTCGTCTAATTCATGATTGGCGCAATTGATTGACTGGGTAAACTAGCCTTGCTTGCACATAGTAAGAAATGAGGAATTCTTTATCGCATAATTCTAAGATAACTTGGAACCCACAATAGCAAGCCGTAGTAGTTGCATGGCCGTTTAAATTGATTTGGTTGTGTACTGTACCTACTCAGTTGACTAACTGAGATGATCAGAGTGTCGAGACATGACGGGCCAACTTCTGTCCTTGTTTGGTTAGGAGGTTGGTTCGAAGTGTCGTGACGTTGTGTGAATCCCAGTAGCAAGCAGAGATCTATTATTATATTCTCTTATTTAATGGTTTAATTCCTCATATCGTGCTTCCTTTCGGTACTTGCTATTAGAGGTCTAACCTCTCTGGTTTTGCATAGCCAGATTTAGAGCCGGTTCCCGAGGACTCAGCTTACTTCCACCTCCAAGATGGTCAATACTAGAGGGATGATCGCAGGAGGACTCGAGTGGGTTCTTTACTTCCCCGCTCATTTTGTTACTTACTTTATATTTTATCGTTTGGCACCGACATGTTAGTCAGATTGTCTTGTACTTACTTTTACATAATTGTAATTAAGTCAGACTGCAGCTGACAACAATTGTGTATACCTTGCTTCGTCATCTGGCTATGTTTTGTAAAGCCAGATATGAAAAAAATTTTGACTGAGCGTTTGGGATGCCTTACTGCTTTATCTTACATGTTCTCTATTTTCTGTTTCGTGTTTGAATGATTGAGACAATAGATGTGAAGTGACCATAGTATGACTTTCATATAGTATGCAACCCCTCGTCTTATTAGACAGCATTGATCGTATTATACGGTATTCCTCTACCCGTAATACGTAGCTGGCTGAGTCATTTCCCCGCTCTCCAGTATTCTGGTTTTGGGGCGTGACATTCACAAATAATATAATTGTAACATAAGCAAGCAAACTAAAGGAATCATCATGTAATTTGAGTACATTTTCGAAAGCAGATAAAGCACAAAAAATTTGATTTTTTGCCAAGTGTGAGAACGGATGGCTCAGAACACAACCCAAGATTCATTCTAGCATACATTAGTGTGAATCATCTATATTTTGTACATATGGTATAGTATATGTTCTTATCGTATCTAGTATCTGAAGAATGTAACAGAATCAAGATGAACTTACATAATCTAATACTAAGACATCATCTACTACTATATAAGATATAGTGATAGGTTGTCGTATCATCATTGCCGAGGGATGAGGGTCGGAGGACAGTCAACTTTATCTACGGCTACATAGTTTTTGCCTCGCCAGTCGAATGGCTGCAGGGACTATGTCCTGATCACCATGTCGTACCGTAGATTAATGCAAACTGAGATTGTCATATCATCATTGCCTGCCTTCATTCCTCACTCTCCAAAGCATACATACACATATGTATATCACAGTTAGATATATAGATATATACATCTATATAGAAGCACACATACACATATGTATATCACAGTTAGATGTATAGATATATACATTTATATAGAAGCACACAACTGATACACTTTAAGGGTCGGTTTTCCAGAAAAAACTTCACTTATCCAGTGACTTTGGCGAAGCGAATGTCCCAAGGATATTCCTAACAAAGAAGGCAGATGAAGAACTCGCACTGTCCTTGAGACAGGAACATACACCATGAACCCAAAGCCCATATTCACATTTACTAATCCAAACACCACCAAACTAATGGATAACACCAATATTGATAACACATTATTTAGCCGATATAAACACCTAATTAAAACTACAATTTGAGAAGCAAAGCGCCCCGCCGCCCCCGACCCAAGCCCGCCGCCCAGCCCCCGCCCCAAGCCCGCCGCCCTGCCACTGACGACCCCACCCCAAGCCCGCCGCCCCCCGCAGCCCCGCCACACACAACCCTCCGCCCACCGCCGCCGCCCAGCCTCCGACGCCCCCGCCCCAAGCCCGTCGCCCCTCGCAGCCCAGCCACCCACAACCCCCCGCCCACCGCCGCCACCCAGCCCCTGACGCCCCCGCCCTAAACCCGCCGCCCCCGCTGCCCCTCCGATACCGCGAGAGAGATCGAGAGAGAAAGAGAGAGAGAGAGAGAGGGGATTACCTTCGGGAGAGAGAGAGGAGAGGACGCCGACGCCGATCGTTTTTCCAGCCGTGGGAGAGAGAGAGAAAGGAAGTGAGAGAGAGAGAGAGTGAATTTAGGGGGAATGCGAAAAGTTCCCCCCGTCGTTTCAATTTAAGTCTGGAACATATATTTAGCGACGGACTAGCGTCGGATTTTTATCCGTCGCCCGGTAGTCGCTCTTTTTGATACTTGCCGACTGAATATCCATCGCTACGTAGTCGAAGAACGGTCCTGCCAATTCTTCCCACAATTTCTGCCAAATACTCGACTTCATAGCGACGGTTAAATATCTGTTGCTATATCTCCGACGCCCTAGCGACGGATGAGCGACCTTTTCTCCCCCTAAAAATAAAATAAAAAATGTAACGGCTTGTCGTCGGTACTCCGTCGGCCAGTTGCCACAAAGCCGTCGCTAACGCCGACGGATAATATCCGTCGCTAATTTACTTTATTTTGGTAGTGGTTCTTCCGACAGGACTATTTCTCACAAGAGGAAAACCAGTATAAATTTCGGTATTCGCGTTTGCCTTCTGATCACCTTTTTATTACTGTTATTAATTTTGTGATTATAATTATATCCGTGATCTAACTGCTAACGAGTTTTTTAATTAGCAATATTTTGCTGCCTACTATATTCACCCCCCTCTAGAGTATTCTGCTTTACGATTTCGTTCCTACATATGACACAGATGCTTCCGCAGGCACAGGCAGTCAAAAAGCTGGGGATAGCAATTACAATGAGTCTGAGGATGATTACAACCTACCGGTTTATCCTCAAGACGATAGGACTCAGGCGTCTGAACCAGAGAGCGAAAGATCCACCGTTCTACTTATCCACACATGATGTTTGGGTTCATGGCTGATGGCGACAATGTGGACAGCAACAAAGGATCCAGTCAGCAGAAGCGTATAGAGGCCCTTGAGACGGGCCTAAATACGTTGAATGATACTATAACGACCTTGGCTTCCATCGTCTTGGAGATCAAAGTGAAATTGATATACATTGTCTCCACTCCTATAAACCAAGACCGAGGAACTAACGGCGATTTCAATGTGCCTCACATCCTGAGCCAAGCAGCACCCCCGTTATCTACTCAATCAACAACGGGACCTGCAATATCGTGTGAAGTACATCAGGCCCTCAAAGAGTTGTTCGTTCGCCATGATGCCAAAGAAAAGCGAGAATCACTCCAAAAGATGGGAATTCGGCAACCATATCCTGCCGAATGGGATAACGTGGTCTATCCTACCAATTACAATTCGCAGACGCTCATGCCATTTGATGTGAAGGAGTCTCCTCGTCGATACTTGAGGTACTTCACCTCAGTAATCGAGCATATGCCAAAGGATGACGCTCTGCTTACCAACATATTCGTAGGAGCTCTGCAGGGGGTGGCCTACGAATAGTTTTGTAGCCTCCCAAACAACTGTATTTCATTGTTCGAAGACTTGAAGCGCCTATTCCTCAATTGATTCTACGGAGGGGGAATAGATATGACAATGTCGACTCTCATGGACATCGTCCAGAAGGAGAAGGAATATGTACGCGTGTACATTGAGCACTTCCGCCAGACAGCCCTGAGGCTACCTCATGGGACACCCGAGCACTTGCTTATGGAATCATGCCGCAAAAACATGCTTCCTACAATCAAATTGTGGCACAGTGCTCCATGCATAGAGTGGAAGCCTTTCATTACAGAGGCGGATGTGGCGGAAAGAAAAGCCGGAGATGTGCAGCTTTTGGGATTGAGTTTCCCATTATTCAAAGACAAATGGAGGCACTTGTGTAGCAATAACCCTATTCCCAAGGACGGTAAAGGAAAACAGGCATGGACCGTCAACATCTTCAAAGGTTTAGTAACAATAAACTCGAAGCAGACTGAAGCGCAGAGGCCGAAAGAAACTTACTCCTTCAACGACGAAGACACACTAGAACTCTTAGATATGTTGACAAAGGGTGGTAAGCTTCAACTCCCACCTCCAAAGTGCCCTGATGAAGTGGGAAAGGTGGACAACCCGAAGTATTGCCACTATCACCAGTATGTCCACCATTCAACATGCGATTGCTACGTGTTGAAAAAACAAATCCAGCGCCTCATCGACCCTAAAATCATCCAACTTGACTATGAGGAAAAGAATGTTACTGTCAATATGGCCACTCTCCATTTCATAAGTTTTCTAAAGACAGAGGCTCAAGACGGCATCGTCCCCATCCCGAGAGCAACGATGGAAGTAGTCAATCTTCCACCGGCCCGTGACAACGCTCAAGGCCTCATCCCATTTACAACGCCACGAGGCAAAGTTATGTGGGTCCACCCAGATCTTGCCCCAGACATGATGATGCCTGTAGTGCACTCGATCAAGGAAAGGAAAGTCAAATTATGTTGCATGGTCTCTACATCGATTGATGACACTCTAGTTACCACTCGCTCGGCTTACCAGCGAGAAGGTAACCAAGCTCCAGAGGAAAAAAACATCTTCATCTGTTGCGGCCTCTGCCACCGAGGCATCAGAAGCAGGCCCGTCTCAAGCCCCTGTCGCAGATAAGTAGAGGCAGAAGAAGGTTCATTTTGACAAATCTTTGAGACAAGACTCGGTTGTAGGGCCGATCAAGTCCAACAACTTTGTCATATTGGCACAGCTTGCCAATATTTCGGCTCAACTATCACTCTTCGAGCTCCTTCGTCTCTCCAAAGAGACTCGAGACGCCCTCAGGAAAGCTTTACAGAACGGTGACTCCTTCCTCACTCAGGTGCAACCGCCCAAGGAGGATCTTGCTGCTTGCCTACATTGTCACAGTATGGTCGAGGGGATTCCTACCATCACCTTCACTCAGTCGGACATGTTGCTGAAGAACAACCAACACATTAGGCCCCTATACTACATGGGGTATGTTGCTGCCATTAAGGTCGATCGCATCCACATCGACCATAGCTCTTCTCTTAGCATCATCCTTCGGAGTTCACTCCAAGCTTTAGGGATCCCGATGCATTGACTGACTGCGTCAAACACTACAATCAGCAGCTTCAACGTTAGAAATAGTGGGCCCCTGGGCAAGGTTCGCCTAAAATGCCAAATAGGTAATCTCCAGACTGACGTGACTTGTTACGTCATTGATGCTGATATAAACTACAACATGCTATTGGGTCGACCATGGATTCATGAATACATGGTCCTACCCTTCACTCTCCATCAATGTATGAAGTATGTGGCCAGCGACGGGACTATCAAGACCGAGTTCGCTGACAACGATCCGTTTCGAGGACTCGAACGTGCTGTACAGATGCTAAGCTGTCTAAGTCAGTCCTATGGGATGATGATGCAATGATGCCAACGACGAGGCAGATACTGCACCAGAAAGCATGGCTATGGCAGAAGAACCATTGTGGGTTCGATTGAAGGTGAAACCTCCCAATACGTTAGCTCTTTTCGTCATCAAGCTTAGAGAAAAGGCTCCGGCTCGGTCACCCTCGACGATATTAGCTGCTAGCCTGGAGCCTATGCAAATAAAGCTCCCCAGAAGGCTCCAAAGCCAACTATGAGGTCGTAGGAACCTCCGACTATAGCCCCCTTGCTAGTCAAGTTGAAGGGGAAACCTTCTCCACCTTCTTCCATGGCAGACCTAGTGCTCACAGATGAAGAGTTGGGAGACTACATATGCATCGATACCGAGGTGTACTCCTTAGATGATGTAATCCCTCGGGATAAAATTTTGCATTTTATTAGTAGAAAGTTGTCTTTGAATTACTCGTGCGCATACTGGAACACTAAGTCTTTCTTAGACAACGCTCTGTATATGTTACAAACATAAGTGATGTAAACCCCCTAAATTTTTACTATAATTTTTTAAAATAATTTTGTATTTATTTTGTACTTCGTATCTACACGTCGCATACGAGTTCGCATTGTTGTATTTGCGTAGCGTGCGAGAATTGCATTTCGTATTTGCTCGACGAGTGCGAATATGTGTCGAGGTACATATTTTAGAAAATTATTTTTATTATAAATTTTATTTTATATAGAAAAGTACATGTTCAAATAAATGTGATAAATATTTTTATTTTAAAAAGAGTTATTTTGTTTGTCGTTTAAAAATAAGTAGTGATTTGGAATTTGTGGTTTATACGAAATATATTCCAAATATTTTGCGAAATTGGAAATTTGTTTATTAATATATTTTGTTATTTATAAAAGCTATTTTATGATTTAATATTTAAGTATTTATCGTGATTTTCAAAATTAAATATTACTATATTGATTTAATTATGAAAATGGTATTTAAGATTTTGTTTTATTTAATATTTGAACTATTTTGATAATTTAAATTAGGAAAAGATTTCAATTGAATTTGAATTAAACGAGTGAAGGTTTTATCTATGCTTGATTTGGAATTGAACACTTTAAAGTTTAAATCGAATTTAATTTAATATGATATTATCTATAGGGGAATTTGAATCCTCCCAATCCTTATCCAACTCGGAATTCTCACCTCCTATAAAAGGAGAGGTACTCTTCCATAATTTTCTCCACATCCACAGATTGTGCATCGTGTCTGTGCCTCCCATCCACTATATTTTCCCCCATTACAAATACAAAATTTTTTGTCCCGTCCGACAATCCCGGACGTTCATCCATGTCGTGTCGGACACTCCTGACATGAGGTCATGACTCAACTCTAAAACCTAACCCTAGTTCATCCCGTCAGCCGAGCACCCCGTCCTGACTCTGTAGCCGCCTGCAGCCCCTCCTCTTCCCGCAGCAACGACGACCCTTCCCGACGCAACCTCCACCCAGCAGCTTCCATCCGACTCCTACGTCACCACCGCAGCAGCCAACACCACCACTTCCATCACCGCCACCAGCCGTCCCTGCCATCCCGACATCCCCGTTCAGTCCAGCCACCATCAGCCACTCCGTCTACATCACGGCCAACACCAGCACACCAAAACCGAACCCCACCATCGCTACCACCATCTTCGACACCACCAATACCTCCAAACCATACCGCCCCCACCGTCTCCGTCTCACCACCATCACCGCTGTCACCGCCGTCACCCCTTACCGACCGCGAACGCAGCCATCAAGCCACCGTAACCACCAACATCGTCGACGACTTCCCCAAACCACCACCGTCTCCGTCATCAGCCACCATCGACGCCGATCCCTAAATCAAGCACCACCACCAGAATAGAAAGGAAGGAGAAAGAACCCTCACCTGGCCGCCGGAGACGCCGAGCGTCTCCCCAGATCCGCCGACGCCGCCACCCATTCCCGTGGCAGTCAGCGCCTCTCCGCCGCAAATTTGCCCCACCGTGCCGGAGCCCCCATCGCCACCGCGCGTGCAGATCCGCAAACCCCTTTGCCCTCTGCCTTGCCGCGTACGTACAGCACCTCCCGGAGTCGTCAACCTCCTTCCGCTTACCAGCGTCGTACCCATAGCTCCGACGTGCTCCTATATTGCCCCAGCGGCAGACGATGCCACTTAGCCGGTGTCGGCGCTTGACTTCTCGCGCCCGCCTCCAGATCGACGTTTCTGCCGCGCTGAACGACTCCTCCGCCGTCAACCGAGGCGAGCACCGGCCGCGCGCCGCTTCTCCGCTGGTAAAACCCTCTCTCTCTCTCTCACTGTGTAAATTAGAGAACATTATAGATTTTATAATTTTATATTATTATTATTGTTATTATTATTATTGTTATTATTATTATTATTATTATTATTATTATTATTATTATTATCCTATTATGTTATTTCTGATTTTACAGTATAAGTATTTTATAGTAATAGTTATTTTTACTGTTAATATTATATGTACATACGTACACTATGTATTATTATTGTTATTATTATTAACATTATTTTATATTTTTTTTATTATTAACTAAGAATTATGGTTAATTTAGTTATTATTAGAAATTGGTTTGTATAATTAGTTATAATAAGCTTTTAAAATTTTCTTCTAAAAATATACATACACATTTATACAAATATTATATATGGCTTGCCCTTTATTTTAAAATACGGTTTTAGAACCCTAGATAAATTATCGAGATTTTTAATATTTATTTAGAAATATTTTGACCCGCAAACCTATGTTTTTGACTCAAATTAGGTTTGCTTTAAATAATTATTTTCGTATTTATCTAAAACTATGTTTGAAAATATAGATTGAGATAAAATATTATTTAACAAAACTTAGAGTTTAGCCCAAAATGATTCGTTTTTTCAATATATTATTCCTAACAGTTTACTTTACTAATAAAATCCAGACTTCAAAATTGTAGATATTTTTCAAAAATCATATATATTTATTTAGCCAAATTCCTTCAATTAGCTTCCTCTTCTGCGATTAGTCCTATTCTCAATCCCTTGCCAATTCTGTACTTACCTTATGTCAACCTAACTAATTTGACCCTTCTGGACCGAATAGAACTATCCGTGCCACCATCAGAGGTCACTTTGTATAGTTGTTGCACCAAAGTTGCAGTTCGTGCCACCTTGATCGTCGTAGCACACCAGATGTAACACCAAGCAAGATACCTTGCCATTAAACTGTTTATATTCTGTCTGCATTTATTTATTACATATCACTGTTCATTATTTTTGGTTCTTACAGTTCCTGATTTACTACCTGCTCAGTGATTATTAGTTACTTTGTTATTATCCTTTGGTTGCATATGAACCTAGAGTTAAGGGACTATCTTCTGTAGTGTATTGCATACACCTTGACACAGTTGTACCACGAGGATGTGTGAGATGAGTAGCATGTAGAGGTTCTTGCATGTGGGTTGATCTCCCATGCGCATGCGTTAGGGCTAACTGCTAGTAGAGGCATGTTAGGAGACTTAGCAGTTAGTAGAGGTATATGAGTCATGGATATGACTCTGTAGGCATTGGGTGTGAAGAACAGTTCCTAACGTATGGGCCACTTATGCATTTCCCTATTGCCGGTTATCTCCGCGGGAGATACGGTCCTGGATCCTGATACCTGATTTCCTGCTGGCCTCTGACATTCGATGAATGTTATATTTTGAGGTCCCTGGTATCCTGATGGGACCATACCTGAGTTACTGCTTCTGAGCCTGATGCCCATGCGTTGGAGGTTTGTTCTTAACTACATGAACACACTAGTACGGTTAGGTACCTTATGGATGTCTTGTCACTTATTTTTGTTTGTGACATATTATATATTCAGTTTATTATGGCACGTTCTTCTTGTATCTTGTTACGTCCCTCTAAGGACCTGGTTATCTCTCTAGGTATGTGTTATGACTTCTGCAGGTGCTCTATCTAAGGCCATGACTTGCGCTCTATTCTTCGAGATGTTGCTCTTGGATCGTCATCCCCTTCGCTCTACCAAATTACTATCCTTGTATATTTCTTTCCTATTAAAATTTGTTGGTAGTGGATTTGTCTCCGCCCAACTTTTGTATAATTTACAGTCCAGTGTTGATTTTTATTTTATATTGATTCTTTATTTGTGGATGAGATTAGTATCATGGATTACTGTATATTTTACAGCTCTTGTATACATACAAGGTTTTCATATATTGGAGCGTACTTCATATGTATACAACTGGCATAGATACGTACATAGTCCTAAGTATTTTAGGACTGGGGCGTTACAAGTGACAACCACTGATCTTGCAAGCCGAGTTGTCTCTCTCCGAGGCACCTACTTCTTGGTTCCAGCAAAGAAGAAAGAGGAAGAATCGAGCATCTTCGGTCGATTGGAGCATCCTCAGCGGCTAGCTCCGACAGAACCAAAACCTGATAACGGCAAGATGTAACTCTACCATTATACTGCTCAAACCAAATACCTTATTCAGAAGATGGGTTATGACTTGAACAGTGACAGAGGACTGAACTATGGCAAAGGCCGAGGCCTTCCTTTTCAACTTCGAGCTCCAAAGGAAAAGTTCCAAAATTACTACCAGTGTATTCGTCGGAGGGTGGGTTACGTTACACCCACGACAACGTCAGAGAGCTCAGAGCCAGAGGTCATGATGCATTCATGTAACGCCCCAGTCCCAAAATATGTAGGACTAGGCATACGAAACATGCCAACTGCATGCATACGAAGAATACTCCAATATGTGGAATCCTCGTACGCATACATAAGCTGTAAATCACAAGCCAATCACAAAAACATTATATCTCATCCACAAAATCATAAGAGAAAATAATAGTCCAGATAGTATCAAATAAAAGAGTTAAAAGATAGTTAGCCGGGTGGAAACAAATCCACTACCAAACAGCTATAAATATAATCTAAGATACTAGAGTTCAACTTCTCAAAATGAATGAAAGATACAAGTAAGAAAAGAATCAGACATCGTCAGAGGGTGAGATATCCTCGATAGAAAACGAAGGAGCTAAACCGGGTCCGTGCTCCTACCATCTACACCTGGAGAGATCACCAGGTCCTCAGCGGGAAATAATAAGATACAGAAAAACATGCCATATAAACTGAATATAAACTGCTCACAATAATCCGGATCATAACATGGTTCAGCACTTTATCATCGAAGCACTGAACCACACCTACAACCAAACAAGGACAAGGTATGGCACACTAGTTCGTGACAAAATACTGTTCCAAGCCATGAACGGTATAGTACACAACCATATGGAAAAGTACATACACCTACGGATAAAGGTCATCTAACCATTCTAAGTGGAATGCATTTTAAGAGCAGTTCATGGTCGCATGACTACCGGGTCAAGTCAGGAAAATACCAATACAGTACAGTACCTCAGTAGCGAGTCACAACACCATATACTATTCCTCAGTATTGAGCGAGTCTATATCATATAGTCTACCTATCGTTCCTCAATAGCGAGCGAGTCTACGATAGATAGGGTGGTAGTCAACTTCCAATCATGTTCTTCCCGCCCAATGCCGACTCATAACTGCTAAGTCTTCTAGCATGCAACTCTATTAGCAGTTATTTCCTAACGCACGTCCTCACGTATCAGTGGCCAACCAACTACGCAAGTACGAGACCTATATGAGACTCGTGATTCGTGTAACACATGTGGCAAGGCCAATGAATGCATCACAACATAGGGTAGTCTTCTTAACTTTAAGTCGATGCATAATAATAAAGTAATAGAAATAAAACTAAACAGTTAATTACATAAAATATATCAAGAAAGAAAATGAAAATAAGTAAGAAGATAAAACTAAATCAGCATGCTAACTAGCAGTAAATGAGCAGAATATAATGGCAAGGTATCTTGCCTGAGGGTGGTGCGAGATGTAGCAAATCCGACAGTTAGAATCATCCACACGAAAGTTAAAATCCACAAGGAGCTCCGGATGCTGAAACAAACATCACGAACGAGTTTGGAATAAAAGATATACCTAGGAAACGCCTGTCCAAAAGTTAAATTCTGGAACAGGAACAAAATCATAATTTTGGGTCAAAACGATGTCCGCCGTTGGACCCGTTTTGCACCAAAATGCGTGCCAGTACCTACGGTCTCTAAAGTCATCAAACTACATGTCTACAGGTCCGATTTGAGGAGACGAACTCAACGGTATGTCCAGTTTTGGATTTCGATGAGCCGTGCACAAATTCGCCCATTAGAGCGGGTAGCGGGCCCGCCAAATAGGCGTTCCACTCGACCTTCTCAGAATCAGACCAAACTTGGCATACAGGACCAGAAAAATGATACGGTCCTGCTGGCACAAGTTTTGTCTCGATACGACGAACGTACACAAAATTATGGCCAAGTTTGAAAAAGGTCGATACGGGGGTATCTTGACGGATACGTACTGATTTCGTCGCGCACACGCAACGAAATCGAGTTCTGTCAGTTCCCACATGTCGACAACATCCATACGCGCCTTTCGATAAGTATAGTGCGCGACTATGTCGTCCGGTTTGTCGGGGCGTACGCCGTATCGATTAATTTTTCTAAATTTCAACTTTTTGTAAACATGTTTTTCTCTATGTTTAGGTTCAGAAATTTCTACACACAGGAAATGAAACTATAAACTAAATAATGGAATTTAAAGTGCTATATGGGGTCTAAATAATTGTTCAAAAAGTTTTTCAAAAAGCCTACTGGTTTGACGGGAAAAAGCCCTTGAACAGGGGTACATGTAACAGTTTCGAACTGTTGAAAAGCCAGTTTTTGTGATTATTTGAGTCAATTTATTTAACTCGATGGTCCGATACTGGAGGAATCTATTTGCTGGATCGTCTAGAGGGTTATGTAGGCTAACCATAGGAGTTTACGACTTCGAAATTCATCGAGCACGAAGGAAAAAAACTCTGCGTGAAGGAGCGTACCTTAATGTCTAACCGAACAGAGCCTTGCTCTGTTCTGGATGGGTCGGCGCCTCCTCGGCGGTGCGGCAGCCGTCGTCGGCAGTGTGCAGACGGCTAGGGGGTGCACGAAGGTTGCAGCAGGGTCGGGGTTGCTCCTCAAGGGATTGGATGTGGTGGAGTTCGGATTTCCCAACTCGATTGGCCGCTCGGTTTATCGAGAATTTCAATCGAATTTAGTAAAATTTTCTTTTGCGATATGAAGTTGGTTTTAATACGATCTAGTGGAGAACTGGGTTTGGGATTGGATAGAAACTAATTTTGAAAGATTTAGTGAAGATTTGAACTCAATCAAAATCTTCCAGGGTGTTTTGTGGTTCGCGGAAAGGAAGAAATATGGCGTAAGGCGTCGGGTTTTAATAGTACTGTTCCTTAAAGGAACAGTACAATGTGTCCATTTTTTTTTTCATTGAGTTTAAAAGGGGGGGTCGGGTTCCCCTTCGAAAAGGGGCTGAAGGAACAGTGCGTGGCACTGTTCCAAGTATTTATTTATTTAATACTTTTTTTTTCCTACGCCGAGTGCTTTCATGGAACAACTAGCTCGACTGAACGAAAGCACTGTTCCTTGGAACAGTGTTGACGTCAGCATGACGTCAGCGTATTTTTTGTTTTTTTTACAACAAAAGATACAAATATATATATATATATATATATATATATATTTATATATATATATATATATATATATATATATATATATATATATATAAAACTCTAGTCTAACCACATAATTCATGAAAATATTTTCATATATATAAATTCCTAAAATACCTTGGTAGCATTTATTTAATCTATATTTAAAAACTTACTTAATATTGAAACTCTAACATCATTAAACCAAATATAATTTCCATTTATTTCTGAAATCAGTAAATAATACATAAAAAGAAAATTATAAACACTTATAAAATATTTCCTAAAAATAATTAAATATTACGACAAGTAAATTTAGAGGAGTACGACGCTAGTCAGGGCACACGATGCCACTCGTCGTACCTCATTGTCTAGTTAATGAGCGTAACAAAATATAAGTACGACTAAGACTTTATTTATAAATATATATCAAATAATTCCAAAAAATATTTTCAAGCATTATAGAATAATAATAAAATCTTTTGAAAATTCTGGGGGTTTACATCCTACCCAACTTACAAGAATTTCGTCCTCAAAATTTATGAATAACAGGGTAGATGGGGTTGAGGGGTAGAAGGAGTAGTTTAAGGCGAGGATATCGCCACATGACTAAAGTGATACCTTGGATCCATTTCTCAAGTACAGTGCATGGTCTCTCTAAGACAAGAACAATAAAGGGGTTCAAGGTGATGCTATTGAGTACGAATGAGTAGTTTATAGGCGACGAAAATAATTCAAAAGAGAATTGGCAAGGCTGTCGCGGATGAGACTCTAGGGGCAAGTTTTACTATGTCTCCATCCACGTAGGGTAATATAAATACAGCGAACCAAAGTGCAATAGGTTGATCAGACCATCATGCACCGGTTCTGAATAGACAATATGTTAGTGAGTGCACCCAATAACACATATGTCATGAATAAGCTCGATAAAAGAATAAGCTTGCAAAACTAATACTAGGTTAGCAGCATAAGATAGTCAAAATGTACCGGAGGTAATGATGAAGGAAATTAAATAGTCCAAGGTCTTTTTAAAGTTAAGTCTTGTCCGAAGTGTGGCCTATGCAGTTGGCTTGGTTGGCTAGCTAAGTTAGTGTCCTCTGAGTTTATAGTCTAAGTGAACTCATCAACATGATTCATACTGACAAAGGATTTGTTAGGTTGTGAGGTATTCTACCCAACTTACAAGAGTTCAACTAATAGTGTGATGGGACAACGGGTTAAGCAATCAAGATAAAGTACAAAGTAAAGCATTTAAGGAATTAAGTGGAACATAATCACATATAGCGTCAAAAGACTTAGTTAAGGTTGGATCTCTAGTTAAAGTCAAAAAGTATTTTGGTATCATGGTAGAGGTTATAGTTTAGTCATTTTGACCAAAAAGTCATATAAAAAAATAGAGTACGAGGAGACGTGTTCTAGTAGGACATGATATACCTAGATGATGGTGAGCTCGTCTAGATCTTGTATATAAATTTTGTTTGAAGGTAACAGCTGGTCTCGTGCACCGGATAGCAAGGTCACGATCGAGGACACCAAATGATCTAAATAGAAAGTGGGTGTTCATGAGGCACTAATTTATCATCTAATGGAAACCAATTTATCCTAATTGGTAAAAGAAGTCTAGATGGCATTCAATCTATAATCTCCAGAAATTTCTCTCTCAAAACTGAAACCAGGACACAAATGTATGATTGATAAATTTAGAAATATTCCAAGTCGTGGTATCATACCTTGACTTGATATTAAAGGGTAACAGATAACATGATGCGGTGGATATGAATCAAGGACGAAGTGATTTCGAGTAGATGGAAGGATATTGTGTATGTCATCCTTGTGTTCCCATGGGAATTCTCCTGGCATGAAATACTATAATGACATACAAACCGAGGACATGGGCCATTTCACATATATAAAGTCTACAAAAAGGTATCTAACTCTAAGGTATGTTTTGAAATCCTTTTTGACCAAATCCTTAATCGTCATTCTACGCAAGTCTGACTATGATACGGTTTATAGGTTTACTAAAGATGTTTATAGGTAGTACCCTGCAGTACAATTGCTAACTCTTAATCCCAATGTGTTTAGGAAGAACGAGATAACTATTTTATGCATGGATATGACACAAATGAAGGTGCATCAATAATGTATTAACTAGAATAATACCTGTGGTATCAGTCAACTCGAGAAGGGTGTCTAGCACTGTCATGGTGAATGCTTGTCCTTGTCTCGGATTATTCATCTCTTCTCTAGCAGGCCTATACTCTGGTGTCTGGCCCTCCAAGGCTGGTCCCTCATGATATTCATCTAAGGGAAGTGGGTGTGGTGCATCTGGCCTGAGAGTTATTGGCCCTCGTAACTGTTGCTGTGATGGTGCTGGAGCTAAACTGTGTGGGGTGTGTCGGTTGGGACAATCTCGAAGTTTATGCTCATTGGAACCGCAATTGAAGCAACACTTTAGTCGCCGACGACAGTCCTTCTGCTGGTGCCCTCTCCTTCCACAAAACTGGTAGGTTATTGTACTTGGAACTTGGTAGGGCACGGTTTGCTGTTGATATTGTGTAGTAAGTCGTCGTTCGGGGCCTCCTGAACCAAGTTGAACTGGAAGGTCTATCGGGGCATAGTATCTTTGATTTTGTTATGCCTCCACGTGAAGTATCTCCTGACTTCTATCTTCTTCTAATACTACGGCATGCGAAATTCTGGATTGCATAGTAGTGTGTGTTTTAAGCTCGGGCCTTAATCTATTATGAAACCTTTTTGGCTTCTCCTTTTCCGTTGGCATCAATCCCTCAGCAAATCTGCTTAGTCGGCTAAATTCTGCATCATACTCGTCAACCGACTTATCGCCTTGTTTGAGGTGGAGGAACTGATCATACAATACATTTCGAGCAGCGATTGGAAAGTACCTCTCGTTGAAGAGTTTGTGGAACTCTTCCCATGAATGATTGGTACCCAAGCGCCTCTCCTCCGCTTTCCACCAATGATGGGCATTGTCCTCGAGTAATAAATCAACTGCGGTCATCCAATCTTCTTTAGGCAACTGTGACGCCCTTAACTTCTTCTCGGTGCTGATAAGCCATGAAGAAACTTCTAGTGGGCCTTCGGTACCTTTGAAAGTCTTCGGATTCATTTGGGTAAAATCTGGAATACTGCCTACGTATGAATGGGGCCCTGGTGGAGGTGCTGGTACTTGGGATGGTGGTGGAGATAGGGGTCTATTACGTGGGACCATCACGTCTTGTCTTAATAGCTCATTTGCTGTCACTGAGTCTGTAATAAAGTATAAAGGAACTGATTGGTATCATCTCCAACAATCGGGGGCATAGGCATCTGCGGTCCAGCTTGAGGTAGATTCTGATGAAAAGGTGATGGAGTATACCCTCCCTGGGGTGCAGGGGTCTGCTGAACAGGCTGAACTAACTGGGGTTCAAAGGCTTGGGGATGCTGAGCAGTAGGTGGGGTCGTCTGGTCTGGCTGAGAAGGCATGGTTGAGGTTGCTATAGGATGCTGTGAGTGAATTTGCTCCTCTTGGGCTGTCGAATTTCCTGGGGTGATGGCAAGTGGTGCAGCTTTACCGCTATGAGGATTCATTTTTCTGGCACGAGATGTAAAAAAAATTTGTTAGAACAATTTTAAGCTAGATGCAAGTCAAGTAGTCATTGAGAGTTTGAAGAGGAATCAAGGGAGGTATCAAGCATGTGGATGAGATTCCTAATTTCTAATCCTCTATGCAGGCTCGTATCAACACAGTTATATAGCCGATACGATATGCTCTGACCTGCATGGGCCACCACAAAAACAGATAAAGCCCCAGTCCCAAAATACGTAGGACTAGGCATACGAAACATGCCAGCTGCATGCATACGAAGAATACTCCAATATGTGGAATCCTCGTACGCATACATAAGCTGTAAATTACAGGCCAATCACAAAAACATTATATCTCATCCACAAAATCACAAGAGAAAATAATAGTCCAGATAGTATCAAATAAAAGAGTTAAAAGATAGATAGCCGGGTGGAAACAAATCCACTACCAAACAGCTGTAAATATAATCTAAGATACTAGAGTTCAACTTCTCAAAATGAATGAAAGATGCAAGTAAGGAAAGAATCAGACATCGACAGAGGGTGAGATATCCTCGATAGAAAATGAAGGAGCTAAACCGGGTCCGTGCTTCTGAGACAATCCTGACCATCTACACTTGGAGAGATCACCAGGTCCTTAGCGGGACATAACAAGATACAGAAAAACATGCCATATAAACTGAATATAAACTGCTCACAATAATCCGGATCATAACATGGTTCAGCACTTTATCCTCGAAGCACTGAACCACACCTACAACCAAACAAGGACAAGGTGTGGCACAATAGTTCGTGACAAAATACTGTTCCAAGCCATGAACGCTATAGTACACAACCATATGGAAAAGTACATACACCTACGGATAAAGGTCATCTAACCATTCTAAGTGGAATGCATTTTAAGAACAGTTCATGGTCGCATGACTACCGGGTCAAGTCAGGAAAATACCAATGCAGTACAGTACCTCAGTAGCAAGTCACAACACCATATACTATTCCTCAGTATCGAGCGAGTCTATAGCGTATAGTCTACCTATCGTTCCTCAGTAGCGAGCGAGTCTACGATAGATAGGGTGGTAGTCAACTTCCAATCATATTCTCCCCGCCCAATGCCGACTCATAACTGCTAAGTCTTCTAGCATGCAACTCTATTAGCAGTTATTTCCTAACGCACGTCCTCACGTATCGGTGGCCAACCAACTACGCAAGTACGAGACCTTTATGAGACTCGTGATTCGTGTAACACATGTGGCAAGGCCAATGAATGCATCATAACATAGGGTAGTCTTCTTAACTTTAAGTCGATGCATAATAATAAAGTAATAAAAATAAAACTAAACAGTTAATTGCATAAAATATATCAAGAAAGAAAATGACAATAAGTAAGAAAATAAAACTAAATCAGCATGCTAACTGGCAGTAAATGAGCAGAATATAATGGCAAGGTATCTTGCCTGAGGGTGGTACGAGATGTAGCAAATCCGACAGTCAGAATCGTCCACACGAAAGTCAAAATCCACAAGGAGCTCCGGATGCTGAAACAAACATCACGAACGAGTTTGGAATAAAAGATATGCCTAGAAAAGGCCTGTCCAAATGTTAAATTCTGGAACAGGGATAAAATCGTAATTTCGGGTCAAAACGATGTCCGCCGTTGGACCCGTTTTGCACCGAAATGCGTGCCAGTACCTACGGTCTCTAAAGTCAACAAACTACATGTCTACAGGTCAGGTTTGAGGAGACGAACTCAACGGTATGTCCAGTTTTGGATTCCGACGAGCCATGCACAAATTTGCCTGTTAGAGCGGATAGCGGGCCCGCCAAATAGGTGTTCCACTCGACCTTCTCAGAATCGGACCAAACTTGGCATATACGACCAAAAAAATAATACGGTCCTGCTGGCGCAAGTTTTGTCTCGTTACGACGAACATACACGAAGTTATGGCCAAGTTTGCAAAAGGTCGATACGGGGGTATCTTGACGGATACGTACTGATTTCGTCGCGCACACGCAACGAAATCGAGTTCTGTCAGTTCCCACACGTCGACAACATCCATACGTGACTTTTGATACGTATAGTGCACGACCACATCGCCCGGTTTGTCGGGGCGTACGCCGTATCGGTTAATTTTTCTAAATTTCAACTTTTTGTAAACAAGTTTTTCTTTATGTTTAGGTTCAGAAATTTCTACACACAGAAAATGAAACTATAAACTAAATAATGGAATTTAAAGTACTATATGGGGTCTAAATAATTGTTCAAAAAGTTTTTCGAAAAGCCTACTGGTTTGACGGGAAAAAGCCCTTGAACAGGGGTACATGTAACAGTTTTAAACTGTTGAAAAGCCAGTTTTTGTGATTATTTGAGTCAATTTATTTGACTCGATGGTCCAATACTGGAGGAATCTATTTGTTGGATCGTCTAGAGGGTTATGTAGGCTAACCATAGGAGTTTACGACTTCAAAATTCATCGTGCACAAAGGAAGAAAACTCTGCGTGAAGGAGCGTACCTTAATGTCTAACCGAACAGAGCCTTGCTCTGTTCTGGACGGGTCGGCGCCTCCACGGCGGTGCGGCAGCCGTCGTCGGCGGTGTGCAGACGACTAGGGGGTGCACGAAGGTTGCAGCAGGGTCGAGGTTGCTCCTCAAGGGATTGGATGTGGAGGAGTTCGGATTTCCTAACTCGATTGGCCGCTCAGTTTATCGAGAATTTCAATCGAATTTAGTAAAATTTTCTTTTGCGATATGAAGTTGGTTTTAATACGATCTAGTCGAGAACTGGGTTTAGGATTGGATAGAAACTAATTTTGAAAGATTTAGTGAAGTTTCAATCAAAATCTTCCAGGGTGTTTTGTGGTTCGCGGAAAGGAAGAAATATGGTGTAAGGCGTCGGGTTTTAATAGTACTGTTCCTTAAAGGAATAGTACAACGTGTCCATATTTGTTTTATTTTTTTATTTTTTTTATTTTTTTTCATTGAGTTTAAAAGGGGGGGTCGGGTTCCCCTCTGGAAAGGGGCTGAAGGAACAGTGCGTGGCACTGTTCCAAGTATTTATTTATTTAATACTTTTTTTTCCTACGCCGAGTGCTTTCATGGAACAACTAGCTCGGCTGAACGAAAGCACTGTTCCTTGGAACAGTGCTGACGTCAGCATGACGTCAGCGTATTTTTTTTTTTACAACAAAAGATACAAATATATATATATATATATATATATATATATATATATATATATATATATATATTTTTTTTTTTTTTAATATATATATATATATATATATATATATATATATATATATATATATATATATATATATATATGTATGTATTTATATATATATAAAACTCTAGTCTAACCACATAATTCATGAAAATATTTTCATATATATAAATTCCTAAAATACCTTGGTAGCATTTATTTACTCTATATTTAAAAACTTACTTAATATTGAAACTCTAACATCATTAAACCAAATATAATTTCCAATTATTTCTGAAATCAGTAAATAATTCATAAAAAGAAAATTATAAACACGTATAAAATATTTCCTAAAAATAATTAAATATTATGACAAGTAAATTTAGAGGAGTACGACGCTAGTCAGGGCACACGATGCCACTCGTCGTACCTCATTGTCTAGTTAATGAGCGTAACAAAACATTAGTACGACTAAGACTTTTTTTTTATAAATATGTATCAAATAATTCCGAAAAATATTTTCAAGCATTATAGTATAATAATAAAATCTTTTGAAAATTCTGGGGGTTTACAATTGACATTCCTCCGACTCCTTAACTTGGGACTCTGATACCAGTATCGGCCAAGCCTTCAAACAGATACTGTCCCTCGATATGGTCTTTGCATATACTCCAGTCGAGAGACCAAATACTTGAATTCTTTGAGGATGAACCCTGGGTTCAACGCTTGGGATCCCAATGGGAATGGTGCTTCAAACAGCGCGAACCTCCCACTAAAGATGAGGTCATCAAAGTTGAGCTAGGAGATGAGGCTTCCCCTAAGTCAATCTTCATCAATAAATGCTTGACTGGAGAAGACAAAGAATCTCTGATACAGCTTATCCGAGAGTACATCGATGTCTTTGCCTGGAGCTATGAAGACATACCGGGTTTAGACCTACAAGTCGCCATGCACTGTCTCAACATCTTACCCAATGCTAAGCCTGTCAAACAACAACAACGTCATTTCCGTCCCAACATCATGGATGCTATCGAGAAAGAAGTCGATAAACTCATAGAGAGTGGCTTCATTCGCGAGGAGCAACATCCCGAATGGGTGAACAATATTGTCCCAGTCACCAAGAAGAACGGGAAGATTCGGGTCTGTATAGACTTTAGGGATCTCAAGTCAGCCTTTCCAAAAGACGAGTTCCTCCTCCCGATCACCGATGTGATGATTGACAACACTTGTGGCTTCGAGCGTATGTCCTTCATGGATGGTTTCTCCGGCTACAACCAGATTACGATGTTCCATAAAGATAAAAAGCATACTTTATTCCAGACTCCAAAAGTGATATACTGTTACACGGTAATGCCCTTCAGGTTGAAGAATATGGGAGTAACATACTAGCGGGCTATGAGCACCATATTTCGCAAACACCTCCAAAAAATAGTAGAATGTTATGTTGATGACATTACCATTAAAAGTAAGAAAAAATCCAGCCATTTGGACGACTTGAGGACGGTATTCGACTTGATGCGGACACATCGACTAAAGATGAACCCAACCAAGTCTTCTTGGGAGTCCCTAGTAGCAAATTCTTGGACTTCATCATCATAGCTAAGGGTATTCATATTGACCCTGAGAAGACTAAGGCGATCTTGGACATGGCTGCCCCGAAGAATCTCCGTTAGCTTTGAGGCCTACAAGGATGCTTGGCATATATCAGAAGATTCATAACAAATCTCTCTGGTCGATGTCAACCCTTCACCAAACTCATGAAGAAAGGAGTTACGTATGTCTGGACCGAAGAATGCCAGTGCGCCTTCGACGACATCAAAAAGGACCTCACTAGTCCTCCAATACTGGTGGCACGAGTCATAGGGAGGCCCCTCCTACTATATGTCTGAGCTATGGACCTTCCTCTCGGAGCTTTGCTAGCCCAAAGAAGCAACAAAGGCCACAAACAGGCAATCTACTATCTCAGCAGGACCATGATTAGGGCCGAGCATCGGTATAATCCTGTGGAGAAGGATTATCTTGCTCTGCTCTTTGCCATCCAGAAGACGTGCCATTATGTGGCCGGACAGACAATCCACGTCATCTTCCGTGTCAACCCCCTCAGAGTCCTTATGACTAAGCCAGGGGCTTTAAACACGCGATTAGCCACATGGGCGATACTTTTGACTCTTTATGACATGGTGTTCGTCCCACAAAAGGCAGTCAAGGGCAAGCATTGGCTAACTTCTTGGCGGTGCACCCTATGCTAGAGGTATCAAAGCTCTACGATGACATTTCTGATGAAGTCCTAGAGTCTAATGCCATCTCAGATAACACTATTCGGCACATGTTCTTTGACGACGCTTCAAGAACAGGACTGAAGGGCGAGCTCATCGCAATGGTCAGAGTCGTTCTTATTATCCCCGACGGCCTAGTCATCCATCGTGCATATTCTCTCATAGAGTCATCCACCAATAATGTTTTAACACTCTCATGATTAGCTCCAGCTTGCTAAATAGTTGGGGGTTGACTGCATCGAGGCCTATGGCGACTCGAAACTGATTATCTATCAGTTTCGAAGATAATACGAGTTCCGGCATAAAGATCTGGTTCCTTACCACCATGCAGCAATCGATATCATTTCTACCTTCACAGGGTTCTCTATAGAATATGTACCTCGGTTGCAGAACTTGGAGGCCGACGCACTCGTTGGTCTCGCCGCTTCTCTGGCTGCTCCTGCTGGAACCTAATGTACCGTCACGGTGATGGGTCGAGAACTGGTTTACCCAAAGAACAATCTACATACGTGTCTCAGTTACTCAGTACAAACAGATACTAATGTGGACATTCGGGATTAGCGATTCCTGTTCATTGACTATGTAGTCTACGAAATCCTATCCGAAGACCCGAAGGAAGTTGCCTCTGTCAAAAGACGCTTGCTCCGGTTCTTCTACGACACGACTACCAAAATATTGTATCGTCATTCATATGACAGGCTTCTCTCACGATGTTTATCCAAGACAGAAGCGCAAGAGGCAATTCGAGAGGCGCACGATGGCACCTGCGGAGCCTATCAGCCTGGTCCTAAGTTGTAGGACGACTGCATCACATGGGCTACTACTGGCTCAATATGATGGCAGATGCCGTTGATTATGCAAAGAAGTGTCGGATATGTCAGTTGCATGCTGACTTCATCTACCAACCTTCTGAGTTTCTATACCCCACGGCGGCCGCATGGCCGTTTGAAGCATGGGGAGTGGACATCATTGGGCCGATTAGCCCGTCCTCCTCCAAAGGACACCGGTTCATCCTCGCCATCACCGATTACTTTTCCAAGTGGACAAAAGCAGTACCTCTGGCTGAGGTGAAAACCTCGAACGTGATTAACTTTGTTAAACATCACGTCATATACCACTTCGAAGTTCCCAGGAGGATTATCTAGGAAACCGCCCTCAGTTCGTGAGCCACGTATTCCATCGGTTCTGTGATAAGAATCGAATACAGAATGTGGCGTCAACGGCTTTTAATCATACAGCAAATGCACTAGCTGAAGCATTCAACAAGACTATTGCCAAGATGCTCAAGAAAGTCTTATCTTCTAATAAGCGCGACTAGAATGAGAAGTTGGGCGAATGTCTCTGGGCTTATCGCATGACTATCTGGACACCCACGGACAACACACCATTTTTCTTTGTCTATGAGAGCGACGAAGTGCTCCCTATGGAGATCCAGATCCCGTCTTTACGGGTAGCCATCACCAACCAGCTGACCGACGAAGACAATCAACGCCGACGGCTACAAGAGTTAGAGGCGTTGGACGAAAAGCGTCTGCTAGCTCAACTACGGATCGAGCTTTATCAAGCTCGAATTTTCGAGGCCTTCAACAAAAAGGTTCGAAAAAGAACATTCCAAGTGGGTGACCTCGTCTTATCAGTTCGAATATAGATAATAATGACTCACAAGACGGCTAAAAAGTTTGAGCCCAAGTGGGAAGATCCGTTCATCATAGAGACGATCTACTCTAATGGGGCCTACCGACTGGCCAAACCTAACGGAGACTTGCTAATGATGCCAATCAATGGATAGTTCCTAAAGAAATACTATGTTTGAGCTCCAAACCGACATTTATTTCTGCATCCTCCACAGATGTTCATGAATTCTATTAACGAATTCACCTATTTCATATTCCTCCAGTAGAAAAAATATTTCACATCCATACTACCTCTGAATTGTTAATCTACACCCTAACGAAGTTCATGTCTACCACGTCCATATTACCTCTGAGTAGTCGTTTCTTCCATAATAACCTTGTATTGTCATAACTATCTAGAAAATATTTTACGTCTATACTACCCCTGAATTGTTATTCTATACCTTGTTGAAGATTGTGCCTACCATGTCCATATTACCTCTGAGTAGTCATCTCTTCCATGATAATACCTTGTGATTGTCATAATTATCTATAGAACCTTTCACGTCCATATTATCTCTGAATCGTTCTATACACCCGTAGAGTCTATTCTTGCCATGTCCATATTACCTCTGCGTAAGGAAAATCCTACCCCCAAAAATTTTGTTTTTACTATGTCCATATAACCTCTGAGTAAAACACCCTATCCCCAGCAGAGTTATTCCCATCCCCTCACGTCATACTACCTCTAAGGGAATCCTCACTCTTGTACAAAAAACATACATCAAAAAGACAAGCAGAGAAAGAAACCCCAAATTTCCATTCATAAAATAGAAAGGTTTTTTTCCTGCTACAAGAAGAGTCTCTCGAAAAGCGAGAGACATAAAGACGAAAGGATGTCAGCATTGAGAAGACCGATGCAGGAGTTCTTCCAGTCGGCTCCTCAGAGAAGCAACTTGGGACCCAACCAGTTTTTTGGCTCGAAGCTCTGCCTCCTGACGTCGAGCAGCTTCGTCATCGAGTTGGGACAGGTCTTGGCGTGCAAGGGCCACCTCCGCCTGACGAATGCTAATATTTTCTCTCTCCCGAGCCAGGGTCTCGAAGCGTTGGCGAAGGACCTCTTACTGGTCCTTCGACTTCTCCAACTCACTTTCGGTAAGAAACAAAGTCTCCTCTACTTCCGGATCTGTTCCTGGAGGGCCTCATACTGTTCTTCCGAGGCTGTACGATGGCAGTCCTAAGCCTCTTCAGCGTCGGTCACTACTTCAATATTGGCCTCAACCTCGGTAAGTCTGACAGTCAGGGCCTGACATTTTTGCTCATGCTAGAAAATATGAAAGGCTATTTTCTCTAGCTCTGCAGCATCCTGGGTCGAAAGATCACGCTCAAGATTGTGAAGCTCTGAAGCGATGGCTTCCAATTTTGCCAGCAGATCCTCTATCGCATCCGCCTTCGCCTCACACTCTGGATAGTCGCTCAAGGCCACCAATTGGCCCCCCACTATAGACCAGGCCCATCAAGGCAATTGGTTGTCCCATAAGACACCCTCTATACTATGCATCAAAACATGACAAATTGTGCCCAGAATAAGGTTGGTATAATACGCATTGTCAGCCAAACTCATCAGGATCACCGGAGATGCCACAATAGAAGGTCCCGGAGTAGCAATGGTAGCCAACATGCTGAAGTACGTGTAGGCAACTCTAGAGGGGAGTGAATAGAGTACTTGTGTCAATATTGAACAATTAAAAAAATAACTCTATTCAATCCCAACTAGCAAATGATTAATCAGAGTATAAATACGAAAAGTAAATAAAGATCAGAGAGCATACGCATATACAACAGTTTTTAACCAGGTTTCCCTCGTGGAGGACTAGTCCAGGCCTAAGAACTCTAGCTCAGGATTAAAATCCACTATTTGTGAAATAGCTTTGCAATCACGTGCCTTTACTCAGAAGAGCACGCCAACTTCTTGAAAGATCGCTGAGGCGAAACTTGGAATTTTCCAAGTGACTTCTTCAAGACTCTTGCACACAAACTTCTAATTGATTCACACCGAGCACCTTGTAGGCTTGGGAAGTTTTGTGGCTAGTAGATGAGAAGAGTATAGCTCTTTAGGATGTATAGGCGATAGGAGTAGAAGAGAAGAGAAGATTGGATGATTTAAAATGGAAGAAAAGGGTGCCTATATATACTAGTTTTTGGAGGCAGACTTCGGCCAGAACTCTGTCCAAAATATTCAAAATTTTGGCTATTGTACAACTTGCAATGAACAATCCCTAAAAATTAGCTCCTAGAAATCAGGGAACAGAGTTAGGCCCGAACTCTGTGTTGGGGCAGAGTTCGGCCCGAACTCTGCCTCCTTGGAGACAGAATGCTCATGGGAAGTTGTATGGCTTTGGCAGTTTGGCTTTTTATTTGTAGAGCTTTTGGTTATCTAGTCTATGGTTGAGGTACTCCGTGCGACTCAACGTACAATAGCATAGACTCAATCAAAGTGTCAAAATATAGACTTTCGATGATAAGTTCCAGTAGTATTCGTCGAGCAGTCGTCGATGATGATTGTCTGACTTGATATATGATAGTTGTCTGATTTGTAGCTTGATGATAATTTATGTGTCGAGTTGGATCATGCCAAATATCGTTTTGTTAATTATCAAGATTAGGTTGACTGTGGTCCAGTTTGGGTCAACAATCTCCTCTATTTTGGTAATTGACAAAATTGCTATATTTGTGTGTCACAACAATCATACCTGGACACATATATAACTCTCCCGTAGATGGACATTTCGGCTCCCCCGTAAATAGAGAATTCTTGATACAAGTACTAGTCTAAACAATATAACACATAGCACAAGTATTTATCCAAAACATATTCTTCCCATTTGGCATTTAACAAAATAAAATATAAGCTCCCCCGTAAAAAATAACCACGGAGAAAATATGCAATCACACAACCAAGGCTCAGATCCAAACTAACAAATAATTCAAACAGAAGCTACATAAGCATAAAGTAGTACAAAGGAAAGAGTTCAACTACATAACAACAGAATGAAACTACAAAGAGCATAAACAAAATAAATCTTAAGCATCAGTAGCAGCATCATAAAAGGGACTACGGCCGTCACGGAGCACGGGAAGGTCCAGCAGAATCCGATGGGCCGCTGGCAGAGCGACGATGATCAACAAACGCTGCATCTGGATCCAAATACCTCCTCACCCAAGTGTCGTCGATACGGTAACCTTCGCGAGAAGGGTCCCGTACCATGGGGTAAGACACTGTAGGAAGAGTAGCCAGGGAGTACTGGATGTTATGCAGGGTATTGCTGATGGCCGTCATCTGTAAGGTAGTACAATAATCCATCTGAGTCCAGCGATCGTCCTCCAAGTGGAAACGATCTCTCAGCATAGTCTGAATGGACTCAAGGGTAGCAGGTGGCTCGGGCTCAGGTTAGCCAAGAGCAAGAGGATCAACATTGGCATCAGACTCGGAGTGCTCAGACTCAGCAGGGGACTCAACAGCTGCTAGAAGCCTCCGTGCCTTAGACAGATAGGCAGGGGCAGGAAGGAACTGACACTCATCAAGTGAAATATAGAACGCACGAAAGATTATCGACAAATACAGGGCGTAGACCAATGATCGGGGTCTCGTCCGTGCATGAATCATCCAGTCCATCATCGTGCGCGAAAAGTTGAAAGGGACATGGAAGTTTGGATGGTAAAGTACAGAGATCTCAAGATAAGATACTTCATCGGTCGATCCTGCATTGGGCAAGATCATTGAGAAAATAATTCGATGAAGTTCATAAAAATACGGGTTAAGATATTTAGCCCGTAGCTTGCGGGGACGAGTGTTGGGAGTACACAAGTCATCCTTAAAGCTCTCAAGTGACGATCCATTGGGAAATTGAAACTGTCAGGCATCGACAAGTTTCTTCCAAGAATTGGTTTTCGAGATCTCAAGATATTCCGCAAGCTCAAAGTCATCAAAAGAAATGTCAATACCGACGACACGAGAGTTGTATCGTGTGTCGTCAAAAGTTAGGTTACAATAGAACATTTGGATGGCATTCAAATAGACTATAGATGAGTTAGTAAGTAACTCATCTAAACACAGATCATGGAACAATGAATCATAAGCCGAAAAGATAGTAAAATTAATCGGATGACCCGCATACACACTCCGTGAACGAAAATCGATAAATCGTTCGTTGGAAGCCTCCAATGATATAAAAATTTGTTCATTGAAGGTGTTGGGGTCTTGTGGTGGTGGTGGATTAAAAAGAGGATGGATTGGAGGAGCAAAAGAAGGAGGAGGATGAGAAGATGATGCACCATCACTCCTTCTTCTCTTGCCTCTACCAAAGAGTCTTGGAGGCATGGAGAATTTTGAAGTTTAAAAAGGAAATATAAAAGAATAAAAATTATACCTCACCCAAAGGAGAACAGATGGAAGAGATTCCCCCAAAAGCTTTAGATCTTGAGTTTGGGCCAAAAAAGAGCCCTAAAAGTAGTATTTCTAGGGTTAGGATTTGAGGAAATTATGTTTGGAGGAAGGTAGAAGAATAACAAAGTAAGGAGAGAGGGTTTGCTCTTAGGTTTAAAAGGTTTGGGGGCAGCAAGTCAGGTTAAATCCTGACCATCGGATCAAAAGAATGGGTGGCTGAGAACCAAAGAAGGTTCTGTGACCATGGACACAAAGGTCGGCCCGAATTCTCTATGGGGTAAAGTTCGGCCCGAACTCTGCCTCCATATGCACAGAACACTGGAAATTTTGCAAAATGGCTAAGTGTTGATGGAAAATGAATAGAATTTGAAAGTTTGAATTAAATAAGTCATAAACGTAATTAAACCTTATAATAAATAATAATTTAAGATAGCGATCATTACGATGAAACAGCCATGGGGTAGCTATAGGGGCCGGATCCCAGCTAGCAGTAATCCGAAGACTAGTGCACCGTATCGCTTAGGCTTTTAAGCCTTGTTGTCAGAAGGACCCTTTCGGCTTGTACCCATAACAAAGTCACCATAAAGATATATGTCATAATCGTTATTTACGCTGGCCAATTTATTTTATGACTGTTTCATCCAAAATTCCTAACTCACGATAGAGAAAGTTGAAGCGCTCTTCGGCCAGTGGTTTGGTAAAGAAATCTGCTAGATGCTGTTCAGTGTCTATGAATTCTAAATTAATCGTGTCTTGTTGTTGATGATCACGTAAAAAGTGATGTCTAATCTCTATGTGTTTAGTGCGTGAGTGACAAACTGGGTTCTTAGTCAGATTAATGGCACTAGTGTTATCGCAGAAATTAGGTATGTGCTTGAAATATAAGTTGTAGTCTTCAAGGGTTTGCTTCATCCACAGAATCTATGCACAAAAACGACTAGCTTCAATGTATTCAGCTTCTGTTGTGGATAGTGCGACAGAGTTCTGCTTCTTTCTAAACCATGAGACTAACGCCTTTCCTAGCAAATGACACGTGCCGCTGGTACTCTTACGATCGACTTTGCATCCCATAAAATCAGCATCGGAATATCCGATTAAGTCAAAGGAAGTGGTTTTGGGATACCACAAGCCTACCGTAATAGTTCTTTTAAGGTATCTAAAGATATGCTTAGCTGCGGTCATGTGTGATTCCTTAGGATTGGCTTGGTATCTAGCACATAAGCAAACACTAAACATAATGTTGGGGCGACTAGCAGTTAAATATAATAAACTACCAATCATACCTCGATACTTACGTTGATCGACCAATTTGCCACTTTCTTCAGGTTCCAGCTTTGTGGTAGTAGCCATAGGGGTGCTGATCGGTTTGATACTTGTAGAAGCATAGAAAATATGGGGTTCATGCAGATAACAACTGACCGCATGGAGTACTTTGGAACAAATTGGTCGGCATAAAGAAGAGCCGTATGACAGACTCGGGATGCCCCCTGCGGCCCATCTTCACCAGAATGATTTGAGCCACAGAAAGAATATTAATTATGCGGCCAAGATGATCAACCCTTCTGATAAAGCTGGCAAAACTCTGTCAAAATTTGTAAAACTGATAGCTCTGACAGCTCTAACAACTCTGACACTCTGACAAAAAATAAGATAAGATGTGATCAGACAAGATGTCAAGTCACCAGATTGGACATGGCCATGTGGCAAGAAGGACTGCGACCCGAGCTGCATGAACCTTATGCGGCTCAATCCATGCGCTTCATACGGCCAAGGGTGACTGTAACCTGAGCTGCATAAGCTTTATGCGGCCCAGAATACAGAACCTATACGGCTCAAAAGTCCCCAAGCTACATACGGACTAAGGGAGACTGCGACTTAAGCCGCATGAGTCTTATGCGGCCCAGCATGGCCAAACACTGAAAGGCCTATGCGGTTTAAAATGACTCAAGCAGACTGATCCTATCCTGCAATAGGACACATGGCAAGCTGACCAAGACTCAGCCACCCAGATTTGTTGCAACAAAATTTTAACAAGTTACCAGGTGGCGGCCAAAGAGCGGGTCTTTGTGTGCTGTTGTAGCCACGTGGTCATGTGGCCATCTATGCGGCTCAAGATATCCATTATTATAAATAGCAGGGTACTACACCCAGGCAAAAGGCTGGCAACCTACGAAGGGCAATTTTTTCAAGAGCAAAGATTATGTCAGATAGTCCAAGGAGTAAGGCAGAGTTGCTACACTTTCCCGAGCCTCTATCGTCACCCCCCATAATCAAAACTAAACAATTATACTTAGATTATTTCCTAGGATTTCTTTCTAGGCTTTCTTTTGTACAAGCGAGTTTGTAATCAAGTTCAATTCCTCTATAATTTTTGTTCTTGATATTTAATGGCAAATACAATGACGACTATGCTGGAGACATCCTTGTCTTCTTATGAGAAGTTGGTGATGCAATCTGACACGTCCAAGCTCGGTTCTACGCAGTAAATGCTCGTAGTTTGTTTTGACCAACGAGCATTCGAAGAAATGCTCTCTGATGGGAGCACCAGCCCATCGCAGAAGCGAGCCAACCCAAAGAGAACCCGCAAGATGTCGAAGCACAAAACTGTTGTCTTCGACCAGGTACTCAAAGAAGCTGCTTCTGCGGCCCAAGACGGTGATCAGGACTCTAATATGGCCTTGCTTCTAACCGTAGAGAACCCCACTGTCCCCAAATCCAGTATAGGAACACTACGATGCTAAGTTTTTGGGGACACAAGGGAGATGGTCCATACGGCAGCTGACTCTGTACGCAGGCAGATGGTCCATATGGCAACCAACTCTGGCTGCAGGCAGATCGCCCATGAGAGAACTAACTCTGGCCGTAGGCAGATTGCCCATGCGACAGCCAACTCTGGCCGCAGGCAGATAGCCCATACGACAGCCAATCCTGGCAATAGACAGAGTATCTCATGCAGCCCTGTCAGAAAATATGACACCTACGCACCCGTGTGCTCGGGATACCCGAGTCCACAAATTGGATACAAAGGTAGATCAATCCGCTATCGACTTGCAAGAGGTGATTACTCACAAATGCAAGGAGAAAGAAGCAACCTTGGCATGCAATGAGCCCCTCTTGGGACGTCGTTGCACCGAAGTCATCATCAACTGCTGCTGCGATAAGTCGACACCACCTGAAGATTGGCAGTCCATTTTTAAACGACTGCGGCAGCCAGCACCTTTCCAACAACAACTTAAGAAACAAGTACAAATTTTAAGAGACGAAGAATTTCCTTTCGTCTGCTGTAATTCAACCCGGAAGGTTCTTCCGACAAGGGAGGAAAGAAGACAGGCTCTTCCAGCCTGGCAATCTCCGCCAGCATTGCAAGAAAACTCTCGTCTGGAGGATTGCCATCGACAACCACAGGGGGTGTCTACCTAGGCACTCGATCCAGAAAGAAGCTTCCAACACCTAGGGGTGCATCCTTGACCTCCTTGGGGGTAGATATCGCCAGGGGTAGCAGTCCCCTCAAAGTATACGACAACCCGGTGTTCCAAGAGCATACACAGGAGGTAGTGGTCCACTGGAATTATGCAACAGACGTGGACTTTCCTGAGGATGACCTCCTTTGCCAAGACGATACAGCTTCCTGCACAGGGGGTAGCACCCCTTTCGTGTTCGAGGAGAAAGACATTCCGATATTCCCCTATAATTTCTTGGTACGAGGATACGACACAGAGAGCAACTCTGCTACGATCCCTTCCACCTCTACCCACGTACAGACAGTCTTTATGGCCGATGATGATCATGAAGCGCCTACTGACCGAAAATGTCTAGAAGTATTTGAAGCCATGCTTCTGTCCTTGGTCATGTCAGTAGACAAAATTAAAGCTGCCTTGCTGACTCAACCAGCAAGGATGTCTGGACAAACAAGCTTGGGACCCGCAGTCAACGCGGACTCCAACACGACCGCTCCTCCTTTGGGTGATAATCCTCTACGAGCCTCCACTCCTTCAGCTACAGATGAAGCAAGGGAGGCAAGGAGAGAAGTCCAGGAGCTTCGATTAATGTCCAATGCCCGAGACTCCTCCCGAGATCTCAGAATACGACAGCCATATCCTGTTGTGTGGAAAGATGTTTTTTTTTTGCCATGGTACAAACCGTTTCATATTGATTCATATGACGAGAAGACCTCTGCTAGTCGGTATATGACTTATTTTGAGGTCACAACCGACCGCTTGTCGCACTGTGTAGAGCCTAAAAATTAAGAGGCACCATCCATTAAAGTCTTTAATCATCTGATGACGCCAAACCAAATAAGATGCCAGATCATCAAGTTGTGCAGCATCAGGTTACGCCATCACCAGGTTATGCTGGAGTCAGGGTGCACCGAGCGACACATGGTGCACTTTCTCGAGAAGCTGTAACGATGTCATCATTATCTGACAACTGACAACATGGAGATTAAGGAAAATTCCTTCGAATCCCGCACGACATGGCGCTCAAGAAGACTTTGTCAGCATATAATTAATACTAACAGCTGGTTCACGTAAGTTACTGAATGGCACAAGGATTAATCAGTACAACACATAAGACCTAGTCAAAAGGTGCTAGTCATTAAGTTATGCCTATGAGCAGCCTGATAAATTGGCGCCACTTGATCAACTCTTAATTTAAAACAGGATAACGTAGCATGCAAGCCATCAACTTCGTAGAGCATGTCCACTACACTGCCCACGACCACACGCATCTCAATCAAATAATGCCATGCGTCTACAGTAGTTAGTGCAAACCGCTCGCACAGGTTGTTGTATTACGCCCACGCGCAACCTGATGAAGCTCGTGCAGAGTAATCAAACAGTGTTCAGAACAGAGTGATATGGCGTGCAAGCCACTAACTTCGCAGAACGTGTCCATTATACTTTCCATGACCATGCGTATCTTAATCAAACGATGCCATGCATCTACAGCAGTTAGTACACCCGTTCGTGCAAGTGAACAAGAGGCACACAATCTGAAGCCCGTACAACCCAGAATAACTACTACTAAATGGTTATTTTATGAACTCTATAGATAGGGTTTCAAATAACTCTAAAAAATCAAGAGTGATCATAATTTCCTGCTAAAGTGCTGCTGCATTCTCCAGAGGCTCGTGTCTTTGATATCACATCTTCCAAGGGATAAAGTGATCGTCTTCAGATCAGATTCCTATAGTTGTACTTCCCCAAAAATTAATTGTACTCCTGTACTCTTTTTCTTAGTTTGTAATAAAACTTTTGTTCTTTGCAAAAAAATGGCGACTCTGCTGGGGAAGACTTTCTCCTCCGACGAGAAAGTGACAACTCAATGTGATACCGCGTCAATCGGCAAGACGCAGAAGACCCTGGTCGTTAAATTCGACCAGACAGCCTACGAGACTATAATCAATGCTGGGGGTGTCATGCGCACTACTGCTGTAGTTAAGAGCAAGACGCGCTCTGTCTGGACTCCTAAGGCCTTGGCGGCACAATCTCCTGCCTCTGTGCAACTCGTACCCATCAATGTTTCGACGCAACCTAAGGGAAATAACCTTTTGGCTAATCCCTCCACTTCTCCGATTCTGAAATTGAAGGAGACTCTGTCTCGACACACTGCTGTCCAAAACAAGGGAAAGCGCCTTTCAGCCCTCTCTTTCCTGGCGTAACCTACATATGTTCCTACTTCTGCGCAACTCGTGCCCATCAATGTTTCGGCGCAACCTAAGAAAAATAGCCTTTTGGCTAATCCCTTTACTTCTCCGACCCTGAAATCAAAGGAGACTCTCTCTCGACACACTGCTGTCTAAAACAAGGAAAAGCGCCCTTTGGCCTTTTCCTCTTCGGCGCATTTAAACCCCTAAAATTTTACTGTACATTTTTTATTTTTTGCCTATTATTTGTTATACAAATTTTCTGCTAATTATAGATAATATATATAATATATACACTAAAGAGTACTATGAGTTTGCTATTTTGTCTTAGGAAAATAAATATGTTATGTATAAGGTACTGAATACTTTTTACAATATATAAAAATATAGTATTTTGTGTAGTAGACATTTTTAACATTTTATATTGGAAGTTTGTTTTTATTATTATTATAGAATATGCATTTGAGAATATAAAATATACTAATTATATTTAGTGTATAGAGATGATAATTTTTTATATAGTAAAAAAATCTATGTGCAAAATAATGGGTAAATATTATAGAAAATATTCTTTTAGATTTTTTTCTTGAATTTATTTAAATGTATTATTTATATTTTCTTAGCATTTTTAGTTTTTTTATAAAAGAAGAGTTTATATAGTTAAAACAAATGTGAATAAACAGTAGCTGTAGCTACTGTTCATTGATCCCCTTCCCCCGATAGAGTTGTACAGAACATTGTTCTGTATAAAAAAAACCCCGATTGATTTGAATCAAATTCAAATTTTGATCAATATTTGATCAAATATTTTCTTTGAATCCCTTAACCTATTCTCCTCTAAGATTGAATAAAATTCAGTTTGGATTAGATTGGAATTCTAAGTTCGATATATAAAAGGAAAAAAAGAGAGGAAACGAGTATACACCTACACTATATTTTGAAATTCTGCTTCGTATGGCCGAAACTCTCGAACCCTAACAGTTCCCTAATCATCCGACACCCTTGCGTGTCCATCCCACAGCCTGCACGCCGTCGTCGTCAGCCACATCGCCGGGAAGACCCTCAAGAACTGACCCAAAATAGGGAGACTTTATTTTAAAACAGTCCCAGGTACCCCTCTTCCGATCTTAATTCCTTGACTTCTACTTGATTATATTTGAATCTACGAACTCGTGTAGAAAGCCTACCTGAACCACTCCATGCCCCAACAATTGGATTTGGTAATAGTTGATCCACAGATCCAGAATACCGGTGCAAAGTTCGGCAAAAACTATTTCAAAAATACAGTTTATAGGCTATCCAAGTGCCCTGTTTGAAGATTGCTCTTCATCAACCTATTAACAATTTAAAATTTCTATTTAAACAAACTTGTAGACAACTAGTAGGACTTCGAAATCTAAGAAAAATCTGTTTTAAAAATAATGAAAACTTAGAAAAACATCCCGATACGGCATGCGCCCCGACAAACTGGGTGACGTGGTCGCACACTATATGCATCAGAAGGCGCGTATAGATGTTGTCAACGTGTGGGAACTGACGGAACTCAATTTTGTTGCGTATGTGCGATAAAATCTGTACGTATCCGTCGAGATACCCCCGTATCGACCTTTTACAAACTTGGCCATAACTTCGTGTACGTTCGTCTTATCGAGACAAAATTTGGGCCAATAGGACCGTATCAAAATTTTGGTCATGTGTGCCAAGTTTGGTCTGATTCTGAGAAGGTCGATTGGAACGCCTATTTGACGGGCCCGTGACTCGCTCTAACGGGCGAATTTGTGCATGGCCCGCCGGAATCCAACTCTGGACATACGGTTGGGCTCGTCTCCTTAAACTGGACCCTAGACATGTAGTTTGACGACTTTAGAGACCATAGATACTGGCACGTATTTTGGTGCAAAACGAGTCCAACGGCGGACATGGTTTTGACCCAAAATTATGATTTTGCCACTGTTCCAGAATTGGACTTTTGGACAGGAATTTTCTAGACATATCTTTTATATCAAACATGTTCGTAATATTTTTTTTAGCATCCGGAGCTCCTTGTGGATTTTGACTTTCGTGTTGACGAGCCTGATTGTTGGATTTTGCTTCTTCTCGTACCACCCTCAAGCAAGAAACCTTGCCTTATTTACTGTTTATAATTAGATGCATATTTATTTATTTATTTGCTACAAATTTATTGTCTGTTTCCTTCACTTGGATCCATGACTTGTTTTTTATAGTTCCTTTGTTTACTTTCAGTTCTTTCTCTTTCTTTGTTTTTAAAATGCACGTGGACCTAGCCTTAGCGGACTACCTTCTGTTAGCAACCTTGAGAGGAAGAAGACAGTTAAATGTATGGGCTACCCAAATTCTAAAATCTCGTTGTAAATGCATATTATAGTAGTAGTATCGCGACTGTCACTAGCCTCGAGCTATGTGGACTAATGGGTCACATGGGCCACTAGCCTCGAGTTATGTCGGCTGATAGTATTGGTACTTGACGTTTGCATGTTGTGAGTTGTTACCTTGTCCTGGGGGAGTCAGCCTTCACCTGCACATACATCGAGATGTCTTCTAAACTGCCTACTAGAAAGGTTAGGAGACGTTAGCCGATTTCATGTTCCAATCATGGCATAAAAAATGTCACATCACGGAATAGTATGTTACCCCTTGTCCTTGTTTGGTTGTAGGGGTAGCCCACTATTTCGATGATGGAATATTGAGTCGTGTTTTGGTTTGCACACTTATTTTTATCTTTATTTTATGGTGCATTTATATCCAGTTCATATGGCATGTTCTTCTTGTATCTTGTTACGTCCCTCTGAGGACCTGGTGATCTCTCCAGGTTTAGGCGATTTCCCGCAGGAGTATGGCTTGGCACTGGATCCTTTATACCTTGATGACGAGGCATCTTCCGCTGATATCTAGATTTATGTTATTCTTTGAGACTCTTAGTAGACATCTACTTTATTCGAGATGATTTTCATAGCTGTTTGGTGTTGGCATGTCCATCCGACTATCTTTTTACTCACCTATTTACTCAATTTGGGACTTCTTATATTTTATGTGTGTGCTGTGGATGAGATATAGCTTTATGATTTACTGGCCTGTAATTTATATTATTACAGCTTATGTATATACATATGAAGATTCTATATATTGGAGTATTCTTCGTATATATGCAGCTGGCATGTCTACGTACTTGGTCCTAAGTATTTTGGGACTGAGACGTTACATATTTTTATGATGGCCCATGCAGGTCAGAAAATATTGTTGGGTTATATGACTGTGCCCAACAAGCCTGCAAATAGGAATACGAATAGTATCTCATCGATGGTTATTACCTCCTTTGACTTCCAAACTTTTTGAATTCTCCTTGATTACCTGAATTGCCACATATCTAACCCTTCTTAACATCATCCTATTTCGTGCCTGATAGAGGTTAGGACGATGACTTATACTAGATAGACATGTTCCATCGTTCCATCATTACTAGCTTAACTCTTATAAGTTGGGTAGAATGCCTTACGACCTAACACTTCCTTGACCGTAACCATGGCCTCAGACCAGAAGACAGTAGGACGGCTGTATAGACACGAACCCCGAACGAACTTCAATTTTTAAAGAACGTGAAATTTTTATATTCTTTTATCATTATCTTGTGTACTTATGTTTTACCATCTTGACAAATGCTGCTATTATAGCCTAGATTTGTAAGCCTATTCATTTTTTGAGCTTGTTCATGACATATATGTTATTGGAGGTACCCCACTAACATATTATTTATCAGAACCCGTGCATGATGGTCTGATCAACCTAGTACACTTGGTTCGCTCTTCATAAAATTATTCAATGAGATATAGTTAACTTGTTTCCCTAAAATCTCATCCGCAACTGCGTTGACAACTCTCCTTCAACTGCTTGACCTGTAACTTATTTGAATCTATTCTAATGTTATCCTATTTTCGTGCCAGCAGTATGGATCTACAAAGCAGACACAGCTCTACCTTGGCCCTCACATCTGATGATGCGTCTACCCAGGAGGAGCAGAATCCTCTAATGACCCCGGTGACTCCGTATCAGCCAGGACACCCGCAGACTACCATAACCCCATCAATGGTACTACAGGAAACCCAAATGCCACCAGTCATCTAGACTAGGCAGTCTACCGTAGTACCATCCGAGGGGAATATACCATCATCTCCACCACCATTCACTTAGAAGTATCCACCTCAATGCGGACCACATATGCCTCCACCACCAGAGGATGGAAACCCTACTGCACAGTTCATGTATACCATGATACATACTCAGTGGCAACAAGCTGAACTGATGAGTCAGAGCAAGACGGAAGCACTAACTCGGCCCCCACCTCCACCTCCGACACAGGTACCATCACCAGCTCTACATCCATATGAGGGTTCTATCAAGGACTTCATGGATATGAACCCCAAGCCCTTCAGAGGTACCGAGGAGCCACTAGAGGTCACCACGTGGCTTATGAGCATGGAGAAGCTACTGAGGGCATCCCAGTTGCCAACAAATGATTGGATGACAACAGTAGACTTGCTTTTAGAAGACAATGCCCATCATTGGTGGGAAGCCGAAGAAAGACGCTTGGGATCCAATCAAACTTGGGAAGAGTTCTACAAACTCTTCAATGAGAGGTTCTTTCCTATCCATGTACGCGATGTCCTCTATGATCAGTTCCTACACCTCAAGCAAGGAAACATGACCGTAGATGAGTACGATGTAGAATTTAGTCGACTGAGCATATTCAGTGAGACACTGATTCCTACTGAGCAGGAAAGGGCCAAGAGATTTCACCAAGGATTGACACCAGAGCTCAAGAAGCATACTACAGTGCAGTCTAGAGTTTCTCATGCTGCAGTGTTAGAAGAAGCTAGAAGCCAGGAACTCCTTACCAAGGAAGTACAACAGGCTCAGAGACGCCATATTCTAGCAACTGGGCCAAGCAACCTTATCCATGGTGGACCAATCAGACATTCTATGACACAACAACCACCAAGAGCATCACCCTATCCAATTGATGAGCTTCTTACATGTTGCTTCTGTTATAGAAAAAGTCATATCATGAAGGATTGTCATCGCAGGTTAGGACAATGCATGATTTGTGGCTTCAATCATTACTGTAAAACCCCTAAATTTCTACTATATTTTTTTTTAAATTTGGTACCGATTTAAAATTTTGTATTTTACGTCGCGTAATCGTATTGTACGTCGTGCACGAAATTTTATTGCTCGACGAGTGCGAATATGTGCGAGCGTACATATTTTAGAAAAACATTTTTTTATGGTTTCAAAATATTATATGTAATATTTAATTTAGCTATCAAAATTTATGATTTTATTTTTGAAAAGCCTTTTGTTTAGAATAAATAATATTTTTAGTACATGCACATAATTCATAAATATTTTTGCTAGTTTGTTTTAAATAAAAATATAATTTTCGAAATTTATTTATAATAAAAATTTATTATTCAAAAAGGATATTGATAAATATTTATTATTTTTGAAATTATTATTATTGGTATTTTTGGAAAATATATTTGAAAATTTTGTGTCCATTTTAAATCTTGATTTGAATTTATGCATTTATTTAATTAGTTAAAAATTTGAAATTTGATTTATCCTATTCGTTTTAAACTAAGAATTAATTTAATTTAAATTGGATATTTAAATTGAAATTGGATTTGGATTTGAATTTGGATTTGATTTAAATTAAATTTGTGAATTATCTAAATTGGGTTTGAACTAATCCTAATCCTTATCTTAATGGGAATTCCCACATCCTATAAATAGGCAGGTACTCCTCCATTATTTTTCCACAAAGCCAAAATTGTTCCACAAATATTTCCACAACCCAACCCGTGCATCGTGTCGGTGTCCCCCTTTCCTTCCACTATTTTATTTCTATTACAATTATATTTTCACCTCTTCGTGTCCACATGTCGGACACGATCTTGACACAGCAACCCAGCCCGTGTCGGACACCCCGACACAATCCAAACTCTAATCCTAACCCTAACCCAGCACCGTCTCCTCTCGTCATCTCCGGTCTGCGCCTACCGCCTCCGACGTTCCCCGTTGGACTCGTCCCCCTCCTCTGCTACCAACTCACAACCACCACCACCACAGCCTTCAACCACGACCACCATCCAACTCGGACCACCATCGTACTCACCACCAGCACCGGCCAAATCTCTCCCAGCGTCCCCGCTCGCCATCGTCCTACTACCACGACTCGGACTCCACCGCCAACAACGGTTGATGGAAAACCACCCGCCCCCACCATCGGCAACACCATCACCACCAGCCAACACCATCCAAACCCCGACCGACCTCTCCAGACCCGCACCCCCGCCTCTACCATACTTCCGTTATGACCACCATCCTTGTCCCCGGACAACAACCGTCAACCCGACACTCACTGACAGCTACCGCCGCCAGATCAACCCGACCGAAAAAACCCCAAATTCATCACAGCACAGAAATACCAAAAATTGGAGAAACCAACTCACCTTCATGACCGCCGGCGAAGCAAGCCCACGTCGGAGCTCCGCCACGCGAGCCTCCGTGCGTGCCCGACTCTCCAGCCTCTTCCAAGCATCTCCACCCGTCTTCCACCCTCGCGGAGCCACCGCGCCACCGCCACCATCCTAGCCGAGCACCCGACCACCGGAAACCCCCGCTTCCTCCGCCCCTCTCGGCTCGTCTGCCCCGGCAAACCCTCTTCCTGAAACCCTCCATGCCGCCGCCGCGTACTCCAGCTCCGCCGCGTGCGTTCCCCTTCGGCCGACCGCCGTACAGCGCCGCGCGGTCTCCTTCCAGTCGCCACTCCTCTTCCCGCACGGCGCCGCTCCCTTCTCCGGCCATGACTTCGTCGCTCACTTCTCTTCCTCCCTCTCCCTCTTGAAAGAGGAGAACACCCTTGCTCTCTCTCCGCTCCCTTCCTCTCCCTCTAGCTTCTCTCTCTCTCCTCCTCCTTCTGTTTCCTTTTTTTTCATTTTTTCTTCTTCCATCACTGAGAAAGCCATTTGAGAGAGCCATCACTCTCTTTGCGAGCTTCGAGAAAGCAGCTGCAGTGGTATAAAATTTTTATTTTTATTTTATTTCTTTGTTTGTTTTCGGTTGTTTTCTTTTGTGTTTTTTTTATTATTTAAGTTTTATTCATTAATGATTTTCTCTTCTCCCTAGTATTTATTAATATTATTATTATTATACTTATTATTATTATTGTAATTATTATTATTATTATTATTATTATTATTACTCATATTATTATTATTGTTATTATTACTATTAATATTTTATTGTTATTATTATTATCATTATTATTGTATGAGAAAAAGGATATTAATTGGCGTTATTATTTCTTTGGATCTACCACGACCTATATTTTGTTCTCATAATATTGAGATATTTCAAAATATATTTTTATGTTATTTTATAGTGCCTAATTACAGTTTTGCCCTACAAAGAGTTTCTAGTATTTTTCAAATATTTATAAATAATCAAATATAGATTTTTTTAGCTCAAAATCCTACTTTGACAAACTTAGGGTATTTTTGCCTGAAATGATTTATATTTTTCAAGTATTTGACTAAAAACTATTTTACTACCAAAATATTTTTAGTATTATAAATATTTTCTAAAAACTCGTATATATATAATATATATACATTATTTCTTTGATTTTTCTCTTGTCCGTATCCAGCCCATTATTCCTATTTTCTCGCCAAGTTTATACCATCCCTATATCGTCCCTAACCAAACTGACCGTTTTGGACCCGATGCACTGGTCTGTACCACCATCAGAGGTCACTATGTACAGTTGTTGCACCGAAGTCACGGTTCATGCCAGCTTGATCATCGCAGCACACCAGGCGTACTACCAGGCAAGACACCTTGCCATTCGCTATTTAATTATTTTAGCTCATATTTCATGCATGTTCATTATTTTCTTTATGCAAAATAAACTGTGATACATAGCATAACTGTTAGAATTTACTGTTCAGTTTTCTGCTGTGTATTATTTTTCTTACAAATTAAACCTAGATTTAAGGGACCACCTTGTGTGTTGCATTCATTGGCCTTGACACGTTATAACACGAGGTTGTGTGTCGCATATAGGACACGGAAGTGCGTGATTGGCTGGCCACCAGTACGTACAAGCCGTGCGATAGGAATAACCGCTAATAGAGGTTGCATGCTAGTTTGACTTAGCGGTTATAGTGGTTTGTGTTGTGGATACAACACAGTAGGCATTGGGCAGGAAGGACAATTCCTTAGCGTATGGGCTTCGATGCACTTCCCTTGTGACCCGGACTCTCCGCTGGAGATACGGGGTTGATGACCCATGCTCTTCCTGCTGGGGCCTCTGGTGCCCAAAGGGGGACTACGCCGATCCTATTTAGCCAGGGCCCATGCGTAGGAAGGATTGTTCTTAACAACATTTTACTTAGAATGGTAGGCTACCCTATCCGTTAGGTACGAGTACTTTTGGTTTGGGTACTTGTATCTCACCGTGACTTGGAACAATAACTTGTCGCGGATTAGTTCGTCACATCTTGTCCTTGTTTGGTTGTAGGTGTGACTTACTACTTCGATGAGAAGGTATTGAACCTTGTTGGGGTCCGGATACCATATCGGATTTTTAGCATAGAAAGATACGTCGCCGTCAATTAGTTTACCATCTCCTGTCCTTGTTTGGTTGGGGGGATGGTACGCTCGTTCAGTAGGTGCGTATTGGACTATGTTATAAATTCGATTGACTTATTTATTTGAGCAATATTTATTCAGTTTATATGGCATGCTATTATGTGTCTTGTTACGTCCCTCTGAGGACCTGGTTGTCTTGCCAGGTGTGTGCTATTGTCTTTCGCAGGTGCTCAAGCTTTAGCCGTGATCTTCGCTAGTTCTTCGAGGATGATTGCATTTGGATCGTCTTCGCTTCGCTCGCCACTCATTTCATTTTCTATGTACTTTTACTTATTTTTTTGGTAGTGGATTTGTCTCAGCCCAACATATTGTATCAAGACAAATTTATTCTCATTATATGATCTTTTATTCATTTATTCTGTGTGGATGAGATTAGTTATGGATCTACTGCATTTTACAGCTTATGTATTTATACGAGGCTTCCATATATTGGAGTATACTTCGTATGAATACAGCTGGCATGTATACGTTCCTAGTCCTACGTATTTTGGGACTGGGGCGTTACAATTACAAGGCCCGAGACTGTATAGAACAACTAAAGGCAGCAAAACAACGGATGCAAGGACCCATAGCACCAGGACCAATAGCAGAGCCCAATCAACCATCATATGGAGGTTATCCTAGAGGATCATACTTAGCTGACCAACCTATACAAATTAGACAGGATGGACATGAGACAAATGGACAAAGGCATGGGCACACATTTAGCATGGCTGTGATAGGCACCTATCCTGAGGTTGGAGATTTAGCAGGTATTATTCTAGTTACACCATTTATTTGTTTTAGACATGGCTTAGCATTAGAACAACACATTCATTAGCTTGGTCAACATGCATAGCATAATACTTGCCTTAGTATAAATTACTAGTTACCAGCGGCAATGTATATGCAGTACCTTCGACACCATTATAAATTTATTGACTATAGTCTAGCAATCTTATTACAAAGATTTATGACTTAGTAGTTAGAGATCCTTACATGATGTACCTTAAATTTTTTCCCATCAATAACCGTCTTGTGTGCTATAGGAGAGGGAATCATTCAATTCTCCCAGTACACGTATCATCATGGCATCCCTCGCCAACTTAGAAGCATAAGGATGACATACGTAGTCGTTTCTATATTGTTGAAATTCAAAGCAAGACCTTCGACTTGACACATTTCCTCCAATCGAGCAAATAACCAAGTAGTTCACAACGTCTACTTCTATCCGTATCTCTATCGCTACTCCTACCGTGACTTTGAAAGTTGGAGCACAACACTAGCATTTTTCTTCAATAAATTCTATATGCGAGCCCTAGACGAGCAGACCTCCATTTAGGCATATCATGTGCCACACAAACACGTTCCCTTGTACTTTATTTTTTGATACGACTTTCGGGTCAAAACGACCAACTATAACCATTACCGTAATACCGATAAACTTTTCGACTTCGATTGGAAACCCAATTTCGACTAAAACATTTCGACCCAATATATGGTTGTGATCTACTCGAAGCCCACTATGTACATGCCACTAAAGTGCCACTCAATTGAGGTCCCATATGCTACTTATACACAAAATTCGTAAAAGGCACAATTTCAGACTTTTGACACCTATTTAACCAACCCGACTCGGAACTAGCCCAACCACTTGAGTTAGAAACTGTTCTAGGTTACCCTAACCTAGTGAGGATGGTTTAGATTGGTATAATGAGATTTTGGCTAGTTAATACAGATTGAACCCAAGACTCCGTCAGTATGAAGTCCCATCTGTACCATTCGTCTCAGTTATATTTCATCCAAATACAATTCCTACTGTCTTGCTTACGCATAGCTATATTCCAGCAATGTTAATTCGGTAAAAAAATATATATTTTTTGTTACCGGCCAAGAACGCCATGGAAATATCTAGGTTCACCTAGAATCTATGACAACGGTTAGAAATGCCCAATATTCTCGTACTATTTTAGAAATCAACATTTTTGGAAGTCTTGAAAGGACGATTTTCACAAATGAGCCAACTTCTATAAGTTGGGTAGGACCTTGCACCAAAGATAAGCTTACCTTGTAGGATATGGAGCCAATGTGGATTCTATTTATGACTACCGCTCCATCTTTTCGAAAATCAAGTTACGATCCGACGTACCTGCCCTCCCTTGGTATTTAGTTTTGTATTCTTGATATTAAGATTTTTTATTTATTTTTGAGGACGAAATTGTTATAAGTTGGGTAGGATGTAAACCCCTAAAATTTTAGTGTACATTTTTCATTTTTGCCTATTATTTGTTATACAAATTTTATGCTAAATATAGATAATATCTTTAATATATACACTAAAGAGTACTATGAGTTTGCTATTTTGTCTTAGGAAAATAAATATGTTATGTATAAGGTACTGAATACTTTTAACAGTATATAGAAATATAGTATTTTGTGTAGTAGACATTTTTAACATTTCATATTGGAAGTTTGTTTTTATTATTATTATAGAATATGCATTTAAGAATATAAATATACTAATTATATTTAGTGTATGGAGTTGAAAATTTTTGATATAGTAAAAAAATCTATGTGCAAAATAATGGGTAAATATTATAGAAAATATTCTTTTAGATTTTTTTCTTGAATTTATTTAAATGTATTATTAGCATTTTCTTATCATTTTTAGTTTTTTTTATGAAAGAAGAGTTTCTATAGTTAAAAAAACAAATGTGAATGAACAATAGCCGTAGCTACTGTTCATTAATCCCCTTCCCCCGATAGAGTTGCACAGAACATTGTTCTGTATATAAAAAAACCCTATTGATTTGAATCAAATTCAAATCTTATTCAATATTTGATCAAATCTTTTCTTTCAATCCCTTAACCTGTTCTTCTCTAAGATCGAATTAAATTCAGTTTGGATTAGATTGGAATTCTAAGTTCAATATATAAAAGGAAAAAAAAGAAGACGGAACGAGTATACACCTACTTTATATTTCAAAATTCTGCTTCGAGTGGCCGAAACTCTCGGACCCTGACAGTTCCCCAATCACCCGACACCTTTGCGTGTCCATTTCGCAGCCTGCACGCCATCGTCGTCGGCCACATCGCTGGAAAGACGCTCAAGAACTGACCCAAAATAGGGAGACTCTATTTTGAAACAGTCCCAGGTACCCCTCTTCCGATCTTAATTCCCTGACTTCTACTTGATTATATTTGAATCTATAAACTCGTGTAGAAAGCCTACCTGAACCACTCCTTGCCCCAACAATTGGATTTGGTAATAGTTGATCCACAGATCGAGAATATCGGTACGAAATTCGACGAAAACTATTTCAGAAATGTAGTTTATAGGCTGTCTAAGTGCCCTGTTTGAAGATCGCTCTTCATCAACCTATTAACAGTTTAAAATTTTTGTTTAAATAAACTTGTAGAAAACTAGTAGGACTTCGAAACCTTTTTGATAGATTTCTTTTTCATCTATTATACCGAAAATTATTTACTATTGAAATCCAAGAAAAATCTGTTTTAAAAACTATAAAAACTTAGAAAAACATTTCGATACGGCGTGCGCCCCGACAAGCCGGGTGACGTGGTCGTGCACTATACGCATCGAAAGACGCGTATGGATGTTGTCGACGTGTGGAAACTGACGTAACTCGATTTCATTGCGTGTGTGCGACAAAATCAGTGCGTATCCGTTGAGATACCCCCGTATCGACCTTTTGCAAACATGGCCATAACTTCGTGTATATTCGTCGTATCGAGATGAAGTTTAGGCCAACAGGACTGTATCAAAATTCTGGTCCTGTGTTCTAAGTTTGGTCCGATTCTGAGAAGGTCGACTGAAACGCCTATTTGGCAGACCCGTGACCCGATCTAATGGGCGAATTTGTGCACGGCCCGCCAGAATCCGACTCTTGACATATTGTTGGGTTTGTCTACTCAAACCAGACTCGTAGACATGTAGTTTGATGACTTTAGAGACCATAGATACTGTCACGCATTTCGGTGCAAAATGAGTCCAACGACTGACATCGTTTTGACCCAAAATTATAATTTTGCCCCTGTTCCAGAATTGGACTTTTGGACAGGCATTTCATAGATATATCTTTTATACAAAACACGTTCGTGATGTTTATTTCAGCATCTGGAGCTCCTTGTGGATTTTGACTTTCGTGCTAACGAGTCTGATTGTTGGATTTTGCTGCTTCTCGTACCACTCTCAGGCAAGATACCTTACCTTATTTACTGTTTATAGTTAGATGCATCTTTATTTATTTATTTGCTGCAAATTTATTGTCTGTTTCTTTCAGTTGGATCCATGACTTGTTTTTCATAGTTTCTTTGTTTACTTTCAGTTATTTCTCTTTCTTTGTCTTTTAAAATACATGTGGACCTAGCCTTAGCGGACTACCTTCAGTTAGCAACCTTGGGAGGGAGAAGACAGTTAAATGTATGGGCTACCCAAATTCTAAAATCTCGTAGTAAATGCTTACTACGGTAGTCGTGTCGCAACGGTCACTAGCCTCGAGCTATGTGGACTGATGGGTCATGTGGGCCGCTAGCCTCGAGTTATGTCTGCTGATAGTATTGGTACTTGATATGTGCGTATTATGAGTTGTTACCTTGTCCTGGGGGAGTCAGCCTTCACCTGCCCATACATCGAGATGTCTTCTAAATTGCCTACTAGAAAGGTTAGGAGACTTTAGCCGATTTTATGTTCCAGTCATGGCATGGAAAAATGTCACATCATGGAATAGTATGTTACCCCTTGTCCTTGTATGGATGTAGGGGTAGCCCACTATTTCGATAATGGGATATTGAGCCATGTTATGGTTTGGACACTTATTTTTATCTTTATTTTATGGTACATTTATATCCAATTCATATGGCACGTTCTTCCTGTATCTTGTTACGTCCCTCTGGGACTTGGTGATCTCTCCAGGTATAGGCGATTTTTCGCAGGAGTATGGCATGGCACTGGATCCTTCATACCTAGATGACGAGGCGTCTCCCGCTGATATCTAGATTTATGTTATTCTTTGAGACTATTAGTAGACATCTACTTTATTCGAAATAATTTTCATAGCTGTTTGGTGTAGGCATGTCCACCCGGTTATCTTTTTACTCACCTATTTATTTTATTTGGGACTTCTTATATTTTGTGTGTGCTATGGATGAGATATAGCTTTCTGATTTACTGGCCTACAATTTATATTATTACAACTTATGTATATATACGAAGATTCCATATATTGGAGTATTCTTCGTATATATGTAGTTGGCATGTCTACGTACTTGGTCCTATGTATTTTAGGACTGGGGCGTTACAGCGCAATTTGTGCACATTCCTGCTTCAGCACAACTTGCGCAGGGTCATGCCTTGGCGCAACCTGCACGAACTTATGTACTAGCGCAATGTAAAGAGAAGCACTCTTTTCCACCAAATCAGAAGCTTATTGAGAAATCACTAAATCAAGGAAAAGGCTCTTTAACTTTTTCTCATTCTGCTCGAGTCGTTGACTGGATGGAAAGTACTGTTGTCCTTTATAGAGACAGCCAAATCTCTATCGGGAAGATTAGTTCCATTCATAACAAACCTTCCATTCAAAAGGGCATTATGCCGACTCCAAAGAGATCAGAGCAGGATCTACCAACCTTATGTATTTCATGATCCTGACGAGGCAAACTACTAGTATCTCAAGTAGATACACAAGCAGCTCCCCTGTCAAACTTATGCACCTATATCAACAGGTGCCAATTAGGCTCAACCTCGGGAAATCACAAGATTCATCAAGCACAACCCGCACCAGTTGCTAACTTACACTAAAGGAAGAATGCTGAGGTGAAAGATCTTATGGCTTATGATAACCAGCTTAGCACGTCCTTGTACACTCAAGGTACAGGACATCTCAAAAACATGAACCATGTCCCGAATATCATCAAGGACTATATTCCTACAACTTCTTCCCATCCTGTTAGCGACCTCCGTGAACACTTAATGCAGAAGCGAAAGGTTGTAAATCCATCCCGTCCACTGGTGGTTCAACAACAAGAACATCATTACAACCACCATCATGAAGTTGTCATCAAATGCTGTTGTCAGTCAGCCAAGCGGTCCGTCTTTGACCGTTTGAATTATGTTCAGACTCCCGAACCAATCCTAGTGGATGAAGATGAACTACTCTATACTTCTATCAACATGGCATCTTGAAGCACTAGGGGTGGAAAACGTCCAGACGTAATGCGTCCCGCAATCCTAGTCAGCAATACTTAGATCGGATTCATGAATCTGGTGAAGGAGTATACCAATATACTAGATTAAAAAGTCGAGACACAATCGGTGAAAGGAATCTTCTTAATTCAAACCAAGATTCCATCAGTCAAAAAGATATCCCTATCACTTATTCTGGGGATAGTTCTTTATATGATTTTAACGCTGATAGTAAAAGTTCTGAAAGGACCATTCTTTCCACTAGCTCGTCTTCAAAGGCTAGAGAAGTGACTGATTATGCCTGTTTGCCATTAAATATCAAGCACAACAATTTACAAATGAATTGAACTTGATTCCAAACTAGCTTGTATAAGAGAAAGTCTAGAAAAAAATCTTAGGAAATAATCGAAGTATAATTGTTTAGTTTTGAATCTGGGGGGTGACGATAGAGGCTCGAGAAAGGGTAGCAACTCTGCCTTACTCCTTGGACTATCTAACGCGTTCCTTGCTCTTGAAGGAATTGCCCTTCGTAGGTTGCCAGCCTTTTGCAGGGGTGTGGCACCCTGCAATTTATAGTGGTAGATATCTTGAGCCACATGGATGGCCGCATGGCCATGTGGCTACAACAACACACAAAGACCCGCTCCTTGGCATCCAGCTGGCGACTTGTTGGAATTTTGTTGCAGCAAATCTGGGTGGTTGAGACTTGGTCAGCATGCCACGTGTCCTATCGTAGGATAGGATCAATCTTCTTGAGTCATTTTGAGTTGCATAAGTCTTTCAGTGTTCGGCCATGCTGGGCCGCATAAGACTCATGTGGCTTAAGTCGCAGTCTTCCTCGGTCCGCATATAGCTTGGGGACTTTTTAGCCGCAAAGGTTCTATATTTTGGGTCGCATAAAGCTCATACGGCTCAGATTGTAGTCACCCTTGGCCGCATGAAGCATATAGATTGAGCCGCATAAGGCTCATGCGGCTCGGGTCGCAGTCCTTTTGGTCGCATGGCCATATCCAGACTGGTGACATGATGTTTTATTTGATCACGTCTTATTTTCTTTTTTGTCAGAGTGTCAGAGCTGTCATTTTTGCCAATTTTGACAGAGTTTTGTCAGCTTTATCAGAAGGGTTGATCAGCTTGGCCGCATAAGTAACTATTCTTTCTGTGGCTCAAAAATCAGTCTGGTAAAGATGCGCTGCAGGGGGCGTGTTAAGTCTGTCATGTGGCTCTTCTTTATGTGGGTCAATCTGTTCCAGAGTACTCATGCTATTAGTTGTGATCCGCATGAACCCCATATTTTCTATGCTTTACAAGACTCCCTTCAAAATTTTTAAATTGCAAATTTGGAATGCTTTGAATAAGAAGCGTGGACATATGTCAAGCCGCAAGAAAATCTTCGAGTCAGGAGAGACGTCGTGCCACAAGAACATTTTGAGCCACAGGGACGTTTTTGGGCTACAGGTAGATCTTGTACCGCAGGAAGATCTTGTCTGCCAGCTGTCAATGCTGTATTTAATGCTTTGATTTGTTTTTTGATTTGGGTTCTTTGTTTGAGATAAAGCTGACGATTACTAAGAATAAAATCCCCAAACGTCATCATTATCATTAATGGGCTCGAGAATTGAAATGACACACTTTCGAAAGAACTTTATAAATATGGGTTATTCGGAGAAAGAGATTTTTCTCCTTCACCTTCTTCTCCTTCGTCTTTATTGTCCCTGTCGTGCTTTCTGTTTAGTCATGGCTCCAAAAGCTTCCAAGTCGACTGACGTTGCAGCCAAAGGAAAGGGACTCACCTCTCCGTCGAGAGCTGCCAATTTTACTTTCATTCATCCTGACGTGCACCCCCCTATCAAGGGTAAGGACGTCGGAAAGACGACGACTTTAATTTCTTTAAATGGCCGTATCGCATATTTTATGCGCCGGCCTGTCATGCGTCGCCTCTCCGCGTCAGGCATGATCGATGCATGCCCTATCTCATTGGACCGTATGTATTTTATATGATAGGGCCGCATGGGTTGAGCCGCATAAGCGTTATTGACCCGTATGGGTACCTCGTAATGGGGCCGCATGAGCGCTATATAACTGACCCTGTCCAAGCCGCGCATAAGTAACCTACATAAGTGCTTCCTTGATTGATCCGTATGAACACTGCATAACTGAACCGCATAAGTGGCTCAAGACTAATCCGCATGAGTGCCTCCTAACTGGACTGCATAAGTGCCTCCTGTTAGAGCCGCATGAGCACTGTGTAACTTGGACTGCATAAATGCCTCATATTTGGCCGCATGAGCACTGCATAACAGAACTGTGTAAGTGCCTCATGATTCAGCCTCATGAGTGCTGCCTAACGGGACTGTACGATTGAGCCGCATGTATCTCATATTCTTGAGCCGTATGCACATCCCTCATAACTAGGCCGCATAGGTCCTATTTGGCTAAGCCACATAGCTGAAGAATAAACTTTGTTTTCTTCTAACTATATTTCTGCTTTGTCCTTTGTAGTGACCTTGTCCATAGCTCCATCGGGGGAACTCTTGATAGGATATGCCTAATATGCATTGGGTATAAGATTTGACCAGATAGTCGAATGTGTGTCATCCCGGATTACCCACAATCAACCTGAAGACAGGTTAAGGAAGATCAGGAACCAATCATTCTTTTACATACTCAGCATGATGAATTTCGGGAACTAGAGGACACTCATCTGAAGCTTGCGTTCTTATTTAGAGATGCTATAGCTGTCTCGAACCCCCGCATACTGGAGCTATCTAAGAGCTGGTATTTTATTTCCAACGGGATAGCGATTCACCTTTCTCAGATGGAACGCCATTTCTTTTTATCAAGTTTTAGCATGGTGCCTATCGAGAGGCGAATGATGGATCCAATAACTCAGGACCGGCATGCAATCTTTGTAGGCAATATCCATTATAATAGACGAGCGTGGTCGGCGGTTGCGACCAGGGAGTCCGTCAGTTGTTCTATCGTCAGACTAGCCCCTGGTAATTTTATAAATAAGTTGAGGCCTAATAACAGGTTCTCTGAAGCCGACACCTTCCTGAACCAGATTGATCGTAATGGATCATATCCCACGGGTAGACTATCGCTGCCGAATTAGATGTATCATTCTCCTCCGTGGGTCAACTTGACACTCTGGATTCTATCGCAGTATGAGGATACTTTACGTCAGCTCGACCTCTACTATGCCATAAGGGGCACCTACAACGGTCTTCCTGTGAACACAAGGCTATTCATAGCACTCCTAGAGATGTACAACCGTCGTATGGGGACCTTTTTCATGCCTGCTGGGAGATGGGGCTTGCTCTCCATGAAATGCATGACGTCTCCAAGTTGACCTGGGAAGACGAGGCTTATATGGAGTATACTCCTATGGATGAGGAGTTTGAGGTTTTAGAGTAGCGGTTCCCCGGGTTCGTTCCCGTTTACCAGGAAGTGTTATGTTATCATAGCATTTGTCAGCAAATATCGAAAAAAAAGGATGATAGGTCGGAAGGGAACCTTCCACATACCAAGACTTGGATTGGTTATCTTTTTAACCTTAGTGCCTCCGGTCGGGTTGCTGTTAGGAGTCCCCAATCTCTGGAACAAGTGGGTCCTCAAGTGCAAAGCACCAAGAGGGTCCGAGCTGCTGGTGACAGGTTCGGGAGTCTGAACGACACTTTTAACTATTTTTATCATGATACACAACCTCTATCTGTTAAGGCCATCCTGGTCGGATACCTGATGATATGGCTAAGGGTTTACGTCGTCTCAACGAGCTCTGGTTCGATTGAGAGGATCAACCACAACTTAATACTTTCGACGATAAAGCTGATCTTTGGAGGCAAGTTGGCTCTACTTCCAGCTACGGTATGCAGCATCCATCGGGGTCTTCATATTTTTACGTCGAAAGTCATCGCTCGTGAACTTACGAAACTCTTCAATAGAATCGAGCTGCCGTATCATTATTTAATGGGTGGCTGCTGATGCATTATCCATCTATGATGCGACCTGGCCCGGAGGGTAATACGACAAGTGACGATGCCTTCATCTATCACTATTGCGACATGCCCTGGAACTGTACCACTTTTCCCGACTGCCGAGGCACTTTTGCTTGGGTGGATAGATACTCTTTTTTGTGTCGGTCCCGTCTTTTACTGAGGAAGAGATGGGACGTATTCACCTTGATAGTTCCGTTGCACCCCAGGCCCTATCTGAAAAGCTGTTTTACTGGCTGTAGAGCATTCGTCCCTTACATCTGCTGTACCGCAACCGCAATATTGTATACTTAGAGCCATACTTATCCAGCCGGTATTCTCGACAATTTAGGTATAGCCAATTATATTTGGATAACCTTAATCCTTGCCTGGGTTTCGAGGGAAGCGTCTTAGATGGTATTCAGGCCTGGCACTATTATTCGGTGATCCATACCCAGGCCAGCTTCATCCTGCCTGACGTTGGGACTTTGGGGCATATCACGTATATGGGGGCCCTTCGTCATGTGTCCGTGAATGCGCCTCCCAACGACTTTGATCCCCGTATCAATTTTATTGTCGGTACAAAATTGGAGGAGCGACCGAGAGACTCCCATAAGAGGACGGGGAAGGGGAAGAAGAAAGTTTTTGACTCTGACTCCGACAACATGGAGGAGGAGGAGGAGGAAGATAACTCTGAAGATTTCCAGCCCTCTATAAGCCCTTTGGCGATGCGCGTGCCTTTCCCTGTATCGAATCCTCTGCATAAATGAAGCAGGCCTAAACCTCTTGTCACTAAGAGACCTCGTTCCCAGAAGCGAGTTACGACTAGGTTCCATATGTCTGCCATCAAGGAAATGGGTAGTGATACTGAAGTTAACATGAGGGTAAGTTATTTCACGACGAACCCCAATATTATCCTTGGAATGGTATCTGAAGGCTCTCCTTTGTAGGCATTGGCGAAAGCAAACCTTCAATCATCAGATGCTGCCTGTGCATTTTCTGCTCTAGGATCTGACCCTGGAACTACGGGGTCTTCATAAATTGGTGCTTATATAATTACGTCTTTGCTTGGAGCAACAAGGGCTGAGGAGGCAGGCGTGGATGGTTCGGGCGCCGCTATTGAACTCACAGGAAATGTGGGGACGGTAGGAGGAGCTGAGACTACGTCTATTGAGCCCCAGTCTTTGTCTCCTGTCTCTGGTAAGCTATGCCACATTCTTACAAATGAGGATATTTTTTGCTTCAAATCTTCTTCGGGTCAAGCTGAATGTTGGTTGTTCTGGACCTATAGGATCTGCTTCTTCGCTACCGAGGGTGGATGTGGCCGCAGAAGAAGGGATAGAAGAGGATCCAGAAGCTGACCTGGTATAAGCAAGAAGTGTCCCCTCTCCTCTTCCAGCTCAAGTTGAGGGGCCTTCCACTGCATTGAGCACAGAAGTCCCGGCTCCTTCAACCTCAATGGTGGATGCGGGATCGATTGAGGCTGCCTTTTCCCCGGAGATTGAACTATCTATTCTGCCTAGTCTTCAGCTCCTTCGGGCTGCAGAAGAGGAGATTGCTACCGTGCGGGAGTCTCGTCGCTCAGAGTTTGTTTCCCTTCTGACATGGTCCTCAAGCTCCGCTATGCCTTCTTCTCACACGCCTTTAGCTTCCTTGGCTGATATTCCTTCGACGCCGTCTTCTTTGGATAATTTAGACGAATCGTCGAGGGATATAGTCGAGAGCTTCTACCGTCATCTAAAATAAGGGGTTGAAGCTACTTCAAGGAGATGGACTTTATTTGTCGTGGCCTATCATTGTGTCCAAGGCTAGATTGACCTACTGAAGACGCTTCCAGGTGGAGAAGGGGCGGCCGTTCTTCTAGATCATAAGCTGGCAGAGGCTGATCAGCGCCTAATACATTTGTGAAAATTGCGGTAAGTTGATGTGTCTGCTGCGGTGGAGCAGGAGCGTGCTTTTCTTATAAAATTTGTGAAAAAGGTAAAGGCTGTACATGAGACGACCAAGCCCACATTGGAGAAGGACCTTCATAAGCTATCTCTTAAGTATTACAAGCTGAACCGAGAGGAAGAGATCTACTTGATTCGTGAGAATGCCACCGTTCGTGCTATGACCCAAACTAACGAGCAGCTCCTCAAGCTTTCGGCCAAGCTGACATCTCTGGAGACTGAGCTCCAAGCCACTCGTCAAGAGGGAGAAGATCTACAAGGAGATTGATGAGGTCACACGAGCCTCTGCCGCTCTAGAGGGTGCACTGAATAAATTAGAGAAAAATTGGCAGGCTCATGCATATTTCGAGGATGCTGAAAAGCTAACCCAAGAAGCTGAACGTAGGGCCAGACTGAGAATCGAGCGCTCAACTGCACAGTTGGAAGACATTCTTACCAAACTGTGCGTTGTTGATGAGTAGTAGCCTTTCCTTCCGCCTTTTTTTGAAGATGTAATGAATGTAACTGATTTCGAATAAATAGAATACATTCAACCCCATTCTTTGTTTGTGGTGTCTGTACCAGAGGGCCTAATACAGCATTTGTGTTAAATAAAGGACATCCCACTGTGGTACTTTTTGTGGACCTATTGCCCTTTTATGTATCTGAAAATACGAGCAAATAGATTTAAATGATATTTTGTGGACCTACTACTCTTTGGTACACCGATGGTGCGAGTAATAGATTAGGATAACTTCTGTGGACCTATTACCCTTTTGCGCACTAGCGGTGCGGGTAAATAGATTTGAAACAAAACCTAACAGAGGTAATATGGACGTGATAGGTTTTGTGGTCTTAATACCATGTCTTTTATCCCGAGTTGGGTACAGTGCTAAGTCAAGAGACTATCGATATCAGAGGTAATATGGACGTGATACACGATAATCAAGAATAATATTTTTTTTGATGGACCTATTACTCTTCTGTGCACTAGTGGTACGAGTAATAGATTTTGAGATAAAACTAACAGAGCTAATATGGACGTAATAGGTTTTGTGGTCTTCACACCATGTCTTTTATCCCGGGTTGGGTACAGGTGTTAAGTTAAGAGACTATCGGTATCAGAAGTAATATGGACGTGATACACGATAATCAAGAATAATCTTTAGTGGACCTATTACTCTTCTGCGCACTGGTGGTACGAGTAATAGGTTTTGAGACAAAACCAACATAGGTAATATGTACGTGATAGGTTTTGTGGTCTTAACACCTTATCTTTTATCACGGGTTGGGTACATGTGTTAAGTCAAGGGACTATCGGTATCAGAGGTAATATGGACGTGATACACGACAATCAGGAACAAGAAGTTTGCTCAGTGATAACGATAAGCTGGGCAGACTCCTGTGTGATAAAGCATTAAAGTGGGAGTTCAGGGGTATCAGCATACATTACTCGCCACTCAGAGAGATGTGATGCGAATTTACTCGAAGAAAAATAGAGTTTATGAGTTCAGAGGTACTTGGTGTACATCACTCGATGATCTAAGAGATATGGTAGTTTGAGGAAGTACCAGCATGTCCTTAGACATAGTATTTCTTCAGGAATTTGCTGTAATAATCCTGAGGTCTCCCAGATGGGGTTGACAATTGCAGAGGCGATCACCGACCGTTGCCGTAATTCAGACCTGTGGTAGCCTCCATGTCATACCCCTGCTTTTGCATGAAGTACTTGGCTTGAGGACTATACAGGTAGAGTGGTAGTCTTCCAGTATCTGGTTCAAGATCAAACTCTTGAGGCATGAAGGGTTGAGGACCTTCTTTTCGGCCAAAGGTGATCGTGTGATCCCCTTCTCTTCTGCCTGGGATTAGGAAGTAGGCATCTTTAATGGGAGCAAGTTTGTTTGCAGTATGGACGGTTGTCACCTGTGTGTACAGGTTTATTTTTCGACCGAGTCCCACAGTATACATCAGATTTTATTGCACTCAGGATAGTTCAATGGCAACCTCTTATTGATGAAATAAGGAATTTCGTCCATTGGGATTACATCATCAGGAGAGAGACTATCCACCTTTGCAACAAGATACTTCGTGAGTTCTGCATCCCCTTCAGCTACCCCCTGCGTAATCGGAGGTGGGGACGCTGTCCTGGGCAACTTGACCACCAAGGGTTTAGCTTGTGGCATTGGCTTGTCGGAGGGTCTCGAATCTACACTTGATTGTCGGCTCGTCTTGGGAAGACGGATAACCATCGGCTCGGCAGAAGACTTCGTGTCTTCCGAATGCTTTTGACTGGATCTTGGCAATCGGATCACCATCGGCTCCCCAGAGGGCCTTGCATCTTCCGGTCGTCTTTGATTGGATTTTGGCAACCGGATCACCATTGACCCTATGACGGGCTTTGGCTCTTGGCTTTGGGAGTCAGTTGACCATTGGTTCTGACTGCGCAGCTGGGACGAGAGAACCGGGCACCTCTTTATGCAAAGTTACGATCAGGGGTTCGGCTTTGTCCAGTTTACGGGCCTGGAGATGAATTCTCATGGGTTCCTCTGGCCCTGTAAAGGCTGCCAGTTCGTCAGTTATGTGCCTCTTTGATTCTTCATATAGAAAAGGCTCCGAAGAATAATAAGCCGCAACCACTTTGAAGGGATCGATGTTGGCGAATTTAGTCTTCACGAAGCCATGCTTACTGACATACTTGAAGCATTGGTGGAGGGTGGATAGCACGATCATATAGTCATGTATCCATGGATGCCCCAGGAGGATGTTGTAGGATGTATCTGCATCTATGACGTAGCAGGTAACCTCTGTCCTTAGGTCGTCGATGTGACATTTCAATCGGATCTTTCCTAAGGGATACCTCATTCCTGAATTGAAACCACTAATGGCAGTGTTGGCCGCCGCTAGTCGGTGCATAGGGATGTCGAGGACTTGAAGCAAGCTTTTCGGGATGATACTTATCGACGAGCCAGGATCGATGTGCATCCGATCTGCCTTGATGTCGCCTATGTATCCAGTGTAGTACAAGGCGATCATGCATGTTGTTCTTGATCAACATATCCTATGGGGTGAATACGATGTCGGGCATTGCATCCGCACAGTTGCTGCCCTGGAGATCTGTCGATGAATCTTCCCCCGTAGGTTTGACCTGGGCTAAGTAAGCGTCAGCATTCTGGAGTGCTTCGCTCAATGCGACACGATGATCCTTGGAGAGCCTTAGGAGCTCGTATAATGACAACTTTGCCGGCGTATTAGCCACTTGTGCTAATATGTCAAAGTTGTAAGGTCTCTCCAGCTCTTGAGGTGCATCTTTACAGAGCGGCCTGTCAAAGCAGATTTCCTTCGGATTGGCCCTGTCTGTCGATGGAGGCTGAGATGGCCTCGGAATATCAGTGGCGAGCAGTGTTGCTGGTTAAGGGTGTTCAACAGAACTACCCGGAGTGGGCTGGACTTGTGCCCCAGACCGGGTAACAACGGCCGTCGCTTCCTCAGCTTCGGCTGAAATTGTATGGCAGAATCTGGACTTCCTGCCCTTTTTCTTGTTGGCTGGAGATGACACTGCCTGGGTAACTTCGGACACTAAGTCTGGGTGCACCCACATGATCTCTTCTCGTGACGTAGTCAGAGGTACCAAGCCAGTCGTCTGGTCCCGGACGGGGAAAAGATTAGTAACTTCCATCGTTGCCCGGGGGATAGGTATTACCCCGTCTTGAGTACTTGTTGGAAGGAAGTCGCCGAACTAAATTGACACCATGTTCGCCACCACGGTAACCTCTTTAAAGTCTAGCGACAGAGCTTTGGAGTCGATAAGATTATGGATGTACCGCTTTAAATAAAAGCAGTCATGAGTGGCATGATGAACATAGCGGTGGAATTGGCTATATTTTGGGTCCTCCATCTCTGCCGCTCGAGGCTCGGGCCTTGATGGAGGGAGTTGGATCCTGTCCCCTTGCAAGACCATATCGAAGATAGGCTTGACATGACTATCTTCAAATGAGTAATTTATCGTGGGCCACTGAGCTTCTGTCTGCTTTTATTCAGGCTTCTTGGTCGAATCAGCATCCAGGGCCTATTTGCCTTTGTTGTCCCGGTTATTGGAGGTGCCGTCAGTGTTATTATTATTGGAGGTGGTACCAGGACGTTTTCTTTTGACCTCTTCATCCGGGATGTGTAATTCCAGCTGGCGAGCCTTCTTTAACTTTGCCTCCGTATTGGTGGCGCTTATGATGAAGGTCGTCCAATCCTTGAACTGACCTTCACCCATCCAGAGGTTGATTGCGGGAAGCAACTTCTTCTAGCAGATTTTGATCAAGGAGCTTTCGGGATTGCCTTGGGGCAATCTCATCGCGGTTTGACGAAACAGTTCGATATAATTCCTTGTTAGCTCCCTCTCTCCCTGAACGACATCCTTGAGAGACAACATTGTCACGTCATGCCCCACTTCGTAGAATCTTCCTAGGAACATGTGCTTGAAGCCGTCAAAAGAATGGATGCAGTTGTCCGGAAGGTTGCGATACCAGTTGAATGCGATCCCTTCCAATGCTCCGATGAATAATCGTGTGAGGATGGCATCACTATGTGGCAAGTGGTCAGTTGTGACCTCGAAATAAGTTATGTATCGACTAGCAGAGGTCTTCCCCTCATACGAATCAATATGAAATGGCTTGTACCGTGGTAGAAAAGGCACATCTTTCCATGCAACGGGATTAAGGCGCAAAAAGCTGAAGCCTTTATGAGTAAGCCAAAAAATAAAATAGAAAAAGGACAAGAAAGAAGGCAGCCTCCTACTCCTCGATCAGAACGTCAGAAGGGCAAGGACTGCCAGAAGTCCTCTTGACCGTGTGTTGCAGTGTCTGCTAACTTTGTGAGTCTATCGAAGAACCTCCCGAATAAGCTGTTTGGACGAATATTGGTGGCCCTCGTATAAGAATTTGTTGCAATTTTTCTAAATGACCCACGTGATGGCGGCTGCAACAATCTGGTGGCCATGAGAGGCGCTAGTCCAAGTGTCCAGAAGATCATTGAAGCTCCCATCGTCCTGTCTGCAATGGTGGGATAGAGCGGTCTAGACCCTTGTAGGCAAGTCTCCTGAGTACAAAATATGGTCAACCATTTGAGACTGTCTCGCCATGCAGTAATTACACGCAAATGCTAAACTGAAGCCGATGGTATTGAAAGCATCGTTAGTAGGGATCTTCTTGCGAAGCGCTCTCCACATCATAAAGGACCATTTTTTGGGGATACAAGATTACTAGAAAGATCCAATGTTTGGGGAAGGCACCCCAATGCCACAAGCAACACTTCTGGCCGATACAACCGAGAAGGATCCGTTGGCCAAAATAGACCACTACAGAATGTTAGGTTCCGTTCTGATATTAAGCCCAGCGTCGAGGAGCAATGTTGCAGCTTCTTCTCCACTCCATTCTCAAAACCTCTCCCAGTTCCAATCACCCCAGGAATCCCATATATCTCTGATCGTACTTTGGGTAGGGGCAGCCTGTAACTGGGGGAGGAGATCATCCCTGGACCAACGTTTGCAGAATAAAGATGATTCGCCAGATCCTAACTGAAGACGGATTAGAGGCTCAGCGAGGCTCCGACCATAAAGGATGCATCGCCATAACGCGGAGGATCTGCAGTTGAAATCAACGTCGAACGGATGAATATGCTTGAAATATTTGGCCTTTATGAACCGTTCCCAGAGATTTTGGCTCACTCGAATCTTATACCACAGCTTCACCGAGTAAGCATCAACGACATACGACATCCTACAAAATCCAAGGCCTCCCTCATCGGTAAGTATGGCCATGGTGTCCCAACTCGCCCAATGATGCTTGTCCTTACCGTCGCAGTGACCCCAGAAGAAGTTGGCGAAGAGGTTTTCAATAGATGTGAGCACCTTTTTAGGAGGAAGCAAGAGGCTAAGGTGTATATGGGGATAAAGGAGAGCACGTGTTGAATCAAATTTATCTTCCCATCAGGCGATAATATAGCCTGGTGCTACCCCTCAATTTTTTTTCTAATCTTACCAACCAGCCCTTCAAAGATGCCCGAGTTGGATCGGCCGTAAACCAACGGGCACCCTAAGTAGTAGAAAGGTGGGTATGCAAAAGAGAAGGAAGTGATATTGGTAAGAGTGGATGAGTGGTCTCTGTTGGTCTTGTGGTAGACGTAGATGACACTCTTGCTGGAGCTGACGTGCTGACTAGAGCATTTGGCGTATCTCTGCATCGTGTTGTGAACCACCTCTATAGACCCGACGTCCCTAGAGGAGAATATGAGGATATCGTCAGCATACGCCAGGTGGGTGATGATCGGCCAACCGCTAGAGGTGTAAAAATGCTGGAAATTCGGGGAACCTACCATTTTGTTCAGATTTTTGCTCATAGCTTCCGCGACGATGATGAAGATGGTGGAAGATAAACGGTGGTCTTGTCTGACACCGCGACTAGATTTGAAGAAGCCTTCAGCTTGGCCGTTATTGACCGTGGAGAACCACCAATTGTTGATCGATCTCCACACGATGTTGGTCTAGGTTTCCGAAAACCCGAAGGCCCTGAAAACCCAAATCATGAATTGTCAGTCCAGCCTGTCGTATGCCTTCTCCATGTCCTATTTGATAGCAATGTTCCCACCCCTAGCTAGAAATTTTATGCATGTGATCATCTCCTGGGCCATCAGTATGTTGTCTAATATGTTCCGACCACGAACAAATCCACTCTGCTCTTCAAAAATAATTTTAGGTAGGATCTCGGTCATGCGGTTGGCAATAATCTTGGAGATGATTTTGTTAGTGACGTTGCACAAGCTAATAGGTGATAAGAATCAGGTTAGCATAAGAAATATATCTGGGGTACCTGGCTCCTTGGAAAAAGGCGACGACCGTCTCATGGATATACGACTTGATGATATATCCCAGTATGATCTGAAGCACACACCAGTGAATCCGTCAGGACCAGGAGCGTTATGCTCGTCGAGGGTCTAAACTGCATCTTTGACTTCCAGTTCAGAAGGGAGGAGCTCCTGCTGGGTGTTGTCTTTGTCATCAATCAGGCAGGGGATTACCGCTAGAAAATCCTCGTCCCTGGTAATGCCATCTTTGGTGAACAACTAGGAATATAAATTCGCAGCAGCAAATTGGATACCCCGTTGATCTTTGATAATGTTTCCGTTCTCATCTGCGATATGGTGGAGGTTGAGATTCTATCTGCGCCCCTTGCACAGTTGTGGAAATAACTAGTGTTTCTATCTCCCTCATTATCCCAGGTCAGTCTAGCTTTATGTTTCTATAATCCAGTCTCAACTTTCAGGCAGAATTTCAGCTGCGTGCTGGTAAGGTTCAGGGAGGCACGGGCGGCGGAAGATCTATCGATGGCAAAGAGAGCTTCCGTACGGGTAACGTCATCCTCAGTTGTACGTACAACCTGGAAAATGTTCCTAAATGCTTCCTTACTCCAAACCGTGAGAGCTTTCTTGGTAGCTTTGAGTTTGTTCGCAACACGGACAAGGGGTTCAAAGGAGTCTGTACCACTCCTATCTGTAGCAACGATGTTCCTGAACTGGAGGTGGTGGCTCCAGAAGTCGAGGAAGCGGAAGCTTTTCTTGATCTGGTTTGATTTGATGCTAATCTCTATGAGGAGAGGAGAGTGATCCGACTCAGTAGCGTTGAGGTACGAGAGACTGGAAATGATCTCCAAATCCGACCTCTTCGAGTTGATGAGGGCATGGTCAAGGCGAGAGTATTATCTTCGAGCGCCTTCTTGCATATTGTACCAGGTGAAGGTACTGCCGGTGACCTGAAGGAGAGACAGGTGAGCGCTAAAAATAAAGCTGGTGAAGTCGTGAATGGCCGATGAAGGAGGGGGTCGACCTTCCGACTTCTCCTCTCTGCAAGTAATAGTGTTGAAATCGCCAACACAGAGCCAGGAAAGATTGCTGTAGTTAAGATGGGTGTTCATCAGGTCTTTCCACAACTATCTGCGTTCAGGGATGTCACAACTGCCATGAACGATGGACAAGTGGTAGCGGGAATGGAGCATGGGATGTTCCACCCAACAGAGAGGGCCTATCTTGAGTCGTAGATGATGCCGATCTTTATGTCGTCCTTAAAAAGGATCCAAATATCATGACAGCCGGCGATAGCCGAGGTGAAGCCTAGCTGCAACTGGATGGACCTGAGTTTGTTTTGGGGAATTTTACCTTCAATAATCACGAGGATGTCAATTCTATAAATTTTCTTGAGACTGTTTAATCTTCTTAAGGTGGGTTTATTGGCAAGGCCCCTAACATTCTAAGAGAGGATGTTAAGCATTGAGGTTGCTGGTGGGAGAATTTGTTGAGTTTTGCGACTGACCTAGTGGTCCTGGCCGTTACCACTTTAGCACTTCCTTTTTTTGATTTTTTCGTAGTAGGAGCTGCCTTTTCGACCACCTTTATAATTTTGTCTGTCTCCTCGTTCGGGTGCATGTAGACCTCTCCGGCTATTTCAGCCATAGTTCCGAAGTAGCTTTTCATGCTGGTGATTCTAGCATTTAAGGCTTGTTACATCCTGGCGACTGGTGCTTGGCCAATGTTGGCCAAGGCATCCGCACGAATATTGGCTACCTCATGGAATGTGGTGGGGATGACTGTATTGAAAGTTTGGGGTCCTCTTTGCCCGTCGAATCCGTAGGGTTCTCCAATGTTAAAGACGCCGCTGTGGTGCATGTCTCCCCTTCTGTGCCACTGCTGTTCCTTGTTTCCTCTTCTGAAATGTTAGCACCTATGGGTTCTTCAGTGTCTTGAGGGTCATCTGTGGGCTCTGATGCAAGTATATCAAATTTGTTGGCGGGATTGATGCCTGAGGGATTATATGGAACGATGGCTCTTTCCTGGGAGGCCTGTTCTTGGATATGGGAGTTACCGGTGCTGGCTTCGAACCAGATATTAGAGTTGTGTAAAGGTAGGAGGGGTGATTGATGGGGTTTTTTGGGCGTTTGTGTGGATGCCACCTTTCGGATCACCTTCTTCTTCAGTTCTGGGTGCACATGAAAGCAATGCTCAGCGGAATGGCCACGCATATGATAGTATTTATAGAATATGATATTGTTATCATATATAATTTGTTGGGTGTGTGTCTTGTTACCGAGTGAGATTTGGATGTGGTTTAGGAGGTCTTTCGATTAGTTACGTTTTATACAGATTTTGGCATAGTTTCCTTTAGTGAGGTTGCGAGTTTCTTCTGCCAACGCCACAAACGTTCGAATGAACTGGCTATCCTCCTCAGAGCTGCAGCAGCAAAACAAATTAGTGGCAGGTTCGGAAGGGTTACCCACACGAAAACAATCGCGGAGTCTTCTTTAATGTTAAAGTCTGGCGACCATTTCACAATTTTCATGATATGAGTATCTATCTTTCCTGTGCCTTTAGTCCAGACCTTCTTGTGATCACTCTCCGAGGAGAGATGAAAGAACATGTGCTTAGGATCCATGGGTGCAGCCCTATACCCCGAAGTAAGACCCCAGCTGGCGATCACTTCCTGGACCCGTGATAGCTTCGGGCATCCAATGAAGAATTTAAGAACAAAAGTGTAGGAAAATGAAGCCGACAAGGATGAGATTTCTGAGGAAAAGAATGGCACCAAGATCTCTTGGTTATCAAATGGTCCATCGTATGCAATCTTAGGCAGCTCGACCTCGGAGAAAGGCTGAAAGTGCTTGGAAGCGCGATCTGGGTTAAGTTTATCAGCATAAGATGGCACAGGGGGTGACGAGGGTGTTGGGATGGCCCACATACCCAGGATGCGCCTGGGCTAGACCTCCCGATGACTGGGTGGCGCTAGAAGAGGGCTGCGCACAACCAGTGAAGCGTACAACTGCAGGAGGGGCCGGGCTACTACGCCCAATGGTAGAACGCGCTCTAGGGGAAGCACCAGGTTAGAACGTAGCAGGGCATGGCGCACTTCGGGGAATAGTGCGAGTAAGCCGTTACTGACAGAAGATGGGGCCAGGACAAAAAGCGCAGGGGGGCAATAGAAGTCCCCTGCGATGGTGCATAAGAACTCGTACAACCAGAAAGAGGCGCCAGATGGTTCGCGATTGAAGGAGTTGGCGCCACTAGGGACGGTCCAGTTGGCGGAGGAGCAATGGCGTGGGCAACATCTGGAATAAGCAAATGGGCGGGCTGGTGGGGAGAATTCGAATTCGAATTCAAAAGGCTCCTAGGGCAGTGGGAGCTCTCAGGCGGGGAGCCCGAGAGGATGAATGCATCTCCCTACGAGGGCGGGATGCGGGCACGGAAAGGGAGGCAAGCACCGGCTGAGGAGCACGGAGTCTTCACCTAGAGAGGGAGCAAAGGACGGTGACCTCCGGGGGAGGAGGGCCGTCCTGGGAAGCGAGGCCAGCCGACGGAGATAGACCCATAAAGGCGAGAAGATCTGGAGGCCACAGGTGATGCGATGACAGGGGCACCACCGCACGAGACAAAAGCTGGTCAGCCATGGCGGACAAACTAGCTGCAGGAAGAACGGAAGATCGGAGCTCAGGCAAGAAGAGGGGAAGGAGGCGAGGGGACAATCGGAAGAGGTCCGGGAGCGGCAAACTAAGACTGGGGGGCGGAAGCCGGTTAGTCCCAGCCGGGGGGCCTCACCGCTAACGCCAAGCAGAAGCAGCAAACTGGTGAAGGAGACATTATATATATATATATATATATATATATATATATATATATATATATTTGGAAAACCGTTACCTTTATTGATAAAGAGGGTAATGATTACATCCGACCTCGTGGTAACAAAAACAAAGAAGAAAATAAAGTACTACTCTAAAGCCCACTGTGGAATAGCTGGAAGATGGCGGCAATTTGACAGCGACTTACGAAACTGTCGCTTTACCTCCCGAACCAAGAAGTCCGACCCAGCACCTCGCCCTTCATAACTATGCTTGTTCCTGTTCTTTCAAAGTACCCACATGATCGCACCAGCAAGTGACCTCCGGTGATGACTACCCTGAACCCGCCACCACTTTTGAAGAAAAACCAGAAAGTCACTATGCATCCGTGCCTTAAAGAACCTCCGGAAAGTAGACCATACCGTCATGGCAAGATCCCCGTGGAAAAATATATGCTGAAGGTTCTCCTCATGCCCAACCCGACAACAATGACACCTAGAAGCCAGATTGAATCCAATCTTCTGAAGAATATCATCAGTAGGAAGCCGGTTGTGACAGACCCACCACATCAGAATGCTCCACTTCGCCGGAATACACTTGCCTCATATATTCGAGAAGAGTGATGAAGTAGGATGAGTGATCCGACAACCTCTCCAAGCCGCAGACAGCGTGAAGGAACCTCTCCGGTCACCCCAAACCAGCGAGTCAGGAGTCGAAGTGCAAACCATATTCGCCTCTCTGAGCCGCCCTGCTGCCTCTACTCCAAACTGTTCCAAAAACAAAGACAGATCCCAACCATTAGCTGTCCAAAAATATCGAATAATCGGACCTCCATTATCAGAATTCCTCGCCCTAGAATCTCTGATCTTTCTTCCCCTGTCCGAAAGAGCCCGAACAATCACCGTTCGTTGGGGAAGGATCACCCTTCTCCCGGCCAATCTAGCGGACCTCCGAAGCTCTCCAGCGCCTAAATTCTGTGAAGCCGTCAAATCAGCACTTGCTCCATCATCATACACCCTCGCCTGTGTCCGACTCCGCCCCTGACTCTGTCTTCCCGTTCGACGCCTGGTCCCTGAGGTCGCTCCCTCTGCCGATAGAATAACAATACTATCCAACCGGGGATCCCCCGGAATCCAAGCCTCGCACCTCGCTGAACCCTCACCACGCCCAAGTCTAAACGATATGAGCGGTTCTGCCAATTTCCTCCCCCTCAAAATTCGTCGCCAAATGTGGGAGCACTTGGAATTCTTAAATGCATCACAAGGATGACGTTTACGAAAATGTTTCGATTTAAGAAGCTCCACCCAAAGACCCTTCCCATGCCTTAACTTCCACCAAAGCTTCATAGAAAAGGCATCCATAATATTATTCAGGCACTTAATCCCGAGACCTCCTTCTGACTTAGTCTGAGTAACTATCCGCCACGCCAGCCAACTCCTCTTAGCCACCCCATCCTTGCTACCCCAGAAGAAAGCCGTAAACATCCGCTCAATCGTCATGAGAACGGCCCGGGGAGGGCAACATGCAGCCAATGTGTACATAGGGATAGATGAGAGTACATTCTTAATAAGGACCAACTTACCACCAGGAGACAGTATCTTGTTCTGCCAACCCGTCAGCTTCGAACGGATTTTATCCAGCAAATAGCTAAACATCCCCGTATTCCGTCTCCCGCAAGTTAGCGGGCAACCCAAATAAGAAAATGGCAAAGTACCGGGACTAAATCCGAAAAGAGTAGAAATAGTCCAAGCACGATCCTCACCCAATGGTGTCGCAGTATAAAAAGCAGATTTGGAATAATTGATCTTCTGTCCAGAAACAGCCTCATAACGATGCAGAACTTGCTGGAGAGCACGCAATCCAGCAACATCTCCCGAAGTGAAAATAAGAACATCATCTGCATAAGCCAAGTGCGAGATACGTGGTCCCCCAATCGGAGTATGATAAGAAGATCTCCTATTTGAATCTTGTAGAAGCTTGAGGTTCCGAGAAAGTACCTCCGCAGCAATAATGAAGAGAGCCGGGGATAGAGGATCCCCCTGCCGGATCCCTCTAGATGCCGAGAAAAACCCAGTAGGTGCGCCATTGAGAAGAACCGTATATCGAGTATCCGCCAGGAGACGATAGATAAGATCACAGAAGACCTCATTAAAACCGAATCTCCGAAGCACCCTCAGAAGGAAATGCCAATTAACCCTGTCATAGGCCTTCTGCATGTCCAGCTTAATTGCAACATTTCCACCATGGTTGGGTTCCCTCATAGAAGCCACCATATCCTGAGCAATAATGATGTTGTCCACAATCTCTCTCCCCTGAACAAAAGCACTTTGCTCCGGAGAAATAATTTTGGGAAGGAATTCCCGCAACCTGCAAGCAATAATCTTGGAGATAATTTTGTTACAGAAATTGCAAAGACTAATAGGACGGAAATCAGAAAGGCTCCTCGGGTGCTCGACTTTCGGGATAAGAAATAAGAAGGTATCCGAAACGGAATCCGGAAGGCGAGACATTATATATATATATATATATATATATATATATTTGGAACCACCTATTTTATTCATGAAGGCCGAAAAGCTGAACCTTTACAAGTATACCATAAGTCGTAAAATGTCGAAGCCTATACACGTATACTGACAAAAGAAGAGAAAACGGGAGCCACCACGGCTAATCTGAGGATAGGAGAGAGTTCCAGAATACCGTCTTGCCATGTTTGCAGAGGGATCTCCTTTTGCGGCACTGACGAATGGTCTTCCACATTAGTTGGTCTGTGTTGTACTGTCGACCTTCATATCTAGCCTTGTTTCGATTCTTTCAGAGCACCCACATGGTGGCCGCAACGACGATCTAGTGTCCATGGGACGCTGAAGCCCAAGTTGCCATAATGTGGTGAAAGTTGTCGCCCCCGTGAGGAAATCTGCAATACTGGAAAAGAGCTCTCCAGACCTTGATCGATTGTTCCCCTTGACTGAGGATGTGGTTGACTGTTTTCAATTATCGATCGGAGCAGCATATACAGGCTGAAGCAAGGCTGAACCCGATGGTGTTGAGAGTGTCATCAGTGGGAAGGATGTTGTATAGGGTTCTCCAGATAGGAAAGTACCATTTCTTGGGGATGCAGGTCTGCCAGAATGATGCAATAGTAGGAGATGGAGTTACATTGCCTAGGATCAATCTTCTGGCCGACTTAACCGTGAATGTTCCGTTAACATTGGGCGACCACTCGAGCTTATCTACGTCCGGTTCGATCTTAACTCTGGTACGGCGAATATAATTGACCACTTCGGACCTAGCCCAAACCCGAATTTTGTTCCAATTCTAGGTGTTATTAAAAGGGTCCTACAGGTCCTTAATAGTGCTATTCCTGGGAGCAGCAGAAATGTTGGGGAGCAAGATATCACCGACCCAGCGTTCCAGAAATGGTAAAGTTTTGCCGTTGTCCATCTTAAGGTGGATCGCTAGTTCGGCGAGTGACCGCCCGTGAGAATGCGACGCCAGGCCGCTGAGGATCTGCTGTTCGCGATGGCCGTAGACGGGTGGATATGCTTCAAGTATCTAGCCTTCATGAACCTGGACCATAAATTCTTACTCGTGCGTAGCTTCCACCACAATTTTTTTGAGAAGGCTTTAACGATGTGGGAAAGTTTAGTGAAGTCCAGGCCCCCATCCCCGTTAGTGTGAGCTATGGTATCCCAGCTAGCCCAATGATGCTTGTTGTGGCCGCCACTGTGTCCCTAGAGGAAGTTGCTGAAGATGCTCTCGATGTAGGATAGAACTTTCTTGGAAGGAAAGCAGGTTGCCAGGGTGTAGATGGAAATAGAAGTGAGGACGCGATTGATGAGGATAATCTTGCCTCCGGGGGAAAGCATGGTGTTGTGCTAGCCTTTGTGATCAGGTTTTTGAAGATCCCGATGTTAGATCTGCCGTACACGAGGGGCTACCCCAGGTAGTAGAATGGAGGGTGCTGGATGGGGAATAAGGTGGTGTTCGAGATGCTAGCCGCTTGTTCTCTCTTGATTTTGTGGTGGGTATAGATAACACTTTTATCCGGGTTGATCTTCTACCCAGAGCACCTTTTGTATCTTCGGAGAGTATTGTGGACAACGTCCATCGATCCAGTGTCCCCGAAATAGAATATAAGGATATCGTCGACGAAGGCCAGGTGGGTGATGATCAGGAAGCCGCTAGCTGTGTGTTAGTGCTGGAAGTTGGGGGAGTTCGCCATCTTATTAAGGTTTCTGCTCAGAGCGTCCGTCGTAATGATGAAGATGGTGGAAGATAGAGGATCTCCTTGCCTAACCCCATGAGTAGATTTGAATAAACTGTACGCTTGGCCGTTAATAACCGTAGAGAACTACGAGTTGCTGATCGATCTCCACAAGATGTTGGTCCATGTTTCGAAAAATTCGAAGGCTCTTAAGACCCAGATAATGAATTACCAATCCAGTTTGTCGTAGGCTTTCTCCATGTCCAATTTGATGGCTATGTTGCTCCCTCTTGCTGGGAGCTTCATACAGGTGACTAACTCTTGGGCCAACATGATGTTATCTTGGATATTTTTTTTCTCGAACAAAGCCACTCTGCTCCTCCGAGATGATCTTGGGGAGGAGGTCTGCCATGCGGGATACGATGATCTTGGAGATGTTCTTATTGGTGAAGGTGCAGAGACTGATTGGGCAGCAGTCGTGAAATATCTCCGGGTTGTCTTTCTTCGGGATGAGGATAAGGTTGGTGCTCGAGATGGCTCTGGGGTAAGTAGCTCCTTGGAGGAAGGCTGTGACCGCATTGTGTATGTCAACTTTGATAATGTCCCAGCATGTACGAAAAAGGTTCCTCGAGAATCCGTCTAGCCCTGGCGTACTGTGTTCATTGAGGGCCCAGACGGCTTCTTTCATTTTGTCCTCTGAAGGGGGCTGTTCGAGCCGGGTATTGTCTATGTCGCTAATGAGCTGGGGAACCTCGTCCATGAAGGTGTTGTCTCTGAGGACCGTTTCCTTGGAGAAAATTCTGGAATAGAACTTAGTTGTCGCCACTTGGATACCCTTAGGATCGTTAATGCTGGTACCGTCGTCTAAGGTAATCTGGTGGAGGGTGAGTTTTTATCTACGCCCATTTATACAGGCGTGGAAGAATTTTGAGTTGTCGTCCCCCTCGCTGTCCCATTTGATCCTGGCTTTCTGCTTCCAAAAATTGGTCTCAATTTTCAGCCTGAATTTGAGGATGGCTTTGGTGAGATTCAGAGCATTCCTGGTATCGGGCGAACAGTCGGTCATGTACCTGGCTTCGGCTCGAGTAACATCATCCTCAGCCTCGCGAATGGCTTGAAAGATATCTCCATAAGCATGCTTGCTCCATGCTGCCAGAGCTTTCCTCGTAGCCTAGATCTTGTTAGCCACTCGGTTGAAAGGTTCAAGTGTGTCTGTGCTATTCCAAGCTTCCGTGATGACCCCCAAAAATTGGGGGTGCTTGATCCAGAAGTCCAGGAATCAGAAGCTTTTCCTGGACTGGTTGGATGTGCTAGTAATTTCAACTAGCAGGGGGCGTGGTCAGATTTGGTGGTATTAAGGTGAGATAGCTTGGGGGTAGTCCCCATCCCAAGCCAGTGAGCATTCGCTAAAGCCCTATCGAGTCGGGAGAATTGCCGATGGTTGCCTTCCTGTATATTGCACCAGGTGAATGCGTTGCTAGTGAACATGAGGGATGTGAGGTGAGAGTTGAAGATGAAGTCGTTGAAGTCTTGCATGGCGGGTAGAGGTGGGGGCGGCCTCCAATTTTCTCATCTATGCAGGTGATGGCGTTGAAGTCCCTATGCAAATCTATGGGAGGTTATGGTTGTGATTGTTGATATTCAGGAGGTCGTTCCAGAGGTGTCTGCGGTCCGCGATATCGCAACTGCCATAAACCGCAGAAAGGATGGCGCGGTTGGGGATCAAAGGGTGTTTCATCCAGCAAGAGAGGGCTTCTCTGGAATCGTAGATGATTTCATTTTGAATGGCCTTGGAGCAGAGGATCCAAATATCGTGTCTACCAGCTATGGTCGAGTGAAAGCCTAACTGCAGTTGGATGGCTTTGAGTCTCTTGTAAGGGATTTTGGGTTCAAGGATGATCAAGATGTCGATCTTGTGAGTTTTCTTAAGGCTGGTAATTCTCTTCATAGTAGGTTTGTTCGCCAGACCGCGGCTATTCCAGGAATGAATGTTCAACATTATTAGAGATTTGGGTGGGGTTGGTTGGACCGCTTAGCAGCAGACCTAGTGTGCATTGACGGGGACTTCGCAGGCTTTGCAAATTTTTTCTTTTCCGAATTCCTGGTAGCGATGGGTGCCACGCCTGCCATCATGTAGGAAGTGCTGGGATCCTCGGAGCATTTTGGGTGTTCGACCGTTTCTTCGGCTGAATTGAGATCGGCTTGCTCCGACGGGATGAGGAGGGAGTCGTCACAGATATTAATCTGGTCGCCTTCCGCCTGAAGAGGGAATCCTACGGCGATTACCTGAAGGCCTCTACATGCCGGCTCTGGTCCTAGAAAAGCCAGAGCATCGATGGCGGAGTACGCTGATTGGTGGTCGATGGCGATCGGCGGAGCTAGTATGGACTCCTTTGTGTCCTCTAGGGGTGGGGTGTAGAGATCCTCCGAGACAGTGGCGAGAGTCTTGACGAGGTCGACAGGCAAAGCCATCTCCTGGGAGGGGTCCATAGCTTCTAGCGAGAGGGCGTTGAACAGATTGGCCAGAGGGAGGCCAGGTGGGTGGTAGGGGATCATGGCTCTGTCCATTGAGTTGCCTCTGCCGGTTTTATCTTCGCTGGAGTTGAATCTGGTATGGGTGTTCAGTAGAGGAATCAGGGGTGGTTAGGCGATTTTTTGATGCCGGTTCCCTTTGGTATTAGGTTCTATCCGCTCTGGTTTCTTCTTAAGCTCCGGATGTAGACGAAAGCAATACTTGGATAAGTGACCGCATAAATGGCAGTGAGTACAAAAGATTATGTGATTATCGTAGATAATTTGCTGGGTGTGAGTCCGGTTGCCAAGTTCAATGAGTATGTGGTTGTGGGGCTCTGAGGTGAGGTTGAGCTCCACACATATCTTGGTATAGTGAGCTTTAGTCAGGTTGCTTGTTTCTGCAGCGGTGGCCACGTAAGTCCCGAAGGAGTTGGCTATACGCCTAAGAGCCGCCGAAACGAAGAAAATGAGAGGAAGATTGGGTAGGGTGACCTAGGTGGCCACCGTCGTTGAGTCTTCCATGGTATTAAAGTTTGGTGACAACTTGATTATCTTCATCTGGTAGGAGTCGTCTCTCCTGGTGCCTTTGGATCACAACGTCCTGTTGTCAAAGTCGGAGGAAAGGTGTAGCAGAATATGCCTCTGGTCGAGGGGGGCTACCATGTACTCGACTGATAGACGCCAACTGGCTATAAACTCTGCGACCCTGGAGAGTTTGGCACAGCCGGATAAGAATTTGAGGACGAAGGAGTAGGGGAATGAGGTGGCCATAGAAGAGAGTTCCTGGTCGGCGAATGGTACTATCTGCATGGAAGATGCCGGCGGATACTCGACTTCAAGAATAGGGACGTCCGGGATCAGGAGCCCCGGCTTGGGGCACCTGTCCGGTTGAAGGATGTCAGCGAAGAAAGAGATCGGGCGGTGATTCGTGCCCGAAATAGGTTAATCCGGAAGTTGGGTTGCGCCAGAAGAAGCAGTGACCAAAAGTGGTTGGCTTGCGCCCAGGGAGGGCCCAGGATGAGGAGAGCACACAGCAAGGGGTGGGGCTGGCCCTTAGGGGATCTAGGGAGGGCCCGTGTCGGGGAAAGCGGTTGGTTTACGCCTGGAAGGGGCGGCTGATAGGAAGCACAGGTGGGCCCAGGATGCGCCAAGGGCGAGTCCGAGTGACCGACGGTGCAACCCGACAGACGCAGAAGCCCGGCCACGTCGGAGAGCAGCATCACGTCGACAATCAAATTAGGCACTGGCAAAGAGGATGGGAGCGGGTGGGATGGAAGGAGGTGGGTTGCGCCCACTCTCGGCACAACCGGAAGGAGAAGGGGAGAAGCCTTGTGAGGATGGGTTGCGCCCACTTGAGGTGCAAGGAGTATAGGGGAGGCCCCCAGTCCAAAGAGCGCGGAAGCCTGCAAGTGGGATGGGGGGAGCTGGGGTGCGCCCACCCAAGGTGCCGTCGGGGGAAAAGGTTTGGGTAGCGACCGGAAGGGGCGGCTGATTGGAAGCACCGCTGGGCCCAGGATGCGCTAAGGGCGAGTCCGGGTGACCGACAACGCAAACTGACGGGTACAGAAGCCCGGTCGCGTCGAAGAGTAGCAACACGTCGACAGTCAAAGAAGGCACTAGCGAATAGGATGGAAGCGGATGGGATGGGAGGGTGTGGGTTGTGCCTACTCTCGGCACAACCGGAGGGAGAAGGGGGGAAGCACTATGAGGATGGGTTGTGCCCACTTGAGTCACAAGAAGTATGGGGTAGGCCCCCAGTCCAAAGAGCGCGAAAGCCTGTAAGTGGGACGGAGAGAGCTGGGGTACACCTACCCCAGGTGCAGTCAGAAGAAGGAGCTCGGGGCCCACTCCAACAGCTCCATAGGTTGCGCCCAAAAGAGCAGCAACCCCTGCACCTGAAGGAGCGCTACTACACGTCTGGAGCACGTGGCTTGGAGTGCCACAATGGTTGACTGCGCCGGATGGGCGCACACCTCCAACGCGTGGGCTAGACCCGAGGGGATCATGTGACCCCCTATAATTTATCCTCCAATAAAATTCAAAAATTAAAAAACAGGGAAAGGAGGGCGGGAGGGCGATGGTGGACCCAAGGAGGGTCGGGGCCGGCTCATGTCTAGCGACTACGAGAGGGTGGCACCGGACCCGCAGCGAGATCCTGATGGTAAGGGGAGCAGCGACATAGGGTTCGCGGAAGGAAGCCGGAGAGGCTAGCGGGGAGTGGGTGGTGGGGGAGGGCCCCGGAGACGGAGGCCGGGAGGTCGGCGCTGGGGCTAAGGCTGGCGCGACTTCGGCGAAGGCGGAGGCCGCTACCGCAAGGATGCGTTCCACAAGCTGCAGCTGTTCCATGGAACACCCGATAGACAAGAAAGGAGGAGGGGGCCCGAGTACGGACGGCTGCGGCTCGTCGGGAGGCTGGGGGGTGACGAAGCACAAACCGAGCGCATCGGTGGTGCCATCGGCGGTCGCAGGCTGAAGCCATGAGCTTGCTACCTAGAGCCGCTGCGGGGGCGAAGCCCCATGGACTGGCCGGAGTCTGCTGCGGGGTGCGAGAGGGTGGCATGAACAAGGCAAAAGGGATGGGGCGAGGGCTGATCGGTTAGGAGCGGCAAGGGGAAGACCATGGTGAGGATGCTGAAGAAAGGGAGGGAAAGATCGGAAAGACCATGGTGTGTTTATTCTATATATATATATATATTATTTTCCTTAAAAAAAATTAAAGACAGGTATTACAGGAATACTGAAATTGATTACAAATTCACTTGTACAAAGAAAAGCCTAGAAAGAAATCCTAGGAAACAATCTAAGTACAATTGTTTAGTTTTGATTCTGGGGGTGACGGTAGAGGCTCGGGAAAGTGTTATCAACTCTGCCTTACTCCTTGGACTCTCTGACGCAGTCCTTAGCTCTTGAAGAAATTGCTTTTCAAAGGTTGCCAGCCCTGCATTGCCAACCATCTTGCAGGGGTGTGGCACCGTGCTATTTATAGTGATTTCAAGATGAAGGATATTTTGAGAGACATAGATGACCACGTGGCAAATCCTCGTGCCACATGGCCGTAATCATGCCTCGAGACTCGGTCTGTGACTGGTAGCTCGAGATTTCTTAGGACTTATTGTGATTTATAGTTGTAGCAAATCTGAGCAGTTGAAACCTGGTCAACTTGTCACGTGCATCAACTAATCTTATGTGGCGAGTCGTATGAAGGATGTCTCCTGGCCGAGCAGCATGAGGAATGTCTCATGGCTGAGTCGCATGAAAGAATGTCTCATGATCGAGCCGCTTGATGGAATGTCTCATGACCGAGCCGCATGAAGGAATGTCTCATGACCGAGCCGCATGATGGAATATCTCATGACTGAACCGCATGAAGGAAGTCTCATGACCGAGCCGCATGAGGGAATGTCTCATGACCGAGCCGTATGAAGGACGTCTTATGACCGAACCACATGAGAAATGTCTCATGACCGAACCGCATGAGGAATGTCTCATGACCGAGCCGCATGAGGAATGCCTTCTGACAGAGCCGCATGAAGGATGTCTCATGACCCAGCCGCATGAGGAATATTTCATGATTAAGCCGCATGAAGGATATCTTCTGGCTAGATGGGTATGGGGGCCCTAGGAGGAGGTGTTGTGCCGAATATCACGATTTGAGAGAGTTTCTTTTGTCTCCCTCTTGACTGATCTCCTTTTTCGAAGAAGATTTGACGGTAGACTCCTTCAGAAGATTGTGATACGCTTGACTGAGACGATGTTCCTGATTGAGACATCTGAGTAATGCATCTAGTTGAGAGCAGACCGTTACAACGTCTTCAATTGGCATCATGTTTCTGAGATGATGTTGGAAAGGCGCAGTAGGTCGCAGTCGCTGGAACACAGACTGCCATGATAGTAGAGCCACTATCTTGTGACAGCGGCAGTTGATGATGGCTTGGGTGCAGTGATGTCCTGGAAGGGGCTCATCGCACGCCAAGGTTGCTTTTCTCTTCTTGCGTTTGTGAGTAATCACCTCTCGCAGGTTGATAGCAGATTGATCTACCTTCATATCCGTTTTGTGGGCTCGGGTATCCCGAGTGCCCGGGTGCATAGGTATCATATTTGCTTCCTTATCACCGGCTAGTAAATCACTACGCTCGATCGTTATAGGAAGACTTTTTTGGGATTATTATATTTTCTTCCTGATCAACTGCTAGTAAAGCACTGCGCTCGATCGTTATAGGAAGACTTTTGGGACCATCATATTGGCTCCCTGGTCTGAGGCTAGTAATGCACTATGAGCCAGATGAGCTATGACAGGCCCGCGTATAGAATATGCGATATGGCCCTAGACTTCTTCAACTTAGCACCCGAAGGTGCGTAATAGGAAGAGTCCAAGTTGGAAGCTTCAACATTCTCAATGGGTCGTAAGGGGTCTGGCCTGCAAGAGATTTCCCCCCGACTTAGTTCAAGCGCAATAGCTGCACCCAAGTGGGAGGGGGACTTTAAGAGTCAGCTCATATCTGGTACAAACGCACCCGAGACGATTGTGTACAGTTTACCATCAGTAGCGTACATGATTTTTGCGTACGTATCTCTGGTTTACTGTTGGCATAGCACGTTTGAAATGCATGGCCCGTGCCGCCTTAGATAATTTCTTCATACTAGCCCGTAAAGACACCTAGTACTCAGAACCCAACTCATCCTCGCCATGACAGCGAGTGACTCAATTGAGTGATTCTTTTCTTTTTTTATTTTTATTTTTGGTACCCTTTTCAAAGGAGGCAAGTGGGCTCTACATATAGAATGGAATGAGCCCTTTCTTCTTCTTCTTTCCGATGTGGGACTAAAAGCAATATTTTCCATGCTTCTACAAGTCCCCCTTCAAAGTTTTCAAATTACAAATTTGGAATACTTTGAATAAGAAGCATGGAAAATAGAGTTGTTTTAGGTGTGACAATCCTATCAGAAGTAGCATGGACGTGATAGGTTTGGGTACTTCTGCTGGGAATTTTATGTGGACTTATCATACTTGGCATACCTTAGTTTTAGGTACAGATAATAAGTTAAGAGAGGGAACCAACATATTTACTCAGAGGTGATATGGACATAATAAATATGAGATTGATGGTAATGAGGACGTGGTGGGAGTGAAATCAAATGAGGATATATAGAACAACTCAGAGGTAGTATGGACGTGGAAGTTCTACGTAACGGGTAATGAATGTCATGGGACAACTGGGTTCCAGAAGCATATGATTGTGAAGAAGGGGTGCATGTACTAGAGGACCTAATACAACATTTATGGTCAATAAAGGACATTTTTGGACCTATTATCCTTTTTGTGTACTAGCAGTGCAAGTACCGATAATAAGTGGAGAGAAAACCAATATATTTACTCAGAGGTAATGAGGACGCGGTAAATATGGGTCTAAAGTAGAGCCTTCCTACTAAGAGGTAATGAGGACGTAGTAGGAGTGGGCCTAATGAGGATACACAGAACAACTCAGAGATCCTATCAACATGGAAGTTCTATGTATTGGGTGGTTTATTTGTGATGGACAGAAAAACAACTCAGAGGTAATATGGACGTGGTTGTTTTTTTCGTTGGGGAATTTTGTGGACCTATTGCCCTTTTGTGCATCTGGAAATGCGAGCAAATAGATTTGAATGATATTTTGTGGACCTACTACTCTTTGGTACACCGATGGTGCGAGTAATAGATTAGGATAACTTTCGTGGACCTATTACCCTTCTGCGTACTGGCGGTGCGGGTAATATATTTGAAACAAAACCCAACAAAGAAAATATGGACATGATAGGTTTTGTGGTTTTAACACCATGTCTTTTATCGTAGGTTGGGTACAGGTGTTAAGTCAAGAGACTATCAGTATCTGAGGTAATATGGACGTGGTATACGATAACCAAGAATAATCTTTAATGGACCTATTACTCTTCTGCGTACTGGTGGTGCAAGTAATAGATTTTGAGGCAAACTCCGGTGGAGGAAAGCATTTAATATGGAAGTTCAGAGGTATGATCATGCATGACTTGTCACCCCGAAGATGCGATATGAATCCACTCGGAGCGGTCAGATAGTAAATTCAGCGGTACCTGAGGGTACATAACTCAACAATCTGGGAGATTTGCGGTCAGTGTGTAAGTTCAGGGGTACTAGAGGGTACATAACTCATAATCTGAGAGATAGTTGGAAGATGCCGTTTAGACATAATTTTTTTGAGGAACTTGCTGTTGGCGAGCATCATGAGCAAGTGTCGTACCGTTGGAGAATACGGTCTTGATGACAAATGGGCCCTTCCACTTGGGTTGGAACTTGCCGACAGTTTTGTGAGTCATAACCATCGGCCTGCGAACTGTCAAGACGAGGTCGCCTACTTGGAATATTCTCAGTTTGACCTTCTTGTTGAAGGCTCTAGAGATACGTGCTTGATAGAGCTCGATTCTTGTTGAGCTTGTAAGCGCTTCTCATTTAGGGCTTCCAGCTCTTGTAGCCGTCAACGGTAATTATCATCCGAGGTAAGCCGGTAAGTGAGGGCTACGTGGAGCGAGGGGATCTGGGTCTCCAGTGGGAGGACTGCCTCGATTCCGTAAACCAGAGAGAACGACGTATTTCCTGTGGTCGTCCGAATTGTTGTACGGTATGCCCATAAGCACTCGCCAAGCTTTTCATTCCAGTCGCGCTTGTTTGAAGACACGAACTTTTTGAGAAGCTTGATTATGGTCTTTTTAAAGGCTTCAACCAGACCATTAGCTGACGTATTGTAGGCCGTTGAAGCCATATTTTGAATTCGGTTCTTATCACAGAATCGATAGAAGGCATGGCTTACGAACTGCGGACCATTGTCATGAATGATCCTCCTTGGCAGCCCAAAATGGTAAATAATGTAATATTTTATGAAATTGATCGCGTTTGATGTCTTTACTTTTATCAACGGAACAGCTTCTGCCATTTGGAGAAGTAGTCGGTGATTGCGAGCATAGCTTCTGTCAACGGAACAGCTTCTGTCAATGAAACAGCTTCCAATGGATCGGTGTGTATTGTTACACAGTCACGGATGAAACTGCTAGCAATAAGCTTGTTTACTTCCGCTTTGATGGAGTTCATGATGTCTGGACGGAACCGCCGTTGCTGTTGCTTGACTGCTTTTGCGTCCGGATAAATGTTGAGCTTATGAAGTACGATCTCGGGGTTTAACCCTGGCATGTCTTCATAGCTCCAGGCAAAGACGTCGATATATTCTCTGATGAGTTGCAACAATGACTCCCGCTCACCGTATGTCAGGATTTTACTGACGAAGATTGGCTTTGGAGTGGATTCATAACCGGGGTTAACTTGCATGACCTCATCTTCAGAGGAAGGGTCTCGCAGTTCGAAGTGCTTCTTCCATTGTGCATCCAGTTGTTGGACCCATGGCTCCCACTCAAGCGATTCAAGTAGGTTTTCGTCTTCCTCTTCAATATCAGCGGATGTGTTGATGACAAATAATGTCAGTATGAATATATCTCTAATGCTGCTATCAGAGTCGTAAGTGGGTGACTCGGACGAATGGGAGTGGCACTCGCATTCTTCATCGGAACTCTCGGGCATTGTTGGTGGAGTAACATACCCGAGGCCGCGTCTGGATTTGTGATGATGGTAATACGGTTTTCCTACCGGTGCCGACGGCTGTAGAGGCAATCGTCGACCACTACCGTGATTCAGGCCCGGGGTAGCCTCAATGTCGTACACCTACTTTCGCATGAAGTACTTGGCTTGAGACTATACAGGTAGAGCGGTAATCTTCCAGCGTCAGGTCCAAAATCGAACTCTTGTGGCGTGAAAGATTGACGACCTTCTTTTCGGCCAAAGATGATCGTGTGATCCCATCCTCTTTTGTCCGGGACCAGGAAGTAAGCACCTTTAATGGAAGCAAGTTGATTTAGGGTATGGACGGTTGTCACCCGTGTGTACAGGCTAACGTCAAGACAGTCCCATGCAGCATACATTAGATTAGGCTTATCATAATCAGAATAGTCTAACGACAGCCTCTTATTGATGAAATAAGGAATTTTGTCCACAGGGATTACATCATCAGGAGAGGGGCAATCCACCTGTGTAACCAAGTATTTGGCGAGTTCTTCGTCCTCTTCGGCTGCCCCCTGCGAGCTTAGAGGTCGGGATGCTGTCTTGGACAACTTGACCACCAAAGGTTCAGCTTGAAGTATTGACTTGCCTGAGTGTCAGATCGAAAATTGGTTGTCGGCTTGTCTTGGGAAGACGGATGACAATTAGCTCAGCAAGGGACTTTGCGTCTTCCGGTTGCCTTTGAGTGGATTTTGGCAATCGGATTACCATCGGTGTTACAGAGGGCCTTGCATCTTCCTGTTGCCTTTGATTAGATTTCGGCAGTCTGATCACCATTGGCCCTATGACAGATTATGGCTCCTGGCTGGATCTCGGGAGACGGATGACCGTTGGTTCCAACTGCGTAGGTGAGGCGGAAGAACCGAGCACCTCTTTATGCAAGGTTGCGACGAGGGGTACAGCCTTGCCCGGTTTGTGGGCTTGGAGACGAATTCTCAAGGGTTCTTCTGGCCCTGTGATGGCCTCCAGTTCATCAGTTATATGTTTCCTAGATTCGTCATATAGACAAGCCTCCGAAGGGTAATAAGATTCAACCCCTTTGAAGGGATCAATGTCGGCGAATTTAGTTTTCACGAAGCCATTCTTACTGACATACTTGAAACACTGGTGAAGGGTGGATGGCAGGATCATGTAGTCATATATCCATGGACGTCCTAGAAGGATATTGTAGGAGGTATCTACATCTATGACGTAGCAGGTAACCTCCGTCTTCAAGCCACCAGTCTGACATTTCAATCGGATCTTCCAAGAGGATAACTCCTTCCCGAGTTGAAACCGCTAATGGCAGTGTTGGTCGCCGCTAGCCTGTGCATAGGGATGTCAAGAAATTAAAGTAAGCTTTTTGGGATGATGCTTATCGACGAGCCAGGGTCGATATGCATTCGATCCACCTTGATGTCACCTATGTATCCAGTGTAGTACAAGGGGCGATCATGTATGTTGGTCTTGATTAACATGTCCTGTGGAGTAAATATGATGTCGGAAATGCATCTGTGCCATCGCTGCCCTGTAGATCTGCTGACAGGTCTTCCCCGGGAGGCTTGAGTCGGGCTAAGTAAGCGTCATAATTTTGGAGTGCTTCGCTCAATACGACACGAAGATCCTTGGAGAGCCTTAGGAGCTCGTATAACGACAACTTTGCCTACGTATTAGCCAATTGTGCTAATATATCAAAGTTGTAAGGTCTCTCCAGCCCCTTTGTTGCGTCGTTACGGAGTGGCCTATCGAAGCAGGTTTCCTTTGGCTTGGACCTATCTACTGGTGGAGGCTGAGATGGCCTTGGAACTGTAGGCCTCAAAAATGAAGTCACGCTGAGTTGATCAGAACAAGTCACACAGAGTGATCCAAGAAGCAGCACAAAAGATACGCTAAGTTCTGCCTGGCCATCTTCTTTAGAAGTCACGCAGAGACAGCTCAGCCATACGTCAGAATCATAATGACTGACAACACAGCAGTCGAGAAACGTCTTCTCGTATGCCACGTATGCACAGAATTCGAGAGATCATCGCCGTCTTTTGAGTGATTTTTGAAATCTTCCTTAACAAGACTCACTCTTCACCAAGTTGGCGTGACTTTGGGTCTTATCTTCATTTAATGCGGCTGACAATATAATCAATGTCAGAGATTCTGTGTCAGACGAAGCGTGCCAAATCAAGACAGCTGGCGGTTTGCGTGGATTCTGAACCTTCTCCTTCCTCAAGTTTGCGTGGATTTTTGAGTTATTCTTCTCAAAGCCTGCGTGAATTCTGAAGTATTCTTCTTCAAAGCTTGCGTGGATTTTGCCTTCAACGAGTCTGCGTCAACGAAACTGCGTGGATTTTTCGCCTTCAGCAAGACAGCGTGGATTTCATTTCAACTGGAGTACGTAGCAGCCATGCCACCGATCTCTCTCTCGTGTGCCCAGTAACTTGCACACGACTCATGCACTAATGCCATGTGTCCAACAGTTACGGGCCACGTCCAGTAACTACTCACTAACCCTGCGTGTATTTAGAGTCTGCGTGACTTTTCAAATGCACTAGTGGTGAGGTAGTTATCTTTTCAGTTACTGTTTTGACTCTATAAATAGAGTTCTTTTTTATTATTCATTGTACAGATACATTGATATCTACTGTCAAAATTTTGAGAGCTTTTCTTCTTCGCATAGTCCAAGGGATAAAGCGATCGTCTTCGAGATCGGATTCCTACAGTTGTAATTTTCCCAGATACACAACAAATAAAGAGAATTTCTTTATGGAAAACAAATTGGCGACTCTGCTGGAGAAAACCATCTCCTCTTCTGAGATGGTAACAACTCAATGCGACACTTCGTCTATCGGCTCGACGAAGAAGGTGATGACGATCAAATTCGATCAACTTGCCTATGAAGAAATGCAGCGGGCTAAGGGTGGCAAGCCCATTCCAGCCTCCATTATCACTGCCAAGTCAAAGGGACACTCTGTCTATGTCCCTAAGAATTAGTTGGCAGTCAATGGTGAAGTCTCTGCCACAGTGTCTACTCCTAACACTGGCAAGAACTCCACTGCAAGCACGCACACTCTTGTGCGCTCGAAGATGACAGTAACTAAAAGTCACGTTGACAGTACTGGCTCCTTAGCCGAATCTGTTCCAGCGTGCAAATTCAATTCTAAAAGTCACGCTGACAGTACTGGTTCTTTAGCTAAATCTGTTCCAGCGTGCAAATTCAATTCTAAAAGTCACGCTGACAGTACTGGCTCTTTAGCCGAATCTGTTCCAGTGTGCAAATTCAATTCTAAAAGTCACGCTGACAGTACTGGCTCTTTAGCCAAATCTGTTCCAATGTGCAAATTTAACTCTAAAAGTCACGCTGATAGTACTGACTCCTTAGCCAAATCTATTCCAGTGTACAATCCCACATTCAAAAGTCACGCTGACAGTATTGGCTCCTTAGCCAAATCTGTTCCAGCGTGTAAATCTAAAATCAAAAGTCACGCTAACAGCTCTGGTTCTTTAATCAAGTCTGTTTCAGCGTGTATTTCATCAGAGAAGAATAACTCCTTAGTTATCTCTTCTTCTTCACCAAGTTCTACTAGAACTGAGGGTGGTTTTCCACACAAAGTCCCTTCGAAAAGGAACAACTCTTTAGTTGTTTCTTCTGCTCCTGTAGTTTTTACTCCAGGAACAGCTTTGACTGATACTTTTGTTAGTCAAAGGAAAGGAGATGGTCTTTTGACTACTCTTCCTTCTGGACATTCTATGTTTCAACATCTGAATGAGTCTAAGAAGAAACATTCCTTAATGTCTTCTTCTTTGATTTCTTCAAATTGGGCACAGAATCTGTCCATTAAAGAGGGTCTGTTACCAACTCCTAATCAAGGGAGTGGTTTAATTCTTCCTTCTCTGCAAATATCCAGATCAATGGAAGGAAAACTCCATGTTTCCAAAATTAATATGTTACCTTCCACTGATTTAAGAACAAAACTCAGCACTTCTGGTGTTAAGAAACCATACCAATTGGATATGAAGATAAAAGATCTAGATGCAGAGTATGCAAGAAATTATGTGGCTCACATTAATCACTCTTTGTATAATCAAGAGCCATCAAGACCCAAGAACAGGAAGTATATTCCTCAATCTTCACAAACAGATTTACGGGAATATCTTCAACAGAAGAGAATGAGTAATTCTATATCAAAGGAACATGCTGAATGTGACTTCTATCCAAGAGTCATAATTCAGTGCAGATGTGAATCAACAGTTCAAGACCGTGGTGATCATGCTGAATGTGACTTCCAGCCAAGAGTCACAATGCAATGCAGATGTCAAAATAAACGACAGTCTGTCTTTAATAGGATTCAGTATGAACCTATGCCTGATGAAGAGGAGCCTTTGTTTGCCTCTGTCAACATGACTTCTCGGGACACCGGGGGTAGAGTTGATAGTCCAGATGGAGTATATAAAAACACCAGAGCAAGAGTCCTGGCTTCTAGTCAAAGAAATTTGATCCCTGAAATTGACTCTGAATTTCTTGGAGAATCTAACTTCCCACCTCTCCCTACTGGGGGTAATTCTTCTATAGTTGACTTTGATACACGAAGCAATGATTCAGAGCATACAACATCTACTAGTTCATCAATAATCCCTCATATAGTCACGACTTACATGGTTGATGGGAATACTGATGAACCCTCTTCTTTCCTGACTCCTCAAGATCAAAGAATTGCTTCTTTGGAACAGCAAATGAAGTCTATGACTGACACAATGAAGTCAATGTATGAACTCATGACAGCTCAGTTGCAAAATCGACAGACTGTATCAGATGCCATACCAGTTGATACTGATATACGTCAAATACAAGTTCCTCCAGCAGTACAATCCAATACTCCTGGACCTGCTCAACCAAATCCTAGTCTCTCTGGAGCTGGGGGTAGTGCTTACAATGCTGTTCCTCCTCCTAACTATTCTCTACAAGTCACAACTCCACAATCTTCGGGAGTTGTCTCTGAAGAATTAAAAAATCTCAAAACTCAATTCGAGGCATTCAAACAGAAGGATGGTTTACAAAGGTTAGGCATCAAGCAGCCTTATCCGATAGAATGGAAGCAAGTATCATATCCTCCTAAATACAAGCCTCCTACTATCTCATTCTATGATGGAACCACTTCTCCAAGTCAGTTTATCAATCACTTTGAAGTGATGACTGATCAACTACAACCAAGTGATGCCCTCCTTACTCGGGTATTTATTGGATGTCTCAAGGGAATGGCTTATGAATGGTATAGAAGTCTCCCAGATGGGAGTATTACCTCATTTGCTGGTTTCAAACAGATATTTCTTGAAAGGTTCTATGAAGGGCTTAATGACATGACTATGTCTGCTCTTATTAGAATCAAGCAGAAAAATAATGAATCTACAGAGGAATACATTGAACGGTTTCGAAGAGAAGCTCTGAAGATGCCTCTTGGAACTCCTGATGCTGTCACCATTGACACGTGCAAATCAAACTTGTTGCCAATCATCAGTATGTGGACAGGGTCCACTCAATTTGAAGATTGGCATTCCTTCATAGTCAGTGCTAAAGCTGCAGAAATCAGTACTGAAACCTTCAAAGGTTTAGGAGTGCAGATGACTCCTAAAGAAACAGGACAAGGGGCTAACAATAAAAATAATGCTCGTAAAGGAAAAGAAACTCTAGAAGTTAATCTTCAGAGCAAAGATGCATCGAATGTTCAAACTCCTGCCTCTACAACTCAACAATCAAGAACACCTCGCCCCAGAGAAGAATATTCTTTTGATGACGACGATGTCCTTGGTATCTTTGAATGTCTGCTGAAAGGTAATAAAATACGATTAACAGAGATCAAGAAACCTGATGAAGCTGTAAGACAGATCATCCTAAATACTGTCCATATCACAGAATGCTGGGTCATACAATTCGTACATGTTATGTATTGAAAGGAAAGATCCAAGAAATGATTAAATCTGGAGCTATCTCTCTTACTCCAAAAGAGAAGACCGTCACCTCTAACGTCGTCTCTATGCAATTTGGAAATTTCCCTCCTCAACTCCTTAAAAGTGGGATTATTCCTATTCCCAAGGCAACTCTTGACATAGTGAATCTTCCTCCTCCACAGTCTGAAGGATTAGTGCCAATCACTTTGGAAACAGGAGAAATCATGTGGATCCATCCTGATCTAGTGGCAGATTTTGAATCGCCTTCTCCTTAAAAGATTTCTTCTCAAAAATCCAAGAAGGCTGGAAAGATCAAGTCATGTCATATGACTTCTCTTGGGTCTACCTCTGACACAGAGCCAAAAGACAAAGAAGAAGCACTTGTTAGTGCTACTCGAACGGGGAAACCTTACCTAAAGGATTATTCTAAAAATCCTGAAGATCCTACTGATATCCCTTCAGACGCTAAAGATGCTCCTAATGTTCCTCCCGAGAAAGAACCATCTACTGAACCTGTTCCTCCCAAGCCTACGGCTCTGGAGAAAGACAAACAACAGGCTCGGTTTGATAAGCCAATCAAGAAGTCTTCTCCTCTTGGACTTCAGAAGCCTTACAACTTCGACATTTTGGCTCAGCTTGCTAATACTCCCGCTAGAATGTCCCTTTTTGAACTTCTACGTCTTTCCAAAGAGACTCGGGAGACGTTAAGTGAAGCACTTCTACAAGCTGACTCTTGTCTTGCATAATTGAAGAAGCCAGATGCGGAACCTGCCACTTGCTTACATTGCAACAGTGTACTGGAGATTATCCCAAATATCACCTTTACACAAGACGACATGTTACTGGAGGATAATCGACATGATCGACCTCTCTACTACACTGGTTATATTGATACGATGAAGATAGATCGTATTCTCATTGACCCAGGGTCTGCTATAAGCATAATGCCAAAGAGTTTGTTGGATGAACTAAAAATCTCTCTTCACAAACTCTCCAAGACGGTTACTACTATCTTGGGATTCAATCAAAGCCGAAGTGAGCCTTTGGGAAAGATTCATCTGAAGCTTCAGATAGGTGATTTCAGATCTAAAGTCACTTTCTATGTGATCGAGATCGCGGGATCCTATAATCTTCTTCTGGGGAGGCCCTTTCTTCATGAAAATAATGTGGTGCCCTCTACTCTTCATCAATGTTTTAAGTACATTGATAGCAATGGAAGAGTACAAAAAGAAGTTGCTGATATAAATCCCTTCCATGGGGTTGAAGCTTATTTCAATGATTCCCGAATGTATAAAGAAGAATATACAAGGATCATACAAGCTATGGAGAAAGAAGATACACAAAGTGAGACTTTAATAATCCCTGTTAAATGTCGAACTACTCAGCAACAATCTCCTAAACCCTCTGGAGAAGATTCTTTTATCATTCCAGTGAGTGGACGGATCTCTCCGTTACCTCAGTCATCTACTCAGAATACACTGATCATTCCTGTCAGTGGGCGTACTAAAGTTCCTATACCTTCACAAGATACTCTGCTAATTCCAGTTGGAGGGCGGACTACTCTTCCTACTCAAACTTCAAGGGAGCTCACCTCTTCTGAGCCATTTGTTATCGATCTTAATCGAAACAAAGCTTCTTCTTCTTCTCCCCCTTTAGTCATTGACTTGGCTAAAATCTCTAAGGCTCAGCCTTCTCCCAATGTAAATATTGCTGCTTTTACATTTAATGAAAAGTCTCCACCTTTGCAGTACGTTGATGTGTGTAATTATGTTCATAGTTATTTACATCTGTTAGATGACTTGAACACAATAACCATAGGAGTTGTACAGACTGTTCATACAGATGTATCTCTAGAACCTGTACAATCTTCATACTTTCTAGTTCCTAGCAGAAAGCCAGGAGACATTCTAATATTCTTCTACAAAGGGCCTCAAAATCCTTCTGATCTTGAAGATGATGACAAAAATGATGATACTGAAAGATTACAACTACGTCGTTATAGTCAGCAATCTAGAGACATCATCAAAAATATAGGCTATGACTTCAGGACTGGCCTTGATAATGGAAAAGGAAGAAAAATGCCTGTCCGGATTCCTCCTTTGAAATATGGAAGGACGAAATGCGGATTGGGTTATACTGCTCCTACTTCTTTCATCAACATTATCCATGAAGATCTTGAGTCTGACGAAGATAAGGGATCTGATTCTTCTAGTACCACTTCTTGGGATTCCGATACGAGTATCGGTGACTTCTATTGCAACCTTCTGTCTTCTAACATGGTTTCCATTGACCATTCTGAAGAAAGTGATGAAGACGAAGAAGAGTTTGAAATCTCACCTGAATCAGAACTGTGGGCCCAAAGATTAGATAATCAATGGGAGTTCCGTTTCGAGCAAAAAGAACCTCCGACTGAAGATAAACTTGTTCAAATAGATGTTGGTGAAGAGGGGTCTCCCAAACCAATATTCATCAGTGAAAGTCTTTCAAAAACTGATAAGAAAGACATGATCAAACTCATTCGTGATTACATCGATGTCTTTGCTTGGAGTTATGAAGATATGCCAGGGCTTGATCCTCAAATTGCAACTCACAAGCTCAACATCTTGCCGAATGCTAAACCGGTCAAACAACAACAGCGACGATTTCGTCCGGACATCATGGATGCAATTGAAGCTGAAGTCAATAAACTCATTACATCTGGGTTTATTAGAGAGGAACAACATCCCGATTGGGTGGCTAATATTGTTCCTGTTCTTAAAAAGACTGGCAAGATCAGAGTATGCATAGACTTTCGCGATCTCAATGCGGCATGTCCTAAAGACGAATTCCCTCTACCAATCACTGATGTCATGGTTGATAATACCTGTGGATTCGAACGAATGTCATTCATGGACGGGTATTCTGGGTATAATCAGATCAAAATGTTCCCAGAAGACGAGAAGCACACTTCTTTCAGAACACCGATTGGTACATACTGCTATACAGTTATGCCATTCGGTCTCAAGAATGCAGGAGCAACTTATCAACGAGCTATAAGTACTATATTCCGTGAACATTTGTGGAAAACAGTCGAATGCTATGTTGATGATATTGCAGTCAAAAGTCGACAAAAGGAGGATCATATCCAAGATTTGAAGACTATATTTGATCTAATGCGTAAGCATCAATTAAAAATGAACCCTACTAAGTCCTTCTTAGGCATCTCTAGTGGTAAATTTCTTGGCTTCGTCATTACCTCTAAAGGTATACACGTGGATCCCGAGAAGATCAAAGCCATCCAAGAGATGCGTCCTCCACGCACCTTAAAAGAGCTACGAGGATTTCAAGGAAGAATTGCTTATATCAGGAGATTTATCTCTAATTTATCAAGACGCTGCAGACCATTCAACAAACTTATGAAGAAAGGTATCTCTTTTGTCTGGAATGATGAATGTCAGAAAGCATTCGATGATATAAAACAATATCTGATGAGCCCTCCAGTATTGGTACCTCCCGTCTCAGGAATACCGTTCCTCCTCTATACTCAAGTAATGAGTCATTCATTGGGTGCATTACTCGCTCAAAAGAATCAAAATGGCCATGAACAGGCCATTTATTATCTCAGCCGTACTATGACCGGAGCTGAACCTCGATATTCACCAGTTGAAAAGGAATGTCTAGCCTTGATGTTTGCTGTCCAAAAGACACGTCATTATATCATTGGCCAGACTATTCATGTCATCTCCAGGATCAATCCTATACGGATCATGATGAAGAAACCCAGTGTTTTGAATTCTCGATTGGCTAACTGGGGAATCCTACTTGCTCAGTATGATATGCACTATATTCCTCAGAAATCAGTCAAGGGACAAGCTTTAGCTGATTTTCTGGCTGCTCACTCAATTCCAAAAAATTTAAAACTCTATGATGAAATCCCAGATGAAGTCCTAGATTCAAATCAAATTGCTGAAGAAGATCCTACTTGGCGTCTATTCTTTGATGGAGCGTCAAGAATTGGTCCTAATGGCGATATTGTTGCTGGAGTTGGAATTGTTCTTGTATCGCCAGAAGGTCTTGCCATCCAAAGAGATTATTCTCTCGATCAGCCGTGTTCAAACAATGTAGCTGAGTACAACGCATTGCTTATTGGTCTTCAACTCGCTAAACATCTGAATATTCAACATTTGGAAGCGTATGGAGACTCTAAACTTATTGTCAATCAGATCAGGGGTACTTATGAAGTTCGCCATCAAGATCTGGTTCCTTATCATAGAGTAGCCATATCTATGGCCTCATCATTTAAGGAATTCTTCATTGAACATGTTAGGCGAGCATGTAACACAGAAGCTGATGCCCTTGCTAATCTTGCAGCGGTGCTGGCTATCCCAATCAGACGGCAACAAATGATTGTTGTTCATAGTCGAGAATTATTTCATCTTGAAAATAACCTGACTCTAGGACTTCCAGTTGACATTGAAGAATCAACATCTCATGACGTCAACACAACAAGAGGATTTGGATTTAGTCGTAAATCGATATCATCTTCATCCGATTCCAGCATGGAATTTATCTTCAGTAACTCGACTGAGAATCAGAATACGGATAAAGATTGGAGACTTCCTTTCTTAGATCTTGTATTGTATGATATTCTTCCGGATGATCCGAGTGAGGCAGCATCTATCAGACGACGATCACTCAGATTCTATTACAATCATACAACAAAGACCTTATATCGTCGAGCTTATGATGGTTTACTCCTTCGGTGCATTGTCGGTGATGAAGCCCAACAAGTTATTCGTGAAGCACATGATGGAATTTATGGAGCGCATCAACCTGGGCCAAAACTTCAAGACCGTATTCGACGGATGGGATATTATTGGCCAACTATGGTATCAGATACCATTGAATATGCAAGAAAATGCAAAGCTTGCCAAATCCATGCGGATTTTATACATCAACCTTCGGAATTTCTACATCCGACGGCAGCATCATGGCCCTTCGAAGCTTGGGGCATGGACATTGTCGGCCCGATCAATCCTCCATCATCTAAAGGTCATCGGTTCATTCTCGCAATAACCGATTACTTCTCCAAATGGGCCGAAGCTATTCTTTTATCTGAAGTTAAGACGTCTAATGTCATCAGCTTTATTAAGCACCACGTCATCTACAGATTTGGTGTTCCTCGACGCATTGTTCATGATAACGGACCATAATTCGTCAGCCAGAAATTTACTCGATTCTGTGACGATCACCGGATCAATAATGTTGCTTCTACCGCATATAATCCAGCAGCTAACGGATTGGCAGAAGCTTTCAACAAGACTATCATCAAACTCCTAAAGAAGTTTGTCTCCACTAACAAACGTAATTGGAGTGACAAGCTCGGGGAATGCTTGTGGGCTTATCGCACTACAGTCCGTAATGCTACTAAGTGTACACCTTTCTCTCTGGTGTATGGATCTGAGGCTGTTCTCCTATTAGAGATTCAAATTCCTTCTTTAAGGATAACAATCGCTAATGAACTCACTGCCGAAAATAATGATCGTCTTCGACTTCAAGAATTGGAGGCTCTGGATGAAAAACGGTTATCTTCTCAACAGAATATTGAATTCTATCAAGCTAGAATTTCAAGGGCTTTTAACAAGAAAGTCAGAATTTGAACATTTCAGAAAGGAGAACTTGTGCTTACTGTCAGACGCCCGATGACTATGACACACATGAGTAAGGGCAAGTTTGATGCAAAATGGAAACGTCTATTCATTGTCAATAAGATCTTTTCTAATGGGGCTTATCAACTCACTACTCTAGATGGTAAAGCCACTATGATGTCCATCAACGACAAATTCTTGAAGAAGTACTACGTCTGATATTTCTATCAAGATTGTCCTCCCATCACTCTCCAGCTGTTTCATTATTCTTTCCGAAGAATCATTCTGATATCTATTATCCCCAGTGGAGATAGGTATTCTACTTGGTATCGTTTTCTCAACAAATTTGATATCCAGAAAATCATGTCTACATTACCTCTGAATTTTCTATCTCAATATCATATTTATGAAAATGATATTTAGTCTTTCTGATTTCTGAGTCAAAAGATCAATGAATAAAGGCAAATATAAAGTGGGAAGGATATATCGTAAACAAAGTTTCCTTAAACGGAGTTTATTTGAGACAAATCCCTCAAGGAAAAAAAAGTACATCATCATGGAAGATCACTATGATCCCTTTCATATTTGGGACGAGGACCACATACATAATCAGCAAAAGAATTGAATACATCTTTTCCTGACCGCACCAAGAATTGACAGGCAGCCAGCCTCATTGCTTCTTCTTCTTCGGTTTCTCTTGGTTCGACCAGGAAGTCCAGGATATCTTTTGGCGGCTTGGGAGTAGACGAGCTTTCGCCCATTTCCTTCTTCTGCGGAGGTGGATGTTCTTTAACACCTTCAGTAGCTTCAAGGGCGACTTCAGCCTTCTTTATGTTCTCTTCAAAAGACATTGTGGATAAAATGCGATCCTTCTATTCAAATATATGCTCTATTTATAGGCATATGGTTACAAGGTTCGAAGGGACGTATTCTTTCCCGATACTCAGTTCATCCATTCATTTCTCATATTCATCCGACGTTTCACATGTTCATTAATACTTGACGGTCCGTCCGTTCATTTATTACATTCACTCGACAGTTCATCTGTTCATCATTTCTTAACGGTTCATCCGTTCATAATCTTCTATCAGTTCATTAAGTGGGGATTCATTATTTATCATGTTTTCATAACCTCTGAATCAATTCCGAATCTGCTTACTCATTTGTCATGTTTTGACCTCTGTATAGAAATCAATCTATTTTCTTTCGAGTTCCTATATATTATCATGTCCATAATACCTCTGATAATATCATATACTCTAAAAACAGAAAAGATGATTTTATTATCTATCATGTCCACAATTCATCCACAAATACAAATCATTGAGCATAGAAGAATTGTCATTTCCATTCCCATTTCACCCCTAAAAGTCTATTACATTTTCTTAGACTTTCTTACAAATCATAATGGAAATCTATTATAAAACTTGGATTTTCATTCTACACCACAACGATAACCTAATAGAGATCTATCATCTTCTTTGGATCTTCTCCGTCGGACCTTCTCCGTCAGGTTCGTTGTTGGTTGCAATTCCTGACTGTCTGGGTCTCAGTCACGACCAGATCAGCAGGAATCAAACTCTGGTCTTCTCTCTCGGACGAGAGGATAACCACAGAGTATGGCAGCCCGACGGCGTGTTGCTGCCAATACAGCTCGTGAAGGAACGACGGTACCTCAAGCAGGTAGGAATGTATCCAGCATTGGGATACGATTCCTGGTTCTGCCTTAAAAGGAACTCTACTACCCAATCTCTCGGTAGTAAAGTTAACTCCACCATCCAACTCTCGTGTATAAAGGCTCTTCCTACCATCTAAGGAAGACCCTTCTATCTCACGAAGAGTTCTGAGTTGTCTGATTTACGCGTCAAAAGCGTATGAGCTCCCTGATGTAGATGTCAGAAGAACATTGTCCACAGCATTCATATCACCAATGCCAGTTCTGAAGAAGGTTTTCAGCCAAAATTCTGCAAGAAACAGTAAAGAAAAATCAGTCAACAGAAACTGGCCAAGCAAAGACAGATGCATTCTGTTCATTTCAGGAAGATGAATTTGTCCTTAGCAAACAAAAAAATTCGATGCGTGTATATTGAACTTACCGCTGAGTTTGCTACTAAGGATTGACAGATCTATGTCTGGTAGCGTGCACAGAGATTTGACATCAGACAACATGGCTTTCCTATTTCCTTCTCATAGAAAATTCATTCTCAGAAGAGAGGAAGAAGAATGGGAAGATGAGTTTGCGTAGAGTTCATCCATCTATTTAAAGGGTCAAGTGCAGGTCTATTCTTGGAAAAGATCTGCATAAATAGCGCTCGTAAATTATGGAATGAGTGTCACGTGTACTTCGGGAGACCGTGCAACATTGGAAACAGTCAAAGAGTGCTAATTAATCTTCTTCATTAAAAGGCACGCAGATCAAACACAAAAGTTGTACTTTATTCTTTAAACAGGCACTGATGGCCTTACAAAAAGACAAAAAAAAAGTGCAACAAAAGCGTAGAAAGTTACGCCCTATTTTCCAGAGCGGCTAAGTTTGATGCCTAACTCCTCTACGCTCTTAACTCCCAGGCGATGCAATAGAGTCTCGAGCAATTCACGCTTCTCCATAAGGTTCCGCCCATCAGAAGAAGACGAGCCATCCAATCCAAAGTAGCTCAAGAGGTTCTTGGCTAACTGCGTGGCGTCGTCCTTGAGCTCAATGACGACAGGTTCAGGTTCTTTACCCCCAAAAGTGGGGTCACCATGGGAACAAAAGCCCAACTTGCGTGCTTCCTCTTCAGCTGCTTCCTTTGGGGTCATATTTTCGAGAGATGAAGTCAAAACTGAGAATCACTCCCTGTTTATATAACAGATCTCGTCGATAGTTCATATTCCACCATAAATTGGACGCAATCAGTCTCGGAGAACGAAGAGTCATTATGACATTTAATAAGTTCATTTGGATGTTTTCAAAGAACTTCGAAGTCTTTTCGACTTCCGAAAAATTTTGGAGCCATCTCAGCGTGACTTTAACTCATTTCATCATCTCTATTTCAAAGTATTTCGAAAATATTTTATCATTTTTCGAAAACTTTGAAGGGGGTTTTGTAGGCCTCAAAAATAAAGTCACGCTGAGTTGATCAGAACAAGTCACACAGAGTGATCCAAGAAGCAGCACAAAAGATACGCTAAGTTCTGCCTGGCCATCTCCTTTAGAAGTCACGCAGAGATAGCTCAGCCATACGTCAGAATCATAATGACTGACAACACAGCAGTCGAGAAACGTCTCCTCGTATGCCACGTATGCACAGAATTCGAGAGATCATCGCCGTCTTTTGCGTGATTTTCGAAATCTTCCTTAACAAGACTCACTCTTCACCAAGTTGGCGTAACTTTGGGTCTTATCTTCATTTAATGCGGCTGACAATATAATCAATGTCAGAGATTCTGTGTCAGACGAAGCGTGCCAAATCAAGACACCTGGCGGTTTGCGTGGATTCTGAACCTTCTCCTTCCTCAAGTTTGCGTGGATTTTTGAGTTATTCTTCTCAAAGCCTGCGTGAATTCTGAAGTATTCTTCTTCAAAGCTTGCGTGGATTTTGCCTTCAACGAGTTTGCGTCAACAAAACTGCGTGGATTTTTTGCCTTCAGCAAGACAGCGTGGATTTCATTTCAACTGGAGTACGTGGCAGCCATGCCACCGATCTCTCTCTCGCGTGCCCAGTAACTTACACACGACTCATGCACTAATGCCATGTGTCCAACAGTTACGGGCCACGTCCAGTAACTACTCACTAACCCTGCGTGTATTTAGAGTCTGCGTGACTTTTCAAATGCACTAGTGGTGAGGTAGTTATCTTTTCAGTTAATGTTTTAACTCTATAAATAGAGTTCTTTTTTTATTATTCATTGTACAGATACATTGATATCTACTGTCAAAATTTTGAGAGCTTTTCTTCTTCGCATAGTCCAAGGGATAAAGCGATCGTCTTCTAGATCAGATTCCTACAGTTGTAATTTTCCCAGATACACAACAAATAAAGAGAATTTCTTTATGGAAAACAGGATCATCAGAGGGAGGCAATGTTATCGGCTGAGGATCCTTGACTGAGCTGCCCAGTGTGGACTGGACTTGTGCCCCAGACAGGGTAACAACGGCTGCTGCTTCCTCAGCTTCGACTAAAATTGTGTGATAGGATCTAGACTTCCTGCCCTTCTTCTCGTTGGTAGGAGATGACACCGCCTGGGTAACTTCGGGCACTAAGTCCGGATGCACGCACATGATCTCTCCTCGCGAAGTGGTGAGAGGTACCAAACCAGATGTCTAGTTCCGGACAGGTGGAAGATTAGTAACCTCCATCGTTGCCTGAGGGACAGGTATTATCCAGTCTGGAGTGCTTGTTGGAGGGAAGTTGGCGAACTGAATTGACACCATGTTTGCCGCTACGGTAACCTCTTCAAAGTCTATCGACAGATCTTTGGAGTCGATAAGACTCTGAATGTACCGCTTTAATTGGAAGCAGTCATGAGTGGAATGATGGACATAACGGTGGAAGTGACAATATTTTGGGTCCTCCATTTCTGCCACTCGGGGCTCGCGCCTTAGTAGAGGGAGCTGGATCCTACCCCCTTGCAAGAGCATATCGAAGATAGGTTTGACATGACTATCTTCAAATGAGTAATTTACCTTGGGCCACTGACCTTTCGCATGTTTTTGTTCGGGCTTCCGGGTCATATCAGCGACCATGGCCTATTTGCCCTTATTGTCTCGGTTGGAGGTGGCACCACTGTTGTTGTTGCTGGAGGTGGAGCCAGGACGTCTGCCTTTATCCTCTCCGTCTGGGATGTATAATCCCAATTGGCGAGCCTTCTTCAACTTTGCCTCTGTATTGGTAGCACTTATGATGAAGGTCGTCCAATCCCTGAACTGATCGTTCCCCATCCATAGGCTAATTGCGGGGAGCAACTTCTTCTGGAAGATTTCATTCAAGGAGCTCTCGGGATTGCCTTGGGGCAATCTCATTACGGTTTAGCAAAACCGCTCGATATAGTTCCTTGTTAGCTCCATCTCTCCCTGAGCGACGTCCATGAGAGATGACATCGTCATATCATGCCCCACTTCGTAGAATCTCTCTAGGAACATGTGCTTGAAGCCGTCAAAAGAATGGATGCCGTTGTCAGGATGGTTGCGGTACCAGTCGAACGCGGTCGCCTCCAATGCTCCGATAAATAATCGTGTGAGGATGGCATCACTATACGACAAGTGGTCGATTGTGACCTCAAAGTAAGTCATGTACTGACTAGCAGAGGTCTTTCCGTCATATGAATCGATATGAAATAGCTTGTACCGTGGTGGAAAAGGCACATCTCTCCATGCAACGGGATACAGCTGTCATATTCTGAGGTTCCGAGAGGAGTCTCGGGCATTGAACATTGCTCGAAGCTCCTGGACTTCCCTTCTCGCCTCCTTGGCTTCGTCCACAGCTGAAGGAACGGATGCTCCTAAAGGATCATCACCCAAAGGAGGAGCGGTCATATTGGAGTCCGCGTTGACTACGGGTCCTACGCTTGTTTGTCCGGGCATCCTTGTTGGTTAGGTTAGCAAGGCAGCTTTGATTTCATCCATAGACTTGACCAAGGACATGAGCATGGCTTCAAGTACTTCTAGACGTTGTCGATCAGAAGGCGCTTTATAATCATCGTCAGCCATAAAGACTGTCTTCATGTTGGTAGAGGTAGAAGGGATCGTAGCAGAGGTGTTCTCTGTGTCGTACCCTCGTATAGAAAAATCGTCGAAGAATATCGAAATGTCATCTTCCTCAGACTCGGACGGGGTGCTACCGCCTCTGCAGGAAACCGTATCATCTTGGTGTGGGTGGTGGCCCTCAGGGAAGTCCAAGTCTGTTACGCAGTTATGGGGGACCTCTACCCCCTGTATGTGCTCTTGCTACATCGGGTTGTCATATATATTGGAGGAGTGCTACCCCCAGCTTCATCTACTCTCAAGGAGGCCGAAGGTGCACTCCCGGGTGCTAGAAGCTTCTTTTTGGATCGAATGCCTAAATAAACACCCCCTGTGGTAGTAAAACCCCTAATTTCTACTACGATTTTTTTAATAAATATGGTATTGATTTTTGTACTTCGTATTTATACGTCGCGTACGAGTTTGTGTTTCATAAATTTTTCGTCAAGTGGGAATAAGTACAAAGTACATATTTTTATAAAACATTTTAATTACTCCCTCCCCGAGCTCCCTTTCCTCCTCACCACCGTCCCCACCAGCCACCGTCTGCACCACAACTTTCGCGACCACTACCACCGCCATGGCCTCCGGCCACCTCAACATCAGCCAGCACCACTGCCTCCAACATCATCATCATCTACCACCACCATCGTCGTCGTCGTCGCCGTCTCCCCTACGGCCGGCCTCCTCCGCCGCGACCACCACCACCCGTGGTCGTCGTCTCCACTCCCAGTGCCACCCTTTCCACCGCTCTGTCTTCTTCTCTCAAGGTATCTCTTCCTCACTCCCGTGCTCGTCCCCGATGCCTCCGACCACCCTCGGGCGCCGCCGCTATCACCTTTCTGGCAACCCCTTTCCCCTCTTCCAGTCTTCCCTCGCCGTCGTATGGCCTGCCACCGTAGCCGCGCTGCTGCGAGCTACCACTCCTGTCGCTGCTGTCCTCCCTTCACCGTCGAGAGCCCCCGACCCCGTGTGGACGAGCTTCCCCAACGACCACCACCAGCTCCTCTGTCTCTCCCATTTTTTCTTTCTCGGCGACCATCGCCTCGGGAGCAGTGCCACCTTGGGCAGCGGGACGCCCTTGGGCCCCGTGCTGTTCGGGCAGCGTGTTCCTCGGGCCACGTACCTTGGGTTACGAGCCCTCGATTCGCGTGTTCCCTCGTTTCCCGTAGTTCTCGGGATGTGTGCCTCGAATTATATGCAACCTTGGTTTTTGTGCACCTAGATTTACGTATTACCTCGGACAGCGGGATGCCTCGAGCCCCGCGCTGCCTCGGGCACCGTGCCATCTCGATTGGTGCATCTTCTAGATTTTCATGTCTCGACCTTTGTGCCCATCTCAATTTTCGTGCCGCATCGATTTGCATGTATACATCGATTTGTGTGCCACATTGGTATGTGTGCCATCTTGGACTTTATACCATCCCGATATGCGTGTACGTATGGATTTGCGTGCCGCCTTGGTTTTTGTTTCAACTTGGACTCCGTACCGTATCGATTTGTGTTCATATGTCGACTTGTATGCCGCATTGATTTGCGTGCTTCCTTGAATCTCGCTCCTTCTCGATATACGTACATATCTCGGTTTTCGTGTCTATATCGATCCGCGTGCCTCGATTTTCGTGCCAGATCCCTGTACTACTTGCGGGACTCGTACGGTATAGCCTCGTGCCATTCTTCGTAATTTTTATCATTATTTTATTATTTAATTCTAATGATTGTGTGTTCTGAGGATCTCGATGGACGTGCTACCCTGGATCCCGATCGCCGAAGACTTGCTTACCTAGCCGAGCCCTCTAGGCAAGTATCCCTTGCTCATCGACAGCTCTTGCCCTCTCTCCTGGATTTATTGTATTTAATAATTGTAATCGTAAATGTATAACCATGATTAGTGTAGCTTAGCAGTAGAACTGCCATGATGATAACCTATGATAGCTTGGTTCGATACCGGTTTACGACCGTATCGGACAACTCGGACGGGTCATCCACACCTCCGAGGACACGAGCATGACTCACTAGTATGGATTGTCGCCATATGCCCCGTATCCGACTCACGGTCGGGTAACGGTTTGGCTTGCTATTTCTGTGACTGTATTTGTGGCTTGGATATGACTGTGTGTCCGTGATGCGCCCAGTACGCATCGTAGTGCTGCTAGAGGCCGAGAATTAATGTTCTCGACTATGGTTTGATTTCCAGTACGCATGGTAGCGTTGCTGGAAGCTGAGACTTAGTGTTCTCAGCCTGCGATTCTGCGACGGGTTACGTCGAGTGGATTTAGCCCCAGTTCGCTGGGAGCTCCCGTCCAAAATATAAAGGAGACTATGCCGAATTTTTCCAGAATTTTTGGTCGGGAACTTGGTTCGTAGAATTAGGCAGAACCATTCCTTTGGTTTGCTAATCTAGACTCATAATTACTTATTTTGGATATAGTGGTCTGATTCCAGTACTTGCTAGGTAGACACTTGACTAGATTAGTCGCCTAGTTATAGATCTATCTTTTCCGTCAGATAGCATAAGGAGCGCGGTTCCACCCGGGAGACGGTCTGCAACCCTGGTCCTTGTTTAGTTTAAGGGTTGTGGATCTGCTCCAGAGCGGTTCATACAATCCTTGCCACTTTTTCAGCGGTATTTAATTAATATATTCTAGTCTCCAGACCATTCATTCTAGGAGTTATCCTAGTCTAGCCAGCTAGAACTGATAGTTGTCCTATGTGTCAGGATTTGTGACTTTGGATATATCTAACGAATGAGTACCGGGGAGAGTATGAACTCGAGATATTGATTGACAGACTCACGTGGACTCTCGGATAGTGTTGTTATTCCTTTTGAGGATGTTCTAATTCGATCAGACATGACTGTAGATTCTTGGATTTTGATGATCGCGAATATTTTGTGGAACGAGGAGAATATCGAGGGTATTATTATATGATTTTTACTCGACTTCCCAAGCGTCCAAAACCTGGTTTGTTTGCTATATCTTGGTAGTGGTGAGTCTTGTTTGCTGATAGCTTGTGATCATTGATTCAGAGGATTCTTGTGAGCCAGAGGGCGTAGCATTGTTTATAGTAATAAGCGTGGTATTTGGTGATTGTCTTTCTTGACGTGATATTCACTCCATCGTGGATGGGAGATTCTTGATAGATTAATCCGATGGATAGACCAACCTGAAGATTAGAGCTGTTGGCTCCCTTGTATACTTGATGGGATATTATAGTAGAGATTCTGATCATATACTTGACCTGATACCCATGCTACGATGTGGGCAGATGACTTCTTGTGACTGACAGATTTGTCATTGTCCCTGACATGACTACTTGTATCCGTGCTATAAGTCCAGCTTACCCTTGAGGTACTGGCCCTGACTTTGCACTGTGGTACCCCTTGTCTACTAGCACTTTTAGGTGCTACTTCCATGATTATATGGCATTGCGATGCCATCCTGATATTCTAGCTATATTATATGATTACCTGCACGGGTACCTTGGTATTTGGCCTTTAGTCTTAGCGTGGTCAGGATTGCTTACTTGATTGTTGCATAACACTAAGGATGGATCACAACTGTGACTATAGGTGCCGAGGTTGATTCTTACTTATCATTTTCGTACTGAGGTACGACATCTAGGAGGATGATCGTGTGACCATGACATGTGATTCCGGATAAATGTATGGTTAATCTAGGCAACTTAAACTGGTAGAAGCATTGGGAGAGAACGGAATCACGAGATCGTGCATTACTAGCCTTATCCCAGACATTAGTGATCATGACCAGCAGGCTGGCTGCCACGGATGTTGTTACCGTTCGCACTAGCGATGGCTAGATCCGGCTACTACTTATGTACTATGTACTTCTCTTGCTCGTACAGTGGCCTTACTTGGGATCGGTGCTTATCTTATCTTGCTATACTTGGCCCCGCTAGCCCAGCTGGAACGGTACGATCTAAGGATTCGTATATTGCATTGTTGGGGTAACCCAACCTCCACCTAGACAGCCGTAGACATTTGAGTGGCCGCTTATTCCCCTAAATTGTTTGGCTTCTTGCTTGCACAATCGACTGGTATCGGGTTCCAGTTGGCGATGCAGGTATTATTGGATGTGAGGGAGATTGTGATGTTTGGTGGTTATTTAGCTACATTAGTTGTGGGTTGTTATCGTGCGTTGGTACCGCATGTTCCTTACCCTCTTTTACTATTCATATATGTTATTCCTGTCATACATTATCCTACTGGCTTTTCTTCTCCCTTTCTTGAGCCTTTCTTTCTGGTACTTGCTATGGTTGGCCTGATCAACCCTAGATTGTTCCCAGATTGCCTGTGACCGACCCTGTGGATCTTTCAGACTCGATATGGAGGATGTTCTTCAGTTCTCGACCTTGCTAGGAACTGTGGAAAGGTATACCCATCTACATTACTATCTTGTACTGTAGATTTCCCAATTGTCATGTGTATTTCCTGCTTTCCATATGATTCTCTCTTGCTTAGTATTTCATTAGTTTTGTCTGTGGAAATGAGATCGGGTTTAGGCCATAGAATGATTGCATGCTAGGATACCCAGCGAGATTGACAGCCATCATCGCCGTATAACGTATTCGTACCTTATACGGTGTAGTTGGCCAACGTCCGTCCCCGTATTTTGGTACTGGGCGTGAAAACTGGTTATATAATGGGCTCCTTCTACGATGTTTATCAGAAGAAGAAGCTAAAGAAGCATTTCGTGAAGCTCATGATGGTACTTAGGGTACCCATTAACCTAGTCCGAAATTAGAGGACCGATTAAGTCATTTGGTCTATTATTGTCCCACTATGGTGACCGATGCCATAGACTATGCAAGAAAATGTAAAGTATGTCAAATTCATGGCGACTTCATACATCAAACTTCGGAGCTCTTACATCCAATGGCGGGATCGTGGACTTTTGAAGCTTCGGGAATGGACGTCATTGGACCTATTAGTCCACCTTCTCCTAATGGACATTGATTCATCCTAGTGATAACCGAATACTTCTCTAGATGGGCAAAAGCTACACCGCTTGTGGAAGTAAAGACCTCTAATGTGATCAATTTTACTAAATACTATGTTATCTACCGTTTCAGAATAGCTCGAAGGATTATCCATGATAATGGCCCTAAATTGTGAGTAATGAATTTTATCAATTTTGTGCGAAAAGCCTGATCCGGAATGTACCTTCTACAGCTTATAATCCTGAAGATAATGGTTAGCAGAAGCGTTCAACGAAACTATTATTAAGTTGCTCAAGAAGTTCAATTCACCTAATAAACGTGATTGGAATGAGAAACTTTGTGAATGTCTTTGGGCATATCATACTACAGTATGGACTGCAACTGGTACAATATTGTTTTTTTTGTTCTGCGGAAGCGAAGGAGTTATTCCTCTAGAGATTCAAATTCCTTCTCTGAATCGCTTTGTCCAATGAATTGACAACTGAAGATAATGTGTTCTGCGGTTATATGAGTTGAAAGAACTTGATAAAAAATGACTCATTGCCCAACCGTAGATCGAGTTATATCAAGCCCGTATTTCGAAAGCCTTTAATAAGAAGGTGAAAGAGCGAGTTTTTCAAGTCGAAGACCTAATTCTTTCGGTAAGGAGGCCTATGGTGATGACACACAAAAGCAAAGGAAAATTTGCAGCTAAATAGGAAGAAACTTTTGTTGTCGAATCAGTATTTTCGAATGGAGCATACAGGCTAGCAAAGCCTGATGGTGATTTATAAATAATACCTATTAATGACAAGTTTTTGAAGAAATATTATGTTTAAATTGCAATAGTGTAAACCCCCTAAATTTGAGATTTTTTTTAATTTTACTTAATATATTTTACAACATATTTTCTAAAATTATTGGACTTTTTAATTTTAGATTCTTGTTAATATTTTGGTAGCAAGTTAAATGCTACATTACATACGTACATAGACAAATTGTACGAGTTTATGTACAAAATAGTTAACAAAAATATTTGAATTATTTTTGAAAATGGTTAGGAAATGAACTTTTTTTTAATTTTTAATTTTATAGTATTTTATTAATTAGTAAAATGCTTGTATTTAAATCTAATGAGTTTTGCTAATAATAAGAATAGTAGGCAAGTACTACATTAAACGTAGTTAATAGGTGTAGTTGTACAATTATTTATTAAAATGATTTTTCAAATATTTTTGGGATTTTAGAAATTTTTATAAATTTATTTGTATTTTTGTGTAATATATATATATATATATATATATATATATATATATATATATATATATAAAAATATATATATATATATATATATATATATATATATATATATATATAAACAAAAACAAAAACCTTAATATCTTCTCGCAAATTTTTTGTGAGAAGCTTAATCCGTATAACATGCAACCCCCTCCCCCCCCCCCCATTTCTAAACTCGACCATAGCAGCGGGGTTGGAAAAAATTCTTCGATTGAATTCCTTTTTTGATTTAAATTTTGTCTAAACTCATAGCCCAATCTAAATACACCCTATCACGTCCAAATCTGATCATTATAGGATTTAATTTCAAATGTAATTCGAATTTCCATGTCGAGTAAAAAGGCGTATATTCGACGAACATCAAAATATTTCCTTGTCATCCACCGCCACAACCCGATCTCGTAGCCAAGTGACCCCCGACAACCTTCTCTACTATGCGATGCCGCAACACCGCCTGATGTCGCCCACGAGCCGTCGTCGTCGCCGGAACAACAGCCGCAGCGCCTGTAACAAGCGCCATAGCAGGGCAACAATAGTCTGTAAGGCCAATTTTGTGGCGTGTTTTCCACCTCCACGTTCGACCGATCTCCGAGCAATTTTCTCAGGTACAATCCCAACCTAACCCTCTCGAATATCTACAAGTTAGTTTGAATATGATTGTATTTCATTCGACAGGAAATCGATTCAAAAATCGATAAAAAAATTGGTTCAAACAGAACAGTTTCATAGTTGAACCCTTGTTTTAGAAGACAGATTATGATCGGGACATTAGGAATTTTCCAAAATTAATTAAAAATTTTGGTAGACAAATTGTAGGGCTTCAAAACATACTTTGTAGAATTCAGTTCTATCAACTGTGCATCGAGAATTCAGATTCCCAAAATTGACAAAAATAGTTTTCAAAACGATACAATTTTAGAAATTTTCACCGATACGACATGCACCCCGACAAACCAGGCGATATGGTCGCGAACCAAAAGCATAGAATGGTGAGTAACAACTTCGCAGATGTGTGAGATTCGACAGAACTCGATTTCGTTCTGTGTATGCGACAAAATTAGACGTATCGGTCGAGATACCCGTATCGGCTTCCGTGCAAACTAGCATACAACTTCATGCACGTTTATCATCTCGTGACGAAACATGTGCTACTGGACTAATGTCGTTTTTCTGGTTCTGTGAACCAAATTCGATCCAATTCTGAGAAGGTCGACCGGAAAGATATTTTGCGGCCCACGACCCGATCTAACGGGCAAAATTGTCCAAGCCTCACCGGAATCCAAATTTAGACATACGGTTGAGTTCTTATCCTCAAACCGAACTCGTAGACATATAACTTGATGACTTTAGACACCATAGGTTTTGGCATAATTTTTGGTGCAAAGTGGGTCCAATAGCGGACACCAATTTGATCCAAAATTATGATTGTTCCCTCGTATCCAGAATTGGACTTATGGATAGGTGATCTTAGATATTTTTTATGCGAAAAAAGCTCATGATGTTTATTTCAGCATCCGAGGACATTTGCAAAAGTTGGCTTCCATTGCTTCACTAATATGCTGGTTCGAGCTACTGGATACTGTCATTTTATACACCACCTCAGGCAAGATACCTTTCCATATTTACTGCTTATATTATTTTGCATCTTAATGTGTAGTTACTGCATGGTTATTGTTTATTTATTTCTAGTTTCTCCACTTGCATAACTATTTACTGTTCTTGATTTACTTTACTATACTTCTAGTTATACATGATGCTAATGCTAGTAATATTTTCATTCATGTCTTTAAATTTCTGCATATGGACCTAGAGTGATGGGATTACCATTGTTAGTGCATTTTCATGAACTTTATCATGACTGTGCCACGAGATATGAGTGAGTTTTGAGTAACATATAGAGGTACTTACATGTTGGCTGATCACCTGTGCGCATGCGTTAGGTCTAACTGTAAATAGATGCATGTTAGGAGACCTAGCAGTTAGTAGAGGTACATGATTATGGATACGACTTAGTTAGGTACATAGGGTGGGGAGAACAATTCTTAGTGTATAGGCCGAGTATGCACTTCTCTTTTATACCAGAATCTCCGCTAAAGATACGATCCTGAAACCCCATGTTTCATGATCCTCCTGGTCTCTGATGTTCGAGAAATGTTATGTTTTGAGGTCCCTAGTACCCAATGAGGGAGCCATACCAAACATACTGTAGCTAGAGTGCCTATGCGTTGAAGGTTTGTTCTTGACTGCATGTACACAGTAGAATGGTTAGGTGATGTCACGCCCCAGAACCAGAATACTGGAGAGCGGGGGCAGACATAGCCAGCTACGTATATTGAAATGGAATCCATCTCGCTATACGGTCACGGCTGTCTAGATACATGAGGGTTTATCTACAAGCCAACAGTCTCTTAAGGTCATAAACAAGCCTAGTGTCTCAATCACAAGCCAGTAAGTAACAGTCACAAGATATATGATCATAAAATATACAATAGTAAGGCGTCCCAAACATTACATATTCAGTTGATCATGAAGCTAGTCGTTACAAAATGTTAGGACTAGCAAGAGTTTAGTCATACATGATCAACCCTAGGATTTGTCAATCATGTTACAGCCCGTAGGCAGACAGTAAGTAAGTGCAATCGAGCTAAACAGGTGCTCGTTGGCTAAATGCCTCAAACGAATATTTTTACAATAGAGCGGGAGAGCCAAAAATAACCCACTCGTTGCCAGGGTTCCGTCTAGTGGCCACCATCTGGCTGGGAAGTCGGTAGATCCTCTGGAGCTGCTCCGAAATCTGGCCACACAAAACCAGCTGGGTCAGACCCCAGAAAGAGCAAGTGCCACAAAGGAGGCTTCACTTAAGAACTAAAACCAGCAATCAGCACAGGAATATAAATATAAATAAAATAAGGACAGGAATAAAAGGAAATATATCAGGATGATATACGACGAGATAACCATGGAACTATTCAGATATCCAGGTTACAACCCATAAACCAAACAAGGACCGGGGTTGTAACCCTTCGTCTGAACGGAGCTTGGTTTCTCACCATTTATCGGTAAAACAAATACAAGCATTCAGGTCATATAGCAATCTGGAGTAGGATCGGGACAAGACTAGACTGGTCAGACTCAATCCAATCACTTCACGGCCAAGCAAGAACTACGGCTTGATACTTTAACTAACTAGGGTTGTCACAAGCCTAATTACTAACAAGATACAGTGAGATTATTCTACAGCCACAAGCCCTGCATGCCATCCAGGTCACCCAGGTCGAGAGATTAGGGTTGAATTCAGGTGGGTACATCGTCCAGAAAACGCATGTACCCTTAAGCAGTTTGAAGGGTAAAACACATGATAGTGTGCTGGAAATGTGCCCTACTCGACGGCAGGCTACAGATCCCAAGCACGCCCAGGTAACGGGATTGCCTGTAGCTGGAAAATCTCTTCATGACTAATGTATTAATCTAGTTGTTAACCTTAGCCCATTTTAGTAGGTACTCCTGACCGTGGTACTCAGGAGTCCCCTCCTAGACATGATGCAAGATAGGACTGGATTATTTGTACAAGCACAATCGCCCACGGTGTCCAGGTTATTCATACAGGTCATGTCATGTCAGGTAGCCGTCGCAACAGCTTATCAAGATATAACATGTCAGGTTTATCATGTCAAGTGTACTTGTCAGGAGTGTGCCACGACGGGCCACTATCAGGTCATGTCAGGTCATTATGTCAGGAGTGCACCGCTACGGGTCACTATCGTGTCCTGCTCAGGTATCATTCCAAACATATCAAGTACATTCGGGAATTATCAAGTTCAGGTCAAAAGGCGTAAGGATATAAAATGGACATAAAATGTCTAGCAAAATATCAATATACAGGGCTATAGAAGTTCCAGGATAAGGAAAATAAAACAAACTGACAAGCTAATATAAGATCAAGTCTGCCAAAGGCCATACGCTCAGGTAAGCATATGCTCAGGTAAGCATACGCTCCCAAAAGGCAGCATATGGGGGTCACAAAGCTCTCGGGTTGAACCAGGGTGACAAGATAGGCAAGCGTACGCTCAATGCCAGCGTACGCTCAAAGCCAGCGTACGCCTTGCTCGCTTAAGCTAGTGTACCAAGGCACGCGTATGCTCAAGCTGGCGTACCAAAGGTTCCATACACTTCCAATAGGAAGCGTACGCAAGGGTCAGCGTACACAAGGGCACGCTCGAGCTACAGGTCAGCGTACGCTCAAGCTAGCGTACGCTCGAGCTAGCGTACGAAAAAGACACGCTGCCAATAGGCAGCGTATCAAGGCTAGCGTACGCACGCTAAGGAGCAGCATACGAAAAGCAGCGTACGCTCGCTAAATAGCAGCGTACGAAAAGCAGCGTACGCTTGCTAAAGAGCAGCGTACGAAAAGCAGCGTACGCTTGCTAAAGGGCAACGTACGAAAAGCAGCGTACGCTTGCTAAAGAGCAGCGTACACAAGCAGCGGCGTAAGCTAAAAAGCTAGCACACTGCTCACTGTCTTCTCCAAAGGACAAGAACAGCAAGAACTGCAAGAACTCCATGGATGGAACCCAAAACTCCAAATGCTCATAACTTGGTCAAAACAAGTCCGAATCCAACTTTCCAAAGGTCAAAATTGGGTAGAATAAAATTATCTACAACATGGAACCATAAAAACTTGAAAACAAAGGAGTTTGATAGATCAAAACCACCAAAATCCGAAAATACTAAATTATAGATCTACAAGAATCAAAGCTTCAAAATAGAAAATGACAAGTTCTAATGTGTCTTAGAATCATGAGAAGAAGCTAATGGAACCATAAAAATGAGTTCTCTTGTGGAAGCAAGTTGCACTTGCCTAAGGGTTGGGGAGTTGTGGGGAGGAAGGAAGAAGAAGAAGAAGAAATAAATGAGAGTTATGGAGGAGAGAGAAGGTTGGTGGAGAAATAAATATCATGGGTTGGTGGTAGATAGGGGGTTCACCTTGGTCCATGATGGACCAAGCAACCAGCCGGCCAAACCAAACCAACCCAAACCGAGAGTTAAACCAAGCCGAGAGCCAAACCAAGGAGATATACAGATACAAGATAAAATACGTATACGTATTTCAAATACGTAATACGAACAACAGGCATTACAACTCTACCTACCTTAAAAGAATTCCGTCCTCGGAATTTAATTAAGAGGCTAGAGGGACAAGAACAAACTATACTATTCACAGGCAATTATACTAGGCAATCAATTAATCATAGAAGCAAGGAATTGATGGCATGAGGCATAAGAAAGACATTATACCTCTAGAGTTAAACAAGTCGGGATATCGTGATCGGATATCATCCTCACGCTCCCACATTGACTCCCCCAAAGAGTGATGACCCCAAGCAACTCGGACTAACTGGATAGTCTTATTCTTGAGGATCTTCTCTCTCCGGTCCAATATAGACACGGGCCTCTCCTCATACGAAAGGTTGGTACCAACAACCAATTTCGAATGATCCAGGATGTGGCTCGGGTTCGGGATGTACCGTCGTAATTGGGATACATGGAACACGTCATGCACCTCGTTTAGCGACGGTGGAAGAGCGAGACGATAGGATACATCTCCTACTCGCTCCAGAATGTTGAACGGCCCGATATACCTAGGACTAAGCTTTTCCCGTACGCCGAAACGAATGACGCCACGGTTAGGCGAAATCCTCAGGAATACATGATCGCCGATCGAGAACTCGAGAGGGCGCCGATGAGAATCGGCCCAATGGCGCTGGCGATCTTAGGCAACTCGAAGGTGATCTCTGACTCGCCTGACTACTTCAACGGTCTGAGCAATCATTTCTGGACCAAGCATCTGTCTCTCTCCAACATCATCCCAGGCTAGCGGGGATCTGCACTTCCTGCCATACAGTGCCTCGAACGGTGCCATCTGGATACTGGCCTGGAAACTATTATTGTATGAGAATTCTACCAGGTGCAAATGATCTTCCTATGAACCACCGAAGTCAAGTGTGCAAGATCGCAACATGTCTTCAAGAGTCTGGATCGTACGCTCCGACTGTCCATCTGTCTGCGGGTGATATGCTCAACTGAACTGGAGATGAGTTCCCAAACTCTCTTGCAAGCTACGCCAAAAGTGCGACGTAAATCTTGAATCTCGGTCCGAGGTGATACTGACTGGCACACCGTGCAATCTGACAATCTGCCTGAGGCACAGCTCTGTTAACTGAGCCGTCGACTGACCAACTCTGAATGGAAGAAAGTGAGCCACCTTCGTGAGCCTGTCCACAATGACCCAAATAGCATCTCTACCAGCTGGGGATCTAGGTAATCCAGTCACGAAATCCATGGTCACATGCTCCCACTTCCATTCTGGAATCGGTAAGGGCTGAAGAAGTCCAGCCGGTCTCTGATGTTCGGCTTTAATTTGTTGGCAAACCAAACACCGAGAGACAAACCGAGCTATCTCCCACTTCATGCCATTCCACCAGAAGTGCTGACGGATATCTCGGTACATCTTCGTACTGCCAGGATGGATAGAATACTGAGAACTGTGCGCCTCTGATATGATCTCCTGCCGGATATCTCCACTGGGTACACAAAGACGCTTCCCATGTCGAAGTGTACCGTCCTCATGAATGCATAACTCTGGTTTTCGTCCTGCCTCACACTCTGCTCTGAGCCGCTGAAGCTTGGAATCTGCTGACTGCGCCATCCGGATCCTCTCGACTATAGTAGACTGAAGTTATCTCCTTCCAACAAAGAATTTTACCATTCTATACATCATATCTTCTATATCTCGGTCACATCATCATGTTACAAGCCCGAGCGTCAATGCAGTCGTACGCCTCAAAATGCTATGGCATTCTATGCCTCAGCGTGTTCAAGCGAAGCTCCGCCACAAGCAATCTACATCCTATATCCTCTAAGCAATCTTGTAGGGGATCAGTACTAATCCTCTCACATAATGATAAGGCCCACTTTAATAAATTGGCATTAAGTAAATATATTAATCATGCAGCTTAACTTATGATATATCTATCTTTACATTAGGATCGGTTTTCATGCCATATTATAAGTAGAAACCAAGTATTTCATAGCAAGCATGTTATCATTTATTTGCATAAGCAAGCAGGCAATATATAGTAATCTCGTATTATTTTGTGGTAACTTTTTACCAACATCGACGCACTCACCCTTGTACCGACGTAAGGTGAATACGTCTACCATCTTTTCATGTCATGTTATAAGTGAACTTTGTGCAGGATCTCTGTGTGCCTGTACTATTCAACCCACCGGCCCTTATATCTATGAAGATCACCGGCATTCTTGATGCCAGAATGGACTTATATTTGTCAACTGGCATTACGATGCTACCCATTCAACCTAGGTTACGATCCTTACTGAAGGTCCCACAATGCACGTGCTTCCTTGGCACGTTAATTATTCCTCCTAGGCTGAACAATCCTGGCACCCCAATGATCTTATTTGAGGAAACAAACTCATTCATGGGCTATATTAAAAGTCCATTTGATCATATAATACGCATTTACTCATACAACCTAACATAGTCTGAGTCTGAAACTCAGACTTTGTATCCTTTCATATTTCTCATATCATATTGTATTTTTATTCTTTCTTTCAATGTTTGCACTCTTTCTTTCAATGTTTCATCGCCTCGATTCAATATTCAATGAACAACCCGAAGGTCCCAAACATTTCCAAGGCAACATACAATACGTTTGACAGTTCCGTAGCATTTATGCCACAACTGCTTACTTCGCACATGAAGTATACCTTTCGATGTTTTAAGACTTAACGTTCATTTGATATGTGATTCATGTATGTGATGCATGCCTCAATGCGATCTTTCCCTCCGACTCGTGCACTGAGGCATGCCTCGATAGAGTGTTCAATGTTCTATTGGCTCGTGTACCGAGGCACTCACCTTGATATTGTCTTTCAGTGTTCTACCTTCTAACTCGTGCACGAAGGCATGAATGACTCGTTCATTGAGGCACTCGCAGATACAGTTATTCTATGTTCATATGGCTTGCGTACTGAGGCACTCGCCGTTGCTGTATTTCGATGTTCTATGACGATGCGTACATTTGGTGTATGTTTCAGTTCAATTGTTCTATCTTAGTGTTCAAATAACACTACGATATCTCTCAAACGTGCCACGCCCGTGGACTCGATAGGTCAACTAGCATACAATGGTTAATTTTACTTAGGCATGATAGAGTCAGAAAGAAGGGTCAAAGTCCTTCCACTTTATGCTGATATGCCTTATTGTTTTGCCGAGCCGATACGGCTCGATTCTTTAACTTTGTTACACGGTCAACTCTTTTGACTTAACCATTCGAGCATTTCGTGCTCGTTGAACTACCCGATCGATTCGGCCTACCATGCCCATGTCTTAGTCCATTGCGAGGTGATGCTTTGGTTCTACGAACACCATTGCAAAAAAGCATAAGCTCGACCTCTTATAATTCAGCGTAAAAGCTAATTAGCCTGGATACGAAACCAACTAAAATCAATACTTATTCGAATCGGACTTATGCTTTGCATCGATTCGATTTCTTGGATCATTGAACCAACTCAATGCTTTCTCTTTCGGGCTAATGTAACTCTTGCATCGATTCGACTTGATGCATTTTGGGTTAATGCACTTCTTCGAGTCAATGACTCATCATAATGTACCGTGCGGTGTGGGGCATTGCAAGCACTAATTCATGTAATGCTTTATTGCATACTTCTCCATCCGACAGTCCATATACATCATCAGTATATATGACTGGCAATGAGAAAGGAGATAAAATAATCGACAGAGAATTGATAATCTTGAGAGCATGCTACAGAATGTTATTACGATGACGTAGAAGATGCAAGCAACAATAAATATACAAGCAGCCCTGCACCAATCTCATCCTGCCTACCCCACCTCATATGGCACAAGATGCAGTTGGATTGACTTTGAACCCAACTTTTTCTTCTATAGTTGGGAGTACTTCCATTCCAGTGATGCAGCAGATACAACCATCTATCACACAATCGACTTCCTCACACCAGACAGTCGATACTAAAGAAGCTATTTGAGATATTAATGCTCGATTAGACTTCATGAGTTCAAAAGAAGACCTCTCCAAAATAGGGATGTCGTGGTCTTATCCTCCATAATGTGATAACGTGGTTTGTCTTCTAAAATACAAACCTCAGTCTTTAATTCCATATAAAGGAACAGGTTCTCCGTGACAGTAACTGACATAATTTTATTCTCAAATAGTGTATATACCAAAGAATGATGAACTGTGGTTACAGGAAGGTGTTCCCCTTTGCCTGCCTCTACTTCTAATCCTCCTGCGGTTCTAGCTGTATCTGAATCGTGTCCACCGAAATAAACCTCAGGAGAGAAAAGAAAACAAAAAGAAGTAAGGTTTGACGAACCTTCTAATTTTAACATATTATCACAGGTTGCCAGTACGATCCAACTCGGTTATCCATATTTGAGCTGCTTCGTCTCTCCAAAGAGACACAGGATGCATTGAAGGAGGCGTAACAACATGTAGACTTATATCTATCCCATGTAGTGGAACTTGATGATGATCCTATCACTTGTCCCTAATGCCACAGTGTGTCAGAGAAAATACCCAGCGCCACCTTCCCACAGGAAGACATGTTGCTGAAGAATAATCATCATGATAGACCTCTATATTATACAGGGTATATCACAGCCTGCAAAGTAGACCATATTCACATTGACCCCGGATCTTTAGTTAGTGTTATCCCTCAAATCCTACTTCAGATATTGGAGATCCTATTGCACAAGCTGTTGGCCACTACCACCACTATTACCAGTTTTAATGTTGGTCGAAGCCATCCTTTCGGGAAAATCTGTCTCAAGTGTTAGACCATGAATCTCCGAACCGAGGATACATGCTATGTCATTGATGTCAATGTATCCTATAATATCCTGTTTGGGCTACCATAGTTACACGAAAACCTTCTTGTGTCATTCACTCTTATCCAATGTTTTAAGGCAACACGTAAATCTAGGTACACAAAATCGAAAGAGCACGTACATCGAGGCTGCATACATATCGAGGTGCACGAAGAACGAGGTACACAGATCGAGGCGCATACAGAACGAGTAGGCAATGCTCGAGACAGCATGCTGTACGAAGGAGAGTACTACTCGAGGTATCATGCAGCTCGAGGCACGCATAAATCGAGAAAGGAAGGGAGAGGGGTGCTCGGGAACCCTCGTTGGTAGAGGAGCCAGCATGGCAGCGGAGCTCTGGCCGTCGGGAAAAAGAAAAGAAGCGAAGGAGGAGTTGGTCGGCAGTGTTGGAGACAACCCGCGATGGCATGAAGCTCAGGGAGGCCGGAGGACAAAGAGGGAGAGGCGGAGGAGCTGAAAGTGGTGGCGGCTACAATGGTGGAAAGTAGAGGAGATGGAAACTAAGGAAAGAGGGAGCTCGGGGAGGAGGCGGCCATGGGGGTGGCGTCGGTCGTGGGCTGGTGTGGAGGTGGTGGTGGCCGACCATAGGGATAATGGTGGAGGGAGACGATGATGATGATGGTGGTGGTCGTGGAAGTGGTAGTGAAGGTGGCGCAGGCGGCCGGAGGCAACGGGGAGGGAGAGGCCGAGAGAGACAAAGAGAGAGAGAGGAGGGAGATCGAGAGAGAGTGAACTGAGCGGGGGAAGAGAATGGTGAGCGGGGGAGAGAGAGTGAGCCAGGGAGAGAGAAGAGCTTTGTGGGAGAGGGGGAGGGGAGCTGCTCTCAGAGCAGAAGAGTGAGAAGAATAAGAGGGAGAGGTTAAGAGAGATGAGAGATGGGAGGGGCTGGTCGAGAGTGAGAGAGAGGAATGAGTAAAAAGGGGGGGTTAGGTAGGGAAGGGTGTCGACTAAGAGTAGAGGGAAGGGGAGAGTGGGTTAGGGTTTAGATATTTGGGGGGGGGTAGATTTAGAAACAATAAACAATAATAATAAAATACCAACTTCAAAATAATAATAAAATAATACAAACTGTAAATTAATACGGCAACGATAACCAAGAGTCTAAGACTCAACGACTAAAACAATCCCAAATCCAGAAAATAAATAAAAATTTAAACAAATACGAAATTTGAAAATTACCCAAATACGAAATACGGTCATATACCAATTTTCAAAATAGGGATTTAACATCCTACCCACCTTACAAAAAATTTGTCCTCGAAATTTTGAAATCATTTAATATAGGATTTTCAAAACTAGTATATATATCATGAAAACTCTACCCACCTTACAGAAATCAAGTAATACAACTACAAATGAAAAAAATCTCCATCTGAAAACATCGAAGAGAACAATATCTAACTACGCAAATCAACTCTTAAAGTAGATCCAAAATACCGAAAGAATCTCAAAAAATTAAAATCTCACATGCACGAAATAATGCCATAAATCAAAATGGGTACAAAATATCGAAAATAATATCAGAGAACCTGAAATCCCAACTGCATAAAAGTTCACATAAATCATAAAATCTAGGATATTCGTCTCAAACCGACGAAAATAGTTTTCTCATATCCGATCATAATGTGTGTCACGATCATTCTCTGCCATGCCATCCGGAATGGCTACAAAATATTCACCATGGTACTATAATCGAGCAGCGACAACTTTCGCTACCACACCATCGAGGTATACTAGGGTCACCCGATCTCTCTTGACAAATACCCAAAACGAATCTAATTCATAACCCAAATATCCAAGTCACTAAAATCACAAAGCATCTAATAATATAACAAGTTAGTTCTAGGAAAATAATCAAAATCCAAAATCTAGGTGAATCATAATATACATCCAAAAACACCTTTAAAAAGATAGTTTTCTAGAAAAAATACTCCAAATCCAAAATCCATGTCAAAACATATTATATAGAAAATATATCTATAATCAAAATAATATCTGAAATAGATAATCATGATTACGGAACTGTCTAGAATCAAAGGAGCTGAATTGATACAAGAATATCTACTGGATAATCAACAATTGTAAAAATATCCAATCTCAGAGTCTTGATGAAAGCTTCCTTCCATAACATTCAAGCCAATGCTCGAAGAGGGCGATAATGATACTAACACGGAGTCAACTCACGAAGGAAATAACAAAAAATCAACCAAGGCAAAACACCGATAGGGAGTACAGAACCCAAGATAAATAACAAATAATCAAAGGATGGAGATAAGACAACATCTTATTTGATAAATGATCGACATGACCAACTATAGGATCATATATATCAAATAAAAAATAGAGGTAGAAAACAACGAATAAGACATGGCCAAGAATATAGGTCTACGTAGAGATGAGGTCCAATTCACAAGTTCAAGTGAACGAAAGACAAGTGTAACAAGTTGGAATACCAAGGAATATTAGACTGGGATCAATAATCATGTGATACCCAATAATGTCTCAAAATAAGACATTTATGGGCTACCACTTAAACCGTGTCATGCCCTAGTACCGAAATACAGGGATGAACGTAGGCCAGCTACACCAAATAAGGTACGAAGACATTATTCGGCGATTACGGCTGCCAATCTTGTTAGGTAACCTAGCATGCAATTAATCTATGGCCTAAATCTAATCTCATATCTACAGGAAATAATAATAAAATAACAGCAAGAGAGATAATTATATCGAAAGCAGGGAAATACTCATATAATAATCAGGAAATTATAGTACAAGAGAATAATATAGATGAGTATACCTTTCAACAGTTTTTAGCATGGTCTAGAACTGAAGCACATCCTTTAAGTCAAGTCTGGAAGATCCACAAGGTCGGTCACTGGCAATTTTGGAAAAATTTAGGGTTGGTCAGGCCAACCGCAGTAAGTACCAGAAAGGAAGGCTCAAGGACGGGCGAAAAAAAGCCAACAGGATAAAATATATGACAAAAAAAGTATATATGAAAAGTAAATGAGGATAAGAATCGTGCGGTACCAATGCATGATAACAATCCACAACTAATATAGCTAAATAACCAACAATCATCACAATCTCCCTAACATCCAATAATACCTGCATCGCCAACTGGAAGTCGATATCAGTCAACCTTACAAGCAACAAGACAAACAATTTAGTGGAATAAGCGACCACTCAAATGCCTACGGCTTTCTATGTCGAGCTTGGGCTACCCCAATGATGCAAAATATAGGAATCCTCATATCGTGCCTATCTAGCAAGCTAACGGGGCCAAATATAACAAGACTAGATAAGCATTAGTCCCTCTTAAGGCCACCATACGAGCAAGACAAGCATGTAATATATAGTAAGTAAAGGTTATTGCGGAGCACTTATAGATAGATAGATAGATTGACGGTATGTTTGTATCTTCATGCTTCAGGTACTGCTTCTACTATTATTACATCATTTCTTTCATGCTTTATCTATTCCTCATCATGATATACTCTGCTCATTAGCATAATTTTGTAAACTTATTTCATCTCGAGTTTGCTCGAATATGTGTATTATAGGGCGGCCGACTATATTATATATCGTTCATTCTGCCTTTATTTACTTATATATGGATTGAGATATAGTTGTGATAGCAATGGTTTAGTATACTTCTTCAGCGTAGTACATCTAGCAAAAGTCTATTAAATTAGAAACTTATTCTAGAATATATTTACTAGCATGCTTACGTTCCTAATCCTATGTATTTTGGGACTGGGGTATGATAGGTCATATGATGGGCTCCTTCTACGATGTTTATCAGAAGAAGAAGCTAAACAAGTACTTCGTGAAGCTCATGACAGAACTTGGGTTGCCTATTAACCTAGTCCAAAATTGGAGGACCGATTAAGGCATTTGGTCTATTATTGTCCCACTCTGGTGACTGATGCCATAGACTATACAAGAAAAGGTAAATTATGTCAAATTTATGGCGACTTCATACATCAACCTTCAGAGCTCTTACATCTAATGGCAGGATCATGGACTTTTGAAGCTTGGAGAATGGACGTCATTGGACCTATTAGTCCCCCTTCTCCTAAAGGACATTGATTCATCCTAGCGATAATCGAATACTTCTCTAGATGGGCAAAAGCTACACCACTTGTGGAAGTAAAGACCTCTAATGTGATCAATTTTACTATATACTATGTTATCTACTGTTTCGGAATAGCTCGAAGGATTATCCATGATAATGTCCCTAAATTGTGAGCAATGAATTTTATCGATTTTGTGAGAAGAACCTGATCCAGAATGTACCTTCTACAACTTATAATCCTGTAGCTAATGGTTAGCAGAAGCTTTCTACAAAACTATTATTAAGTTGCTCAAGAAGTTCAATTCACCTAATAAACGTGTTTGGAATGAGAAACTTTGTGAATGTCTTTAGACATATCGTACTACAGTATAGACTGCAATTGGTACAATACTATTTTCTTTAGTCTACGGAAGCAAAGTAGTTCTTCCTCTGGAGATTCAAATTCTTTCTCTCTGAATTGCTTTGTCCAATGAATTGACAACTGAAGACAATGTGTTCTGCGGTTACAAGAGTTGAAAGAACTTGATAAAAAATGACTCATGGCTCAACAGCGGATCGAGTTATATCAAGCCCATATTTCGAAAGACTTTAATAAGAAGGTGAACGAGCGACTTTTTCTAGTCGAAGACCTAGTTCTTTCGGTAAGGAGGCCTATGGTGATGACACACAAAAGTAAAGGGAAATTTGTAGCTAAATGAGAAGAACCTTTTGTTGTCGAATCAGTGTTTTCGAACGGTACATACAGGCTAGCAAAGCCTAATGGTGATTTATAAATAATACCTATTAATGGCAAGTTTTCGAAGAAATATTATGTTTAAATTGCAATAGTGTAAACCCCCTAAATTTAAGAAGTTTTTAAACATATTTTCTAAAATTATTGGACTTTTTAATTTTAGATTCTTGTTAATATTTTTGTAGCGAGTTAAATGCTATATTACATACGTACATAGACAAATTCTACGAGTTTATGTACTAAATATTTTTGAAAAATATTTGTATTATTTTTGAAAATGGTTAGGAAATTAACTATTTTTTAATTTTTAATTTTATAGTATTTTATTAATTAGTAAAATTCTTGTATTTAAATCTAATTAGTTTTGATAATAATAAAAATAGCAGATAACTGCTACATTAAACGTAGTTAGTAGGTATAGTTATACAATTATTTATTAAAATGATTTTTGAAATATTTCTGGGAATTTAGAAATTTTTATAAATTTATTTTGATTTTTGTATAATATATATATATATATATATATTTTATATATATATATATATATATATATATATATATATATATATTTTATATATATATATATATATATATATATATATATATATATATATATATATATATATATATAACACTAAAATATATATATATATATATATATATATATATATATATATATATATATATATATATATATATATATTTCGCAAATATATATATATATAAACAAAAACAAAAATGTATATATATAAACAAAAACAAAAACCTTTACATCTTCTAGCAAATTTTTCGCGAGAAGCTTAATCCCTATAACTCGCGATCCCCCCCTCCCAATTTCGAAACCCGACCATAGCATCGAGGTTGGAAAAAATTCTTCGATTGAATTCCTTTTTTATTTAAATTTTGTTTAAACTCGTAGCCCAATCCAAATACACCCTATCTCTTCCAAATCTGATCATCATAGGATTTAATTTTGAATTTAATTCGAACTTCCTTATTGAGTAAACAGGTGTATATTCGACGAAGTTCAAAAAATTTCCTTGTGATCCACCTCCACAACCCGATCTCGTAGCCAAGTGACCAACGATAACCTTCCCTACTGCACAACGCCATAGCACCGCCTGATGTCACCCACGAGTCATCGTCGTTGCCGGAACAACAGCCGCAGCGCTTGTAACAAGCACTATAGCAGAGCAACAACAGTCTGCAAGGTCAATTTTGTAGCATTTTTTTGCCTCCATGTTCGACCGATCTCCAAGCGATTTTCTTAGATACAATCCCAACCTAAGCCTTTCGAATATCTATAAGTTAGTTTGAATAGGATTGTATTTCATTTGACAGGAAATCGATTCACAAATCGACAAAAAAATTGGTTCAAACAGAAAAGTTTCAAAGTTGAACCCCTATTTTAGAAGACAGATTATGATCGGGACATTAGGAATTTTCCATAATCAATTAAAAACTTTGGTAGACAAACTGTAGGGCTTCAAAACCGACTTTGTAGAATTCAGCTTTATCAACTGTGCGTCGAGGAAAACGGATTCCCAAAATCGACGAAAATACTTTTCAACGATGAAATTTTAGAAATTTTCACCGATACGACATACGCCCCGACAAACCAGGCGACGTGGTCGCGAACCGAAAGCACAAAATGGTGAGTATCGACTTCCAAACGTGTGAGATTCGACAGAACTCGATTTTGTTTTGTATATACGACGAAATCAGACGTATCGATCGAGATACCAGTATCGGCCTCAGTGCAAACTAGCCTGCAACTTCATACATGTTTGTCATCTCGTGACAAAACTTGTGCCATTGGACTAATGTCATTTTTTTGGTCCTGTGAACCAAGTTCGGTCCGATTCTGAGAAGCTCAGCCGGAACTCTATTTTGACGGCGTACGACCAGATCCAACGGGCAAAATTGTCCAAGGCTCACCGGAATCCAAATTTAGACATACGGTGGAGTTCTTATCGTCAAACCGAACTCGTAGACATATAACTTGATGACTTTAGACACTATAGATTTTGGCATAATTTTTAGTGCAAAGCGGATCCAATAGCGGACACCGATTTGACCCAAAATTATGATTTTCCCTCGTGTCTATAATTGGACTTATGGTAGTCGATCTTAGACATTTTTAATGCCAAAAAAGTTTATGATGTTTATTTCATCATCCGAGGACGTTTGCAGAATTTGGCTTCCATTGCTTCACTGTTCTGCTAGTTCGAGCTACTGGATACTATCATTTTGCCCAACATCTCAGGCAAGATACCTTACCATATTTACTGCTTATATTATTTTGCATCTTAATGTTTAGTTACTACATGGTTATTGTTTATTTATTTCTAATTTCTCTAGTTGCATCAATGTTTATTGTTCTTGATTTACTTTACTATACTTCCAGTTACAGATGATGCTAATGCTAGTCATATTTTCATTTATGTCTTCAAATTTTTATATTTGGACCTAGAGTTAAGGGACTACCATTGTTAGTGCATTTTCATGAACTTTATCATGACTGTGCTACGAGATATGAGTGAGTTTTGAGTAACATATAAAGGTACTTACATGTTGGCTGATCACCTGTGCGCATGCGTTAGGTCAAACTGCTAATAGATACATGTCAGGAGATTTAGCAGTTAGTAGAGGTACATAATTAGGATACAACGTAGTTTGGTGCATACGGTGGGGAGAACAGTTCTTTAGTGTATAGGCCGAGTATGCACTTCTCTTTTATACCAGAAGCTCCGCTGGAGATGTGGTCCTAAAACCCCCTATTTCATGATCCTTTTGGCCTCTAATGTTCGAGAAATGTCATGCTTTGAGGTCCCTGGTGCCCAATTAGGGGGCCATACCAATCATACTATAGCTAGAGTGCCCATGCGTTGAAGGTTTGTTCTTAACCGCATGTACACAGTAGAATGGTTAGGTGACCTTTATTGATGTCATGTCATCTTAGTTCGAATAGTAGCATAGGATAGTGTCACATCACAGAATAGTGTGTTGTCCTTTGTCCTTGTTTGATTGTAGGGGTAGTCCACTATTTCGATGATGGAATATTGGGCCATGTTATGATTTGGACTATTTACTTTTACTTGTGACTTTGTGACATATTTTATATTCAGTTCATTTGGCATGTTCATATGTATTGTTACGTCCCTCTGATGACCTGGTGATTTCTCCAGGTGTGCGCTTTTATGACTTTTTGTAGGATTTCTAGCCAAGATCATGATCTTCTCTCACTATCGAAGATGACACACACTTGGACCATCTAGTTGCTTGTATTCTTTCTTTTTGTACTTTCCTTTTTCTTTTAGTTTAAATGCCTGGTAGTGGATTTGTCTCCATCCAGCAATTTGTAAAATGGCTAACTCAGATTTGATTTTATACTATTTTTATTCTTTATTTATGTGGATGAGATTTAGTGAAGTCATGGTTATTTATATACTGCAAAATTATAGCATATGTATATTTATTATACGGCTGGCATGTACGTTCTAGTCCTACGTATTTTGGGACTAGGGCATTGCATGTTTTTGTGATAACCCATGCAAGTCTACGAATATATTATTTTGTTATATAACTGTACCAAGTAAGCCTGCATATAGGATTAGAGTCTAGGATTTCATCTACATACTTGATCTCCTTTATTGATTCTATTTTTGAACTCTCGTTTGAGTGCCTTGAACTGCATTTTGCTTGATTCCTTTCCTACCGTGAATCTTGTTTCTCATGCCTAATAGAGGTTATGGAGGTAACTCATACAAGATATATATGCTCTATTATTCAAGTATACTGTTACTTGAACTCTTGTAAGTTGGGTAGTATGCCTCCCAACCTAGCATCTCGTTGTCTTTATGACCTATTAACGAGGTATAATTGAATGACACTGATAGGTTTACCTAGACTATAGAGTTTAGAGGTCCCTAACCAATTTGGTCGACCAAGGCCTTAGAAAAAAAGACAATAGGACAACTATAGAGTCACGAACACCGGACGAGTCTTAGATTTTGGTGAACTTGAACTACTTGTGCCTTCTTTCAATCAAAAATCTTGTGTAATATTTTTGGACTATCTGGACTGATGCTGCTATTATAGCCTAATTTTGCAAGCTTATTCTTTATCGAGCTTGTTCATGACATATGTTTATTGAGGACACCTACTAACATATTATCTAATTAGAATCAGTGTATTATGGTCCGGTCAACCTTACTGCACTTGGTTCACTCTTCACATGATTATTTTACATGGCTTGAGATATTGTTGACAAATATACTTGCCTTCTAGGATCTCATCTGCAACTGCCTTGGCAACTCTCTTTGAATTATTCAATCGCCTTTGGAACCTCGTATTTGTATTCGATCCCCTTTCCCCTGAACTCTTTATTATTTTTCGCCATTACTTATTTCGAAAAATGAAATGCTCGTGCTTGAGGGAAGATAGATAAAAAATGTCCCCCTTAGTTCCCCATACCACCTATGGCCATAAAAACTAAGTTAGCCATCGACCAAGCCGTGAGACTACACCTTATGCATAATGATTGACTTCGAGTCATTCTTTGAAATATTTTGACAAATTTCTTGCTTTGCTTGGTCCTAAACCTTGATTGAGATTGGTTGATCAACCCGACCCTAAGTACTAGATAGACTAATTTGGAACAACCCTATTAGACATCATATAGTACATCAGCAACGATCGAGAGTATTTAACATGGCCGTGATAGGCATCCCTCATCGGAGTAGGGATATGACAGGCGTTTTCCTAGTTATGCCATTGAGACACAATTTAATACTAGAGCCACACCCTCGCAGGTTTAGTTAACTTGCATAGTGTAACTACCTTGGCCTCACCTTAGAATATTAGGATTCACTAGTTAGCATCAGCATTGCATAAGCTCTACAATCGACATCTTTAGTAGCCTTATAAAACGTAGCATAGATAAACTTGTTTAGAATAACAAATGAAAGACTGAATCATTAGAGGATTTCTACGACACGCCTCAGAGTTCGATACCCCTCTTTGTAAATCTTATATATGTTATAAGAATGGTGAAATGGCCTATATCCTCGGGTCGTGTGTCACAGCGCCTCATGCCAGAAGAATTCCCATGGGAACGCAAGTATGACATACACAATCATTTTACATATATTCAAAATCGGAGAACGATCTTCAAACTTGTTTCATATCTACCGTATCATATTATCTATTACATCGTGTATTATTATTTTATAATTAAAAGTCAAGGTACGATATCACGACTTGAATTTTTCTAACTTCATTAATCATAGAATTGTGTCTTAGTTAAATTTTGAGAAAGGAATTTCTAAAGTATATAGGCTGTAAGCCCCTGTAAAATTTAGGACTTACTAGGATTATAGATTGATTAGAATAAGTTGGTTTCCACTAGGATGATAAATCAATGCCTCATATACACCCACTTTATATTTAGATCATTTGATGTCCTCTACCATGACAGTGATATTCGAAAGGCAATACTAGTTGTTAACTTTCAACAAATATTATATGCAAGACCTAGATGAGTCCACATTCATTTAGGTATATCATGTCCCACTCAAACACGTTCCCTTATACTATATTTTTATGATGAGACTTTTGGGTCAAAAAGGCTAACTATAACCCTTACCGTAACACTGATGTCCTTCTCGACTTCAATTAGAGATCCAACGTCAACTCAAATCTTTCGATCCAATATACGGTTGTGATCTACTCGAAGCCCACTACACACATGACACTAGTGTGCCACTCAATGGAGTTCCCATGTGCTACTTAAACACAAAAGTCACAGAGGACACAATTTTGGGCTTAAGGAACCTAGTTAACCAACCTGACTAGCAATTAGCCCAACCACTTGAGTTGGAACCTATTCTAGGTTACCCTAACCTAATTAAAATAGTTCAGATTGATTTTATGGGATCTTGTCTAGCCAATATAGATTAAAACCCAAGCTTTATTCAATCAAAGATTAATGTCCAATTAGGGAACCCAATTAAACCCATACAAGCATATCGCCATATTTGGACTATGAAACCAAAATTTATGAAATAGGTCCCTACACCTATGTAGTCCCCATCTCTTGGTCCACTAATCCTTCTTCAATAAAACCCTTAACCATATCTCTTCATGGCCTATGTTATACGATGGATAGAATCCCGTTGTACAAACTTGTTTCCGGTTATGCTTGAGCAAGACCCTCTCCTACTGTCTTGATGAAACATGGTCGATATATGAGCAATGTTAAATAAGTAATACATAGGTTTCCTTTAGAGTCCATGACTACGATCAGAAGTACTTCATATTCTTATACATCTTCTTGAAATTTGACCTTCTTAGAAGTCATATTACTGTGCTTTTTCACAATTAACCAATTTCTATAAGTTACGTTGAACCTTGAACTTAGTGTACTCTATCTCCTAGAATGGGATGCCAAATTTGGATTCCATTCTTAACCATTCTTCCATCTGTTTGGAAGTTGTGATACGATCTTCGTATTGTATTTTATATCCCTTTGCTCGTACGGTTAGATAACCGTGGTAAAAGATCGCAACCTTGATTCTCCATATTTCGTTTTATCATAGAATCATGTCTTAGTTTCAAATTCGAGAACAAAATTCATGAAGTGTATAGGCAAGGCTCTCTAAGAATTAGTAAATGATTGGGATAGATTGGTTCCAATTGAACTAATAAAATAGTTGTTCATAACGTCCACTCATATCCGTATCAATTGATACCCTCTGTCGTGACTTTGATATTTGGAGTAGAATACCATCCTTTCCATCCAACTAATTTCACACTCATGAACTAGACAGGCCACACTACACACATGACATACATGTCCCACACAAACACACCTTCCTGTGCTCTATTTCAGTTACACCACATGTATGATACAATTTCCCTAGAATAAACCATAGATGACCATTTTCGTTCCAATTGATCTTAATCATGCATTATCGACCAATTCCCTCAAACAAACTGAATACCCATGATCTATGAAAGATGCATTACACCGATAACATATACATTCCATTACAATCCGTGACTATTGTAGAAGTATCTAATAATCATATATCTTCCTTAGAATTTGACCTTACCAGAAGTCTTGTAACGATGACTTTTATGGCGAGCAAATTTTTATAAGTCAGGTAGAGTCTTGATGCGGAATACCCAATCTTGTAGAATATGACATCAATTCAGATTCCTATGATAACCCCCTCCTCCATCGTTTCAGAAACCGAGTTACGATTTGACATACCTGCCCACTCTTTGTATTTAACCTTGTTGTTCTTGGATGTTGGTTTCATTTTAATTCCGAGGGCAAAATTTTATAAGTTGGGTAAGATGCAAATCCCCTAAATTTTGGATATTTTTTTAAATTCTAGATAATATATTTTACAGTATCTTTTCTATAATTATTGGACTTTTTAATTTTAGATTTTTGTTAATATTTTGGTAGCAAGTTAAATGCTACATTACATACGTAAATAGATAAATTTTATTTACTAAATAGTTTAGAAAAATATTTGTATTATTTTTAAAATCGTAAGGAAATTTTACTTTTTTTTTATTTTACAATATTTTTTTAATTATTAAAATGCTTGTATTTAAATCTAATGATTTTTAGTAATAATAAAAATAGCAGGTAAGTGCTACATTAAATGTAGTTAGTAGTTGTAGTTGTACAATTATTTATTAAAATGAGTTTTGAAATATTTTTAGGATTTTAAAAATTTTTATAAATTTATTTGGATTTTTGTGTGTGTGTGTGTGTGTGTGTGTGTGTGTGTGTGTGTGTGTGTGTATATATATATATATATATATATATATATATATATTTTATATATATATATATATATATATATATATATATATATATATATATATATATATATAAAATATGTGTGTGTGTATGTGTGTGTGCGTGTGTGTGTGTAAATGTATATAAAAGAAAAACGAAACCCCTAAGAACTTCTCACGAATTTTTCGTGAGAAGCTTAATCTATGTAACTCTCGACCGACCCCCCCCCCCCCCCCAATTTCCAAACCCGACCATAGCTGCGTGGTTGGCAAAAATACTTCAATTTAATTCTTTTTTTTATTTTAATTTGTTTAAACCCATAGCCGAATCTAAAGACACCCTATCTCTTCCAAATCTGATCGTTCTAGGATTTAACTTCGAATCTAATTCAAATTTCCCTATCGAGTATATAAGCGTATATTCAACGAACTTCAAAATTTTCCTTATGATCCACCACTACAACCCGATCTCGTAACCAAGTAATCGCCTGACAACACTCCCCACCGTATGATACCGGAGCATCGCATGTCGCCGCACATGAGCTACCGTCGTCGTCGGAACAGCACCCACAGCGCCTGTAAAAGGCGCCACAGCAGAGCAACATCAGTCTGCAAGGCCGATTTCATGGCGTATTTTCGTCGCCACGCTCGACTAATCTTCGAGCTATTTTCTCAGGTACAATCCCAACCGAACCCTCGTAAATATTTATTAGTTAGTTTCAATAGGATTGTATTTCATTCTATAGGAAATCGAAATAAAAAATTGACGAAAAAATTTGTTCAAACAAAACAGTTTTAGAGTTGAACCCCTGTTTCAAAAGACAGATTATGATCGGGACATTAGGAATTTTCCAAAATTAATTAAAAACAGTGGTAGACAACTTGTAGGGCTTCAAAAACTATTTTGTAGAATTCAGTTTCATCGACTGTGCGCCAAAAAATTAGATACCCAAAATCGACGAATACAATTTTCAAAACGATAAAATTTTAGAAATTTTTACCGTTACGACATGCGCCCCGACAAATCGGGCGACGTGGTCGTGAACCGAAAGCATCGGACATGTGCGATTCGACAAAACTTGATCTCGTTGTGCATACGTGACGAAATAGAGACGTATCAGTCGAGATACCCCGTATTGGCCTCTTTCTAAACTAGCTTACAACTTCATGAATGTTCGTCATCTCGAGACAAAACTTGTGTCTCTAGACTCATATCATTTTTCTGGTCCTGTGAGCTAAGTTTGGTCTAATTCTGATAAGGTCGACCGGAATGCTATTTTGGTGGGCCTACGACCCAATCCAACGGACAAAATTGTGCCCGGCTCATCGGAATCCAAATTTGGATATATGGTTGAGTTCGTTTCATCAAATCAGACACGTATACATATAACTTGATGACCATAGAGATCATAGGTTTTGGTACGTGTTTCGGTGCAAAGCGGGTCCAATAGCGGACACTGATTTGATTAAAAATTATGATTTTGCCCCTATGTCCAGAATTGAACTTATGGGTAGGCGATCTTAGACATTTATTTTATGCCAAAAATGTTCATAATGTTTATTTCAGCATCCGAGGATGTCTGCGGAAGTTGGCTTCCATTGCTTCACTAATCTACCAGTTCGAGCTACTGGATATTGTCATTTTGCACACCACCTCAGGCAGGATACCTTGTCATATTTACTGCTTATATTATTATGCATCTTAATGTTTAGTTACTACATATTACTGTTTCTTTATTTCTACTTTCTCTAATTACATCACTGTTTACTCTTCTTGATTTACTTTATTGTGCTTCCAGTTATACATGATGCTAATGCTAGTCATATTTTCATTCATGTCTTTAAATTTCTGCATATGGACCTAGAGTTAAGGGACTACCTTTGTTAGTGCATTTTTATGAACTTTGTCATGTCTGTGCCACGAGATATGAGTGAGTTTTAAGTAACATATAGAGGTACTTGCATGTTGGCTGATCACCTGTGCGCATGCATTAGATCTAACTGCTAATAGATGCATGTTAGGAGACATAGCAGTTAGTAGAGGTACGTGGTTATAGATACGACTTAGTTAGGTGCATAGGGTGGGGAGAACAATTTTTTAGCGTATGGGCCGAGTATGCACTTTCCTTTTATTCTGGAACCTCTGTTGTAGAAACAGATACCCCATGTTTTCTGATCCTATTGGCCTCTGATGTTGGAGGAATGTCATGCTTTGATGTCCCTGGTGCCCAATAAGGTCGCCATACAAATCACACTATAGCCAGAGTGCCCATGCGTTAAACGTTTGTTCTTAACTGCATGTACACAGTAGAATGGTTAGGTGAACTTAGTTGATGTCATGTCACCCTTAGAACTAATAGTAGCATAGGACTGTGTCACATCACGAAATGGTGTGCTAGCCCATGTCCTTGTTTGGTTGTAGGGGTAGTCCACTATTTCGATGATAGGATATTGGGCCGTATTATGATTTGGACTATTTACATTTACTTGTGACTTTGTGACATATTTTATATTTTGTTCATATGGCATGTTTATATGTATCTTGTTACGTCCCTCTGAGAACCTGATGATTTCTCTAGGTATCTGCTTTTATGACTTTTTATTAAATTTTCAACCAAGATCGTGATCTTCTCTCACTATCAAAGATGACACACAGTTGGACAATCTAGTTGCTTGTATTCTTTCTTTTTGTCCTTCTTTCCTTTTTCTTCTAGTTTAAATGTCTGGTAATGAATTTGTCTCCATCTAGCAATTTATAAAATGGCTAACTCATATTTGATTTTATACTATCTTTATTCCTTATTTCTGTGGATGAGATTTAGTGAAGTCATGGTTATTTATGTATTCCAAAATTACAACTTACATATATTTATTATACGACTGGCATGTACGTTCTAGTCCTACAAATTTTGGGACTGAGGCGTTACAAATATCCATGATCGTATATTTCCCAACAAGTCTTGTACAGTGTTTTATATTTTCTTTCTGGAATAAGGAATATCTTACACTTTGAACCATTATTTTTATCCCAGGAGTTCTTGATAAGTTATAAATAATGGGTCCTCAAAAGTTTCCTGTGGAATTACCTTCAATTATATGAAACCTTCTTGTAAGAAATTACTAAACAAACTCTCCAATTTTATTTAGAAATTTCCTTTAAAGTTAAGCTGCTTTGAAGACATCTTATTCCAATTCCCTAGCTGGAATGGAAATAAGATATTCATTGAAAAAATATTCATGTCCATATTACCTCTGAATTATTCTTCGATATCTATTTTCTATAGAGTTCCATGAATTTGCCAAGTTTATATTACCTTTGAGCAAATTTATCCTGAAAGAATATTCATGTTCATATTACCTCTGAAGTATTCCATAGTCTCGACTTTCTCTCTCTATAGAATTCTATAAATTACCAAGTCCATATTACCTCTGAGTAAATTTATTTAGGCAAAACCTATCATGTCCATATTACCTCTGACATAGTAACTGATCATATCTTATTACTTGCACGTAGTCGAGTACGCCATAAGTAATAGGTCCAGTAAAGTCTATTTCTTACATCCATAATACCTCTGACAAAATGCCTTATTCTATTACCTACACCTAATCTAGTATGCCAAGGGTAATATGTCCACTTCAAATATCTATCATATGCATATTACCTCTGATAGTGATCATTTTTTAATAATCTATTATCCATGATCAGATCGAGTATGTTGTAGATAATAGGTCCACACAAATATGATATTTTCCTATGTCCATATTACCTCTTGAAAAATATCAGGTTTCAAATATTCCTGGCAAAATATAAAGTATTCTTTATTTTCAGAATTAAAATGAAGATATTAGATGCTTTTATTTTTACCTAAAACAAAAAAAAGAGAAGGAAATCACATAACTTTTCTTATATGATGCCTCTAAATTATGCACACATGCCAAAGGCAACCAATCTTCTAAGTAACTCCTATCAGTTGTTTGTATCTAGTTTAATATATGACTTCAATAATGAGTTTACATGTCTGGACGTGTCACAAAAGTGGTATTCTTCTAGATATCTCACATACTTGCTGCCATTGCTTTCCAAGTTGTTAGAGGCACATATGGATCATCAATGTTTGGTCAGAATTATTCTTATGCGACATCTGTCAAAGTCTTTCCTAAATACAAATTAACAAATCACTCACAACAGTTTGGAGAACAGGAAATTTTCATTAGCAATGATAAAGGGTCTATAAAATACGGTCATTGTGGGGGGAGAGAACCTTAAAAAAATAGAGTAAAACCCTAAACAGTTAAGGAAAAGAATAGTCAGAATCATTGCTCACATCTGCGAGTGTCACGTCCTGATTCCGTAAATAGTTCATCCTCGCTTTGACTATACTGGATCGATCGTCCTCGCTGGGCGTGATGCCGGACAAGTCTGGTGCTGCACATATACAAGGCAAGAACGTACATATTTGTGTCATTTTGAAACATCCAAACTCAGCAATTCAGTAGAAACATCGAACACGTAGTATATGAAGAAATAATTGATTTTGTTGATAATAGCAACAAAATACTTTTCTCGATACTCTTTGAAATGTCGTTCTGGCTTACATTGATTTATGAAAAAAAACAACTGATAGACTGTCATGAAATAACTTATCGTTCCATATATTATGCCCCTTATTACATTGAAATTTTAAACATCAAATCATAAAAACTCTACAATACTTTGTGTGTCTTTATTGAAAATAACTTGAAAATAGCAGCAACCAAAAACCTTATCTCTCACTTGTGCCAACACTTCTCCAGTACATGTGGTTGAGGGGTGAACACATTATAAAAATGTACTGGTGAGTCCCTTTTTACCTATTCAGCTAAACCAACATTTGTGAAATTAATGACAAGAACTTTAAAGTATCTTTATGAGGGACTAGCAGTTCACAGTAATATATAATTAGGCAGCATGATAATTCATGAAAATAATAATTTACTTTACCTTCGGCCAACTCCAGCTTTCCTGTATAAGATATAGGACAATAATAATAATATTTATCACCCCTACACAAGATATTATTACCATGCATCCTTACAACATAATCACTGGTGTTATTCCATCATTTCGGACGTTGCCATATTAGACTTCGTAGGATATGCGACGTGCCATTCAACAGGTCGCATGCCTGAATGAATATCCCGATACCTCGTGCCACCAAAGTACGCTACATTTTTTCCTAGGCCGACTCGGTCCCAGTACCCTAGGTACAATTCGAGGAAAAAATTCCTTGTCCACAAGTTTCCCATGACCATATGAATGCGTGTCTAACTCGATAAGCATAGCGTGCATGGTAAATTACTTGAAAGTAAATACATTCTCATTCATTGCATCATCACATAGTGATTATTCCATTATCAGCATTTGTCTCATCAATTCCTACTACATCAATTTGTTACAATGTAACATTCATTACATCATTTTAGTTCTCATAGGGTCATGTGCCATTTTATTCATTCATTGGTGTTAACAGCATAATCAATTTATTCAATGTTCATTACACTAGCTTCTTAGTAGTATTAACTTACTGTAGTATAACCATCATATTATCGATCAACGGATGTAGCAAGACAAAAAGCGAATTCATTTGATTTGCATGAAGGAGTAGCGAAGAAGGGTCAAACCACCACAGAGAATCCATCACTCAGCAATTAGTGAATTATCGAGAGGAAGAGGTATACTTGTACTATTAGCCTTTAGTCACGCGTCTGCCAACGATGGCACCAAATGTTTGGTTAATACTCTGTCTCATCTATGTTCCTTTCTTTCAGAATTCTCAAGAATGACTGCAAGGAAAATCAATGAAAACAGGCAAAAATCAAATCATCAAAAATTATTCAGAAAAGCATTCATCAAAACCAAGCAGCAAAATTAGCAAAACATCCAGAGATAACTCTTGGACTCATTCCAAGAGAAACCGATCTATCAGTTGGAAAGGTTCTTATGTATTCATTGGTGATCGATTCGGTGTTGATGGTAAGTTTCTCCAATACTCGATTTTGACCGAGTTAAAGAAGCCACAAGCCTTGCATAGCGAACCGCTAAGGAAAAGTTTTGTCCTTGAAACTTAAAACAAAGGTCCAACCCCATGGTCATCAAACAAAAAAAGGTTTTTCTTCCTTATCTTATCCTCAACTTCCCACGTCAACTCCTCGACAGCATGATTTTGCCACAAAACGTGAACCAAAGGCACCGTTCGGTTCCGTAAAACTTTTTCCTTTCTTTCCAGAATCTGAATAGGTTCTTTAGTGTACGACAGGTCAGCCCTCAGCTGCAACTGATCGAAGTTCACTACGTGGCTTGGATTATGCACATACTTCCGTAATTAAGACACATGGAACACATCGTGCACTTTAGCCAGAGCCAGTGGTAATGCAAGTCGATAAGCCACTGAGGCCATCGTATCGAGAATCTCGAAGGGTCCAACAAATCTCGGGCTCAGTTTTTTTACTCCGAACCTCATAATACCTCGCATGGGTGTGACCTTCAAGAACACATGATCGCCCAACATAAATTCCAAGTGTCATCGATGAATATCCGCATAACTTTTTTGTCAGCTTTGGGCAACACTAAGCCTTTCACGAATCAAGCGGATCTTCTCGATGATATGTTTCACAAGTTCCGGTCCAAGTACTTATCGTTCACCGACTTCATTCCAACATATAGGTGACCGATATTTTCGTCCATACAAGACCTCATATGGGGCCATCTGAATACTTGCCTGATAACTATTGTTATAGGCAAATTCGGCCAATACAAGATGTGCATCCTAATTCGTCTTCAAATTGATCACGCACAGTCTCAACATACCCTTAAGGATCTTATTCACCCTCTTTGTTTGTCTATCATTCTGCGGATGATATGTCGAACTGAAATGCAACTTAGTGCCCATTGCTTACTGAAGACTATTCTAAAAGTACGAGAAGAACCATCCATCTCGATCTGACACTATTAAAACTGGTACCCCATGCAATCAGATAATTTCATCAAGATAAATCTGAGCCAACCGGCCACTCCATGTTACCTTGATTACAATGAAATAAGCCGACTTGGTTATTCTATCCACGATCACCCAAATTGTATCATTGCCTCGTTGAGTCTTCGATAAGCCGACTATAAAATCCATGCATATAAGACCTCACTTCCGTTATGGTATAGCGAGATTTTGCAACTCCCCGCCTGGCCACTGGTGTTCTGCCTTTATATATTGATAAGCTAAGCATTATGATATAAATAGAGCCATATCTTTTTTCATGTCATGCCACCAAAATATGGAGCATATGTACTTCTACATTTTGATGCTTCCTGGATACAGGGAATACTTAGCAAAATGAACTTCGGTCAATATTACTTTCCTGAGTTCCTTATCCTTAGGAACACACAATATTTCCTTGATACAGATTGTTCCATCTTTACTGTAAAATCGGTCACCTTTTCTACTAGAATCAACTCGTGTATCTTCTGTAAGAACATGTAGTCCTTTTGAGCGGTCTTAATCTTTTCCTAGAGGCTCGGCTCAAGCTACAACTGAGCCAACTGCACATTCTGAATACGGGCTCTGAATTTGATGCCCATATCTTCTAAATCTCATAGTAATTCTTTAGCCATCGATAATGATCCGAAAAATTTCTGACTCAAGGCATCAGCTACCACATTCCCTTTACCCGGTGTGTAGGAAATTGTTAAGTCATAATTTTTGATCAATTCCAACCAATGTCGTTGTCTCAATTTCAATTCTTTTTGTGTAAATATGTACTTCAGGCTTTTGTGATCCGTGAAGATCTTACAGGACAAATCATAAAGATAGTGTTGCCATAATTTCAACAAGAACACAATCACCGCCAATTCCAATTCATGAGTCGGGTAATTCTTCTCATGCTGCTTGCGCTGTCTCGATGCATATGATATGATCTTCCCGTTTTTCATAAGAACACATCTCAATCCAATTTTTAATGCGTTATTGTAAATTTGAAATCCTTCGAAACCTTCCGGAAGAGCAAGAATTGGAGCCGTGACGAGCCGTTGCTTTAGTTCTCGAAACCTAATCTCAGTCATTAGTCCACTTAAATGCTACTCCCTTCTCAGTGTGACGAGTTAACGGTGACGAAATTTTCAAAAAGTTCTTTACGAACCTATGGTAGTACCAGGCTAAATCAAGGAAACTTTATATTTCACTAGCTAACGTAGGTTGTTTTCAGTCTACCACTGCTTCAATTTTCTTTAGGTCAACAGCAACACCTTTCGCTGAGACAACGTGTCCTAGGAACGACACATTGTTCATCCAAAACTCACTTACTCAGCTTTGCATACAATTGGTGTACACGAAGTGTCTGAAGTACTGTACTCAAATATTCTGCAGGAGTCTTCCTGTCTTTCGAGTAAATCAAGATATTGTTGATGAACACTACGACATTATTATCCAAGAAGGGTTGGAAGGCTCTATTCATTAGATCCCTAAAAGTTGTCAAAGCATTTGTCAAACCAAATTGCATGACCAAAAACTCATAGTGTCCGTATATCGTACGGAATGCTGACTTTGGGATATCTTTAGGCCCGATCTTCAACTGATGGTATCCAGAATGAAGATCAACCTTTGAAAACTCGGTCGGTCCCTGTAGCTGATCAAACAGATCATCTATCCTTGGTAGAGGATACTTATTCCGAACAGTTACTTTATTCAGCTCTCAGTAATCGATACATAAACGCATCATCCTGTCCTTCTTCTTTACAAGCAATACTGGAGCTCTCCATGGTGATACACTTAGGCAAATGTATCCACGGTCCAGTAACTCTTGTAGCTACACCTTTAATTCCTTTAATTCTGTCGGAGCCATCCTATATGGCTCCTTTGATATCGGGCAAGTATCCGAAAAAGTACCAATCGTAAAATAAATCTCCCTGTCTGGTGGAAATCTACGTATCTCGTCTGGGAACACATCAAAGAATTCGGCCATGGCTCCGGTTTGGTTAGATTCTGCACCCTTCATCCGTGTGTCCTGAACAGAAGCTAGGTACCCGTCAAACCCCGAATATAACATGTGCCTTGTCGTAACTGCCGATATCACCTACGTTGCCTTGAATGTCACGTCACACGAGTAAAAGAACTCTGTTTATTCGGGTAGGCAGAACACAACTCTTTTCTCCACACAGTCGATCGTCGTACGACAAGCACTGAGCCAATCCGTCCCCAAGATAATGTCGAACTTTTTGATAACGAGTACTATAGCGTCCAGCGATAGAGTCTTGCCTCCAACAGTGATGTAACCATCCATACAAATCAAACTTGCAGGCATATCAACTCCCGAAGGAGTGGTAATACAATTAGCCATCTTTAATAGAGTAATACATAATTAGTTTTTTGTTCCAAAGTCAAATGATATGAAATAATAAGTAACACCAGAATCGAATAACACTTGGGCAGTTATAACGTTTTACAGTATCATACCTATTACCTATTATAATATTCTCTGAGGCAAGATCTTCTACCTGAGTCAAAGCATAAACCCTTCCTTATGCACCTTGCTGTTGATTTGATGCATTCCTGGTTGGGGCTGGTAAAGCTAGTGGCACTTGGCTATGATTATGATTGTTATGTTATCTACGAGGATTCTGATTCCCTCCCCTATATCTGCATTCGGCTACCCTATGGCCTATACCCCCACATTTGAAACACCCAGCACGACAATCTTCTGTTCTGTTTCCCCATCGGATACATTTATTACAATGCAGCAACTGTTGAGGCCCTCTATTGTCACCTATATAATGACGCTTAGGTGCGTCATTCCATCTATCAACAATGGTTCATTTATGATTATTGTATTGGTAACTTTGTGCTGTCCCGTGACCCATTGGCTGATAGAACTTCTCCATCTCAACAGCTATCTCGTACTCCTCTCTATAAGATGTACACTTTCGACTCAGAATGTTGTGCATGCCCTCATTCAAGTCTTACACGAATCTTTCCTAATTGGCGTCGTTATTCTGTACCATATAACCAGTAAATACAACTCTTTTCAGAAATTTAGTCTTATAGTCGTCCACCGACATATTGTCTTGTTGGAGTGCTATAAACTCCTTCTCTTTTCCCATAGTATTTTCATATCTGGGTTGTTACCGCAAAGTGCTAGCCTCTGAGAGTTCTACCATTCTTGGGCCTTAAGGCGAAGCTATACAGCGGTACACTCTACCCGCTTACTTCCTTATATATCTAACATCCGAAAGTAGCCCTCCAATGTATTCAAGAAACCCATCATCTCATCATGTTCCGCCCTTCCATTGAACTAAGGCAGGTCACAGCTCTTAAACTCCTAGAACTTGAAGCTTGACCTCTTCCATATCGATATTTCAGGTTTGTCCACTGCTACTGTTATAGTATCGGGTGTTGCGACCGCTGTAGAAATATTGTGATCAGCTAATAGTGTAGTGACAAGCTGAGTCAAATTGTCCACCTTCTTTTGCTGAGCATCCAGTTGCTCCTGGAACTGGTATTGAAGTTGCTTCTGAAGCTGTCAATGTTGACCCTCGCTTTGCTTCATTTGTTCTTCCATTAGTTTCAATAAATTTTCCATCTGGTCAGACGACTAGGTCATCTTTGAGCTATCACACTTAGTCATTTTACAACAAAAATAGTTCTATTAGTACTCATAAAATATTTATGAGCTTATTGTATGGAACATTATTTCATGCCAGCACTATCGACACCATCAACCAAGAAAATTGCATCAAAACTTCCATTGTAAACATTTTTGAAACCGTAGAATTGAAACCATACTCTGTACTAACTTGTCACGCCCCGATTCCGTAAATCGTTCTTCCTCGCTTTGCCTATACTGAATCGATCGTCCTCGTTGGACGCGATGTCGTATAAGTCTAGTGTTGTACTTGTACAAGGCAAGAACGTGCATATTTATGTTATTTTGAAACATCAAAACTCAGCAATTCAGCAGAAACATTGAACATGTAGTATAGGAATAAATAACTAATTTTATTGATAATAATAGCAAAATATAACTTTTCCTAGTACTCTTTGAAATGTTGTTCCGCCTTACATTGATTCATGAAAACAAAACAACTGATAGGCTGTCATGAAATGACTTCCCATTCTATACATCTGCCCCATTATTACATTGAAAATCTAAGCAGCAAATCTTGAAAATACGGTTATACTTTGTGCATCTTTATTGAAAATAACATGAAAATAGCAGCAACCAAAAGCCTTATATCTCACGTGCATATACACCTTCTCCAATAACTGTGGAAGATTATAAAAATGCACTAATGAGTCCCTTTTGAACTATTCAGCTAAACCAACATTTATGAAATTAATGACAAGCATTTTAAAGCATCTTTATTAGGGACTAACAATTCACAGTAATGTATAATGAGGCAGCATGATAATTTATGAAAATAATAATTTACTTTACCATCGACCGACTCCAGCTTTCTAGTATAAGATACATGATAATAATAATAATAATAATAATAATAATAATAATAATAATACTTACCACCCCTACACAAGTGATTTATTAGCATGCATCCTTACAACATGATCACTAGTGTTATTGCACCATTTAGGACGTTGCCATATAGGACTTCGTAGGGTATGCAACGTGTCATTCAACAGGTTGCAAGACTGGATGGATGTTCCGACACGCTGTATTTCATCCTAGGCCGACTCGGTCCAAGTGCCCCAGGTGCCGTTCAAAGAAACTATTCCTTGTGCACAAGTTGTCCATGACCATGTAAATGCATGTATAACTCGATAAGCATATCATGCATGGTAAAATTACTTGAAAGTAAATAGGCAGCATATTCATTCTCATTCATCGCATCATCACATAGTGATTATTTCATTCTTAGCATTTGTCTCATCAATTCATATTGCACCAATTCGTTTCAATGTAATAGTCATCACATTATTTTAGTTCTCATAGGGTCATGTGGCATTTCCTTCATTCATTGGTATTACCAGTATAATTAATTCATTTAATGCTCATTACACTAGCTTCTTAGTGGTATTGACTTGTGGCATTATAAGAATCATATTATCAATCAACTAATGTAGCAAGGCAACAAGAGAATTCATTTGATTTGTATGAAAGAGTAGCAAAGAAGGATCAAACCACAACAGAGAATCCACCACTCACCAATTAGAGAATTACCGAGAAGAAGAGGAACACTTTTACGATTAGCCTTCGGTTACGCGTTCGCCAGCGGTGGCACCAAGAGTTTGTTTAATTCTCCATCTCGTTTATGTTCCTTTCTTTCAAAATTCTAAAGTATGAATGCAAGGAGAATCGATGAAAATGAGCAATAATCAAATCATCAAAAACCATTCAGAAAAGCATCCATCAAAACCAAGCAGCAAAAGCAGCAAAACACAAAGAAAATGATTGGACTACATTTAAGAGAAAGCAATCCATCAGTTGGAAAGATTCTTATGTATTTGTCTATGATTGATTCGATACTGACGGTAAGTTTATCTAATAGTCAGTTCCGACCAAGTTAATCAAGCCACAAGCCTTACATAGTGAACCGCTAGGAGCAGGACACTACAGTGAGGTATTGGAATGTCTGGACACCCAAAGTGTGAAACAGGCAACGAAAAGTGTCAACTCCCCCTGCACTGCCTTCTCCTCTAGGTTCGAGGGAAGAGAATCGAAGTCAAGTGATGCACTCAATGGATTGGCAATGTCACTTAAGGACAAGCCCAGCACATATAAGATCTTCCCCGTGATAGATAGCTTCATCTTTACTAGTTTTCTCTTCCTCGAGTTGAGAGAACGTACTGGAGTTGGGGCCATAACAGCCGATGGGGATGGTGGTGTGATCACAGTCAAACCCATGCCAGGCAGCAGCAAAGGAGCGACCCACTTTGGCACTTGAGGGTTCTTGTAGGGATAAGTTTTCTTTGGAACCATTGAAGAAACAATACACGTCTATTTATAGAGGAACTAGGTGAATCTTCGTTTGCCTTAATTAAATACTTCAAAAAATGAAAATGTCCTAGAGAACTACAAACAAGGACAACTTAATGATGATGAACCTATTTAATAGGAGCTGGGTTATTATGAAAAGCCTAGTCTTCGAAGGGTCGACTGTAGTCCCCTCATAATCAAGAATCATATAGCTGACACATAAACAAAAAGCATGGATTTTGCATATGAGTTGCATGTTCATGTACTTATATTGATTCGGTAGCCTTAAAGGGATTTTAGGAATCAAACGAAAATATTGGAAAGATGCATAAGCAGTATGCGCCTCAATGATAAGAAATCCATGTGCTTCAGTGAATTTAAGAACCAACACGCGATGGTAAGCAGTAGACTTTATGCGTCTATAATCTTCTGTGGTTATATCACTTGAAAGCCCTATGCAATCAAGATTAACAGATAGTTATGCGTCATTGTAGATTGAAGACATTGATATTTAATGTTTTATATGACAGGAATACTTAGCAACATTTTCTATTCAAAATAGTTATGTGCCAATTTGATTTAAAGGCAGTGATTCTTCAGAGTTAGGTTAGAACTTAAGTGTTAGAAAAATTACAAGTAAAGTCACATCAGATTTGTCTATTTCCATAAGTGAAGGCCCATGTATCTGATGTATAAACAAACACCTGGATTTTATACTTACATTCAGGAATCTCGAAAGTTTCTCGAAAATCGAACAAAATTTTGAGAAGACTGATATTTTAGTCTTGTGTCTCAAAAACAAGAACCCTATGCGTCTAGTTAACTGAGAGAAACTGCACGTTCTAGTCGTGGCAGATTTTATATGACTAAAATCTTTGGTGGCTATGTTTTTGACTGATTTATATGGCTGAGCTCTTTCCACATATTGGTGTAGCTGAAATCTCTCTACTTACTTATGAAGTTTCAACATACTAGAGCATAATGATATTAAGTAATGCTATAATTGTATATAGTGGCTTAATTTTTGTGCAAATTTATGCGTAATTTCTTGCTCAAGACAGTCATGCTTCGTCATGAAGGCAGTCATTCATCAGAGTTTGAACAGAACTTGTGCAGCAAAGCTTGAGATTACATGAAGAGACAAAATAAAATATTTTATTGACAGTCAAAACTATGATTACATATGATGGAGATTGTTACATTCTAGATTTTCATTTTAAGGTCATGGTTACGTTTGATGGATATCTATTACATTATGGGTCCTCTCCATCAGGTCATGTATCAGTGCAAGCCATGAAACAAGGAAAATGTTGTACTGGAGGACAACGTCAAGAGGTTGAGCACTCCTATAGGTTAGGTAATTTGAACCTTGCATTCTCGTGAATGTGCCAAACCAGGGCCACACGTTAGTGCATCTACCAGCATGGGCTCCCCTTTTTATCTTTGGCAGTATACTTAGGCAGGAGAATACAAAATTAGGCATGCATAAAGCCCGTTTCTCCTCGCCAACTACAAAAACTATCCGTCACCGACAGTATTTTGATTGGGATTCAAACCCAATCTCATCACGGATGCCACGACAGTAAAACCAGCCAATTGCAAGCCTCGTCAGATGGATGTAGACAGCTAGCTGGGTCTAAGGAAAGCGAAAGTCCTCTCATAATGTGCTGAATTATGTCGAACAAGACATGTTATGATATCCTTCCAAGCCCCATTTGAGCACCAGTTATCTAAGGAGTATCCTGAGAAGTATGACAAGTTTAAAGGAGTTATGCACATGAAATCTGTTGTCCATCTGAAGAATCATGGAGTTTTTACCGCATAACAGCAAAAGATGCATAGACAAGAACGACAGCCTCATGTGCCTATGAGTTGTATGACGACAATGTTTTCTATTAACACATTTCTCTGATCAAGTTTGGTGGCAACTCCATCTACGTGTTGATGGTATTTCGCATTGGCAGGGCATGTCTTGTTGAAATTTTACTACTACAATTGTGTACTCTGGTGATGTGATGTGTTCGGACATAATTAGAGTAAAGCTTTCTTCTATCAACTCTGTTTGAAAGAAGTGATTGGTGGAAAATTAAAGTGGAAATGAAGAATACTTCATGGAATGTTACCTCCTGAAGATCGATCTTTTCCTAAATTTCTAATACAATCAAAGAGCAAAGCTCTGGGTAAAAGAATGTTCAATCCTTTCGCAAGTTTGCATGAGTCTATTAGAATTCAAACTTGCAAAATACATGACGAAATGTGGTGATGACAAAGTTCTTCCAAAGACATTCCCTATTTATAGGAATGGAAACTCATTATGCGGCATGATTCTTGGTGAAAAGATTAAACCAGTATTCACTGTTACGTGATTCTCTGTTCCTGAAATCACAGATGACAGTTGACTTAGCCTCGATCCAAGTGATTGTGAGAAGCGGTCGCCAAGAATTTCAAAGATGGTTCAGATTTCATGGGATAAAGTCAAAAAACGACGACAGCATGGCAAGTGATCTTACGCGTCTAAGTTATATTTGACAAAGTTCCCTCTCATGCTTCTGGTTCAATGTATTTTAAAACTTGTTCAAGTTTTAAAAACATTGAAAGGGGTCTTATCGAAGCGTAAAAATACAAAAATGGGCGAATAGACTATATGTGCCTAAAATATCAAGTTTCATGATTAAAGTTGTTCTTGAAGCCTATGAGTTTTTGAAGACTAAGAATATTGGTAAAAAAAAGCATAGTTTAAAAAAGGGATCAGAAAGACGCATAGTCTATTTTGACGCATGACTTATCTTGTCTCATAGAAAGAAATAATAAAACTTGTGCAGTGTAAAGTACACAGATGCTAAGAAAGATGTCAGTGCTTACATCACTATCATACAAAAGCAGTTATATGTGGCTATTTCTAAAGATATTATTATTGGCAGTAAACAGTTAAGTGCAATGCGTCTAATGTTATTTTGACCCACGGCCAATTCATAGTGAAAAGATTGTATGCTGACATGGCATTTTTCGTGCAGCACATCTCAAAGCTACGTGGCGAGCTATATGTGATTCTCGAACACGTTCACTCCCCACTAACCCAAGACGTTTATGTGCCTATCTATTTTCATGAGCCTCTCGGGAATGAAGCAGGTTATTTTGGGTCTATACGCACATAGTTGTTCCAGTAAAAAAAAGCTATAAATAGAGGACAGTGTCTTCCTCGCCAAATATGCATACAGATATACATGCAGAGAGATATGGAGGCCTCGTATGCTTGCTAAAAACTTCCACAGAGAGAGAGAGAGAGAGCTTTTAGTGATAAAGTTTTCTTACTGTCAAAAGTTCGTCAGTAAACATGCTTCAGCAATCTTTGCATCGGATCGTCAACGGAGTAAAGAAGTCGAAATAGACTTAACTTCCATCGCCCCAATCCCAGATCTATTGTACTCGGAATTCCTAACTAAGGATTCCCATTGTACCTTTTCTCTTAATACAAAAGTTTCAGTCCTATGGGATTTTTTGTGTTAAAACAACTACGCACAGTGGGAACTTGCGTATAAAGAAGAAATAAAATAGGAACTAGGCATACAATAGAAATAGGAACTAGCGTACAATGAAAAACTATAGACAGTAGAAACTGGCATACAAATAAGAAAGCTACGGACAATGGGAACTGGCGTATGAATGAGAAACTACGCACAGCGGGAACTGGCGTATAAATAACAAAGCTACGTACAGTAAAAACTAGTGTACAAATGAGAAACCACATACAGTAGAAACTGGCAAATAAATGAGAAAGCTACACACGATAGGAAATAGGAACTGGCGTACAATGAGAAATGGGAACTAGTGTACAATAAGAAATGGTCATCCCAAACAACAAGTTCAGCCATGGATTTTCAAGAAACTTGTCATGGCCATAACTTTCTCATTAGGACTGAAATCCGTAAAATAAAAGCCAAAACTACACAAAATTAAATCCTTTACCACATGGAACAACTGGTTTTCAAAAATAATAAGTTTTGACAGATCATTTCCTTGAAAACCCATAAAACCCTAATATTAGAAACCTAGATCTACACAAAATGAGCTATCAAAATCGAAATTACCATGTTCTAAACATGTAGATAAATCAAACAAAAAAATAAGCATGTGGTCTCTCCATTAGTGTTAGATGCATAATATAAGATAAAAATATGTAAATAAATCAAAGAAACAAAAATAAGCATGTGGTATCTCCATTAGTGCAAGATGTACTTTCTTAGGGTTGGTGGAGAAAATAAATGAGAGAATAAGGAGAGGGAGAGTGGAAGAGAATATATATAGGGGATAGGGGTTGGTGGCTCCACTAAATCCTAACCCTAAACTAATGTCAAACCCAAGTCAAGTCCAAATGACCTGCCATATGATCATAAGCAAATAAAAAAACAAATAATCCAGATCATGACACAGTTCAGTATTCCATCATCGAAATAGTGAATGACACCTATAACCAAATAAGGACAAGGGGTGGCACACTATTTTGCGATGGCGTATTGTTCCATGCCATGATCAGGTACAAATACAGTATTTATGTACACATGCTAGAGTTATCAGATACCATGTATATGAATAATATAGAAAAAAATATGTATACTAGGAACAGGGGTAACAAGTAGGCAAGAGATTATATTTTCAATAGAATATCCTTCCAGCTGCTTCTTGACATCAAAAGGAGATTACCTCTGATGCTACTCCTGCCAGGAAATCGAAGGTGCATAAATCAAATGTTTAGAAGAATGCACCTTTTGTAGGAACGAAATGTAAAGCGATATACTCTAGAGGGATGAATAGAGTAGGCAGCGAAATATTAGCTATTAAAAAAGATAATAGCTAGATCGTAGAAATATATCATAGTTATGATTAAGTAAAAGTAAAGTACAAAGAGCAAACTCAAAGACGGAGATGTATATAGGTCTCCCTCTTGTGAGAACAAATCCAGTTGGGAGAACTCGAGCTCCCCGTTTAAATCCACTATGGAAAAATCACAAGTTTTTATCCGAAGTCCTTGCAACTTCTACAAACGCAAGATTTGATCGAAAGTACTCGACCAACTTCAATTGTGAAGTGTCTCACTTCTGTTAAGCCTCTTGATTATAATCACTCTGAACTTCTAGACCGTACCGTACTGGTAAATTGACTAGAGGATTGTAACTGTCTTGGAATTTAAAATTGAAAGCTTAGAGGGGCTTTGGAATATTATAGTAACCTTAGAGAGAAGAGATATGAAAGTGAATTGGTCTATTGAAATGATAGAATTTCTTCTCTATTCATAGGATTTCCAAAAGAATAATTCGGGTAGAATTTGGACAAAATTCTATGAGAGGATCTCGGCATATAGTCGTTGCATCCGTAACTGCGGGAAGACTGAGTTTAAAATCCAACGTTCAGGTTGCCAAATTTGGGGCAAATTTGCCCAGAATTATGCTGTTCCGGAATAGGTTATTTTTGGGTTTTGCAACTCCAGGTTTTGGGCTTTTAAATTTTTAAGCTGTTTGGAAGTAGTTTGGGCTTTTGTGAGTAGGCTTGTTTTCCAAATGAAATGGTATTTTGAAAACATTTCTTGGGTAGCCTATTTTCTAGTATAACGCAGTTTACAATGTATTCCTAGCCTCAATAAAATGCAAAAGTACATTAATAATTAAAATACAGACGCGATGACAGACACAGATCCAAGTCTTGAACGGTAGCAGGCATATGATGTCGTACTTCGTCCAAGTAGCCCTTATATCGATACAGGGTTAGATCAATTATTAAAATCCGGTTCGACCATGACTAATAGACCAACAATCTCCCCAATTTTGATAATTGATAAAATTTGACCGATGGTGTGCTGTCGCAGGCACCCAAAACAAAATCTTTACTCTTAAGATTATATGTAGAAGTGAGAGTAATGATCGATCCCACGGAGAGTAATTAGTACAATTTTATGCTAAGTGAACAAGGATGGGGGGATGAATAAAATGAATGTCAATAAAAAGAGCAAGTAGAATATGAAAATAAATCAAAATAACACACGTTGGTCTAAGTCTACGTCTACTATTGGAATCTTGAACTGATCATAGATGCAAACAAATATTGATATGTATTATGAATATTCATCGTTTGAATTATTTTTCTATCTCCTTTAGCTACATATAATTAGAAACAAGCGACCTAATTAACCTTAACTACTAAACAACCCCAGACAAGCGCTAAAGGTTTAATCAAGTAGTGTATTAAACTCAATGACATCGATGAAACAAAATAACACAAGCACAAGCGGTTGCATTTAATTTAGTCGCATGTTTTATGCCAAAGATTTAATAATACAAAGCAGTAATTTATTAAATTTTGGTTGCTTCACAAATTAGATGGATCGAACAATTCTGGATTCGATATCTAATTTAGCAGTAGATTATCACGAATAATAAACTAGTATGCATCCTACTAATTAAACAAGATGTGAAATATGCATAAGAAAACATTTGATACTCAAAGTACAAATCAAACATATAAACACAAATTAGATCTCACAAGTTTTTATTAATTCCAAGGCTTCCGTACACTTCGACCAACAAGACTTTTAGCCGCTCATGTTCATCAAAACTTGAAAAGAAAAGTTGGAGAAGAAGAAGAAGAGTTGTGTTGTGTGTTCTTCTTATGATTTCTATCCCTTTTATACACCCTCAATTAGTTGTTTCAATCCTAAAATATCTACCCACATATCCTCTAAAAGTTACAACTTCTCAAACCAAAAAAACTATGTCATAGAATAAGTAGGGAAATAGTTATTTTGGTTCCTATTTTTGTTTACAGCATCTTTGACCCAACGTGAACCCTAATTTCATCCATGATGCAGCCTGAATATTGAAACACTTAAAATATGGCAGTTGTCGCCCTTTGTCTTAGCTTTCCAAATCTTTTTGAATCACCTACATTGCTTTTCGGAGGAGAAAGTTATGCCCATTTTAGTAAAAGGTGTCAAAACTGTCAAGAATTATAATTTAGCTCCATTTTGCACATAGTGTCTCCAACTGCATCCTAAAGCAAAATATAAATATAATGAGTACCTTTAGTCATAAAATGAGCATAAAATGGTAAAGATTAGAGATAATAATATAATATTTTATGTTCTCATCAAATACCCCTACACTTAACTTTTGTTCGTCCTCGGAAAAAACTCAAAATTATTTTTTTTAAAACGAAAATCAAGGTTGTAATGCCATAAATAAAGAATAACCAAGCTCTTTAAAACTCATAACATATCATGAAAATATATTCTTAGACAACTTCTAATTACTTAGTATGTATTTTCACTTGAAGATAGAGTAAACTAAATTGGTAGACGCTCATAGGAAAAAACACTCAACTTTCATTGGTTTGAAGGGTAAGTATTTTGCTCAAATTCATTCCAAAAGAAATGATCTGCTATAAGCTTGCATATTTTATCATTCTCCACCACTTGGATCATATGCATAACACAAATCATAAGGACTTTTTATGGGTTGTATCGGAGCTTAGGATTAAGGTAGGATATATTTAGGAGTGTAGCTAAAAAAAACCCATCAAAACTAGTGAACCAAAAATGATTTAACTCAAGCTCGAATGTATAAAATATGTAAAAGCAATCACTCCATTCAAAGCATTCAACATACCCCTTTATTGGAAATTTTGGGAGAAAATATGAACATAGATATCAAAAGTTATTTCCTGCATCACTTTTTTTTTCCAATACTTCTTCTTTCTTTCCTTTTTTTCCTCACTTTTTTTATTTTTTTTCATTTTTTTTGAATCATGATGGATCAATAATTTGAAAATAAAACTATGTTGCAAAACTAGAAATTCAGATATCCCCATACCTATTTTTTATACACCCTTACATATCATAATGCTCCACTAGTTTTCCGGCCTGGGTAAGGATTTTTTTTTTCGGTTAAAGCTTGTAATATGGGTTCTCAAAAATAGATGCAATAAGGCTCAAAGAGGTTCAACCAAAGGAAAAATAATTTCAGGGTAGGCTATTTGGCTTAAGTAGCGTAAAAAAATGGCCTTAATCATATTCATGTATGCATGTGTCGATGTGACCTTGAAGCGAATCAATACAAGTTCTAGAGAAACAAATTTATGGAAGAATATCTCTCATCAAAAATAGTGTGACTGATGTGTCAATCTAAAGGCTCAAGATCTCACCGACGTTTGTCTACCAAATTTAGTCACTACCATCATTAAGAAAAATAACAAGACTAATTAATTCAAAGTTGAAAAGGGTATTTATTCAATCGTGCTATGAATTTTTCGTTCTTAGTTGAATCTTTCTCATAACATACACAACAAAAAATATTGAAAACCAGAAAAAAAAACACTTTTTTTAAATAAAAAATACTAAAATTTTATTGATAACCACAAAAAAAACTCATTTTTTAAAATCAAAAAAAACTAAAACTGCTTAAAATAAATCCTCCACCACACTTAAACTGACATTGTCCCAATATGAGCCTAAATGCAAAGAAAAGGAAAAAATATAAACAAAATAGAAATGCAAGAATAAGAACAAACTCCCCTTGTGGGATGCCTCCCAAGCAATGCCTTTGTTTAATACGTCGTTGGCTTGACTTTATGCACACTTGACATAACTATGTAAGGGTTTCTCGTCTTAGATAGAGGCCTGGAAAATAGATGGTAATTACCAGTTGTTAGAAATTGATAATGTCATTTAAGAAAAGTTACATGACTGTTGCATTTTTAAAAAATTATCCAATGCTGATACAGTTTCCTGCAAATTAGAACTCAAAGATAACTCCTCATTCCCTTTCTCAAGATGCTCACTAAGGCAACTTCCAATCCATCTTTGCCATCAAGTTCAAAAACTTCGTGTGCATTAGGTACTACGTCGTCATTAGGAATGTTCATGTCTACAACACTATTTTCTTCTTATTGTTTTGACGATGTACGTACTTCATTTACTCGGATGCCAACCTCTTTACCCTTTCCCAAAATAATTGTACTTGTATTTTTTTGTATTTATTTGAGATGAAAATGTTTCCAAACTTTGTCCCTCCAGCTTATTAATTGTTGTAGCTATTTGGCTCATCTGATTGTTCAGACTTTGGATGTTGGCCCTCGTCTCCTGTTGAAATTATAAAGTATTTGTGGCAAGAGACTTAACAATATCTTCTAAAGACATACCAGAGTCGGAAGTTTCGCCCGATTGTTGTTCATGGGGATATGGTTGCTTGTACTGTTGGTAACATAGTTGATTTTGAAAGTTGGGATAATGTGATCGTGGATTTTCATAGTTGAAATTAGGATGACCACTCCATCCTAGGTTGTACGTGTTTGAATAGGGATTATACATCATTTGCGACTCTCTAAGAATTTCACATGTCTCATTAACTTCATCATTGAGCTCCTCTTGAAGAGTTGGGCACATATCACTTGGATGCCCTGCTACTAAACAAATCCCATAAGCCATTGCTGTTTGCATATTACCTACATCCATTTGATGAACAAGAGAAGTTAAACTTGCAATTTGTTCTTCAAGAGAAGAAACATTTACCTCATTAGCGTGCCTAGATGGAAGATCCAGCCAAGTGCTAAAGTGTTGAGAATTGGTCGCCATCTCCTGTTATTTTTTGTAATAAAAAGAAAATTATTTTATTAGGAGAATAAAAAGCACAAAAAAACAAGACTTACTCACCTGCAACAGCGCCAAAATTTGGTGTGCTGTCGCAGGCACCCAAAATTTAAATATTTACTCAAGGAGCGATCCCACGAAGAGTAATTAGTATAATTTTATGCTATGTGAACAAGGATGGGGGGATGAATAAAATGAAAGTCAATAAAAAAGGGCAAGTAGAATATAAAAATAAATCAAGATAACACACGTTGGTCTAAGTATACGTCTACCATTGGAATCTTGAAACAGATCATAGATGCAAACAAATATTGATATGTATTATGAATATTCATCGTTGGAATTATTTTTCTATCTCCTTTAGCCACAGTTAATTAGAAACAAGCGACCTAATTATCCTTAACTACTAAACAACCCCAGAGAAGCGCTAAAGGTTTAATCAAGTAGCATATTAAACTCAATGAGATCGATGAAACAAAATAACACAAGCACAAGCGGTTGCATTTAATTTAGTCGAATGTTTTCTTCCAAAGATTAAATAATACAATGCAGTAATTTATTAAATTTTTGTTCCTTCATAAATTAGATGGATCAAAAAATTTCGGATTCGATATCTAATTTAGCAGTAGATTATCAAGAATAATAAACTAGTATGCATCCTAGTAATTAAACAAGATAATCATGAAATATGTATAAGAAAACATTTGATACTCAAGGTACAAATCAAACATATAAACACAAATTAGATCTAACAAATTTTTATTGATTCCAAGACTTCCATACACTTCGACCAACAAGACTTTTAGCTGCACATGTTCATCAAAGCTTCAAAAAAAGTTGGAGAAGAAGAAGAAGAGTTGTGTTGTGTGTTCTTCTCATGATTTCTACCCCTTTTATACACCCTCAATTATTTGTTTCAATCCCAAAATATCTCCCCAAATATCCTCTAAAAGTTACAACTTCTTAAACAAAAAAAACTAAGTCATAGAACAAGTAGGAAAATGGTTATTTTGATTCCTATTTTTGTTCACAGCATCTTTAACCCAACTTGAAGCCTGATTTCGTCCATGATGCAGCCTGAATATCGAACAACTTAAAATATGACAGTTGTCGTCCTTTGTCTTAGCTTTCCAAATCTTTTTGAACGACCTTAATTGCTTTTTGTTGGAGAAAGTTATGTCCATTTTAGTAAACGGTGTCAAAACTGTCCAGAATTGTGATTTAGCTCCATTTTGCACAGTGTCCCCAACTGTATCCTATATCAAAATATACATACAATTGAGTACTTTAGTCATAAAATGATCATAAAATGGTGAACATTAAGGGATAAAAATATAATATTTTATGTTCTCATCAACCGATATAATATCTTGGTCTTGATTTAAAAATCTCAAAACATATATACGTATGTTTGATACTGTACTGTACGCATGTTTGGTACTGTACTATATTGAACTGTCTCCTCTTCGCAAATATTATCCTGAAACAGATGTTAGATCTTTTTCTCCCCCATTGTTACTTAGCAAAATAATTGTAAAGAGACAAGCTCCCCCACAATTTATGCTTAAGAAACAAAAAATAAAGAAAAACAGAGATAATATAAAGAAAAATAACATAAATGTCACATGTAGTTTATGATTTGAAGCAGTAGATAAAGATAATGCTAAGCGTAAGTGCATACCAAAAGGGACAAGCAATATAAATAAGTACTGAGAAAAATGCATAAAATCAAAAAGAGTTTGGAACAACAACTCAGCATCCAAAAGACAAACATAAAAGTGCATAAATAAAAGTACTATCTTGGAATGTAGGAGCATTTCCAAGAAAACATAGACATAAGCAGAGTGTAATAAAATAACATCTAGACAAAAATTGTAGCATCTAAATCAAGTCCTCATCTAGTGTGAATCATCATCATAGCATGAGCAGCAGCATCACCATGTCCAGAAGATCCAGCACTAGAAGTACCAGCTCCATGAGATGGATGTGGAGTAGCACCAGAACCATGGTACCAATCATAGGCGTTAACATGGTTGAAGAAATGATGAACCGCCTCATTCTCAAAGCGATAACCAAAAATAGTTGGATCTTATGAAAGAAAATTAGCATGCTGACTAGTCTGAGGGAAACGAAGATGCATAAAGGAGTTTGTAAGGGCCTGAAATCGACTAGCATTTTGGAACTCTTGTTCCTTCAATGTCTCGATCACATATGCTCGAAAAGAGTTGTGTTTATCTAGTTGAGCATGCCACAACTCATCCAAATGCTGGTGGATGCCCTCAAAGGATATATGATAAGTCTGAGGTGGAGGAGGTGGTAAAGTAGGAGGAGCAGGAGGGACAAAGGCACTACGATGTGAAAGCTGCAGATGTTTGGGCTCAGAGTCATGAGCACAAGAAAATAGATCAATCTCAAAATACTAAAAGATGATAGGTAGGATCATCGCGTAGAGAAGATTCATGTCCATCTCGCGACACCTAGCCATCATCCGGATGATAGTCTTAGGGACAGAAAAGGGAATTCCAAGACGAATGTGCGTGATAGCAGACAATTCAAGACTAGTTATATCATCTTTTGAGGTGGACTTGGGTAGTATGGTGGAAAAGATGATCCTATATGACTCATAAAAAAATAAACTCAAGTTTATAGCTTTGAACTTGCCGGACGGACGGGATCAGGAGCACATATTTGATTCTTAAAGTTGGTCAAAGTCATGTTATTAGAAAATTCAAAATCAGTGATATCGACAAGCGTCTCACCAATTTATAATATGTAGGATTGTCGCTAGTTCTTTATCATTGAATTAAATATCAATGTCGGCAACACGGTTTTTCACAAGATAATCATTGTTAGCAAGAGTGAAATTGTAGTAAAATAGCCTAATTACATTAGTGGCAATAGAAAACGAGTGAGTAAGAAGAACATGCAATCCCAAAGCTTCAAAGTATGGTTTGTGAGACGGAAAGATCATCCATTTTATCGGTGCGCCGGGGCAAATATTACGAATAGAAAAATCTACATACCATAGTAAGGATTATTCTAGAGTTTCAAATAAAAACTTATTGAACGCCCCCTTCGTCCGTTTAGACGGGCGAAAAGAAAGATCCGTGGATAAGATCAGAAGATATGGCTCCTTCTTTAGCTGTCTTCTTTCTCTTGAAAGGATTGTTAACTCTAGGCATGATTATCGAAGGAAGCAGAAAGTTTTTATGAATTTAGAAAAATGAGAGTTGGAGAGAGAGAGAGAGAGAGAGAGAGAATTAAACCTTCTCAGATTAGAGTATGTGGAAGAGGAGGAGATTCCAAGCCCGAATTCAAAATTTTAACACAAAATTCCAAGGGTGTAGGAAGAAATCAAGGATTAAAAAACTAGGGTTTTAGAGGGTTTTCGCGGTTGTTGTACTACTATTTGAGGAGGAAGAAGAAGAAATAAAGGTGGGGCCATTCAGATTTTGTTTAAAAAACCCGACACCAACCGAGTTCGGGCCGAACTCACGCTGAATTAGGTCTGAGTTCACCGTGAACTCTGTTGAGGTTATTTTGCACCAAATCCAAAATGTTACCTTGTATTTATTATTCCTTTTTCAATATTTAATTCCAAATTAGTAGTTTTAAATTTTAATTAACATAATTATATTTATTTTTTGAATTAAATTTTGTTATGCAGCGATTGTCTCAGATTAGCTGTAAGGGTACTGTCCAGCTAATGGAGGTCCACCGGGGACACTTGAGTACCGCTTCACTTTAGCCATAGCCATAGTGACAGACAGACCTTTGTAGGCTTGTCTCAAAAATAATTTTTGCATATTGAAAAATAACTAATAAGATAAAATTAATTAATATTATTGACATCTAAAATTCCTAATTCTCGACATAAATAATTGAATCTATCTTCCTTAAAGGTTTTGTAAAGATGTCAGCCAATTGTTTCTCTGTGTCTACACATTCTAAACTGATGTCTCCATTTTCTTGACGATCTCTAAAAAAGTATGTCGAATCTCAATGTGCCTAGTACGAGAGTGATACACAGGATTCTTTGTCAAGTTGATAGTACTAGTGTTACCACAGAAAATGGGTATATGTGTGTAGTATAAATTAAAGTCTTCCAAGGTTTGCTTCATCCACAAAATTTGTGCATAACGTCCTGCGGTGATATACTCGGCCTCAGTAGTCGATAATGCAATATAATTTTATTTTTTGCTAAACCAAGAGACTAGAGCCTTACCTAGGAAATGACACGTGCCGTTTGTACTTTTTCTATCCACTTTACATCCAGCAAAATCAGCATCCGAATAACCGGTTAGGTTAAAGGACGTGATTTTGGGATACCATAAGCCAACAGAAGAATTGCCCTTAAGGTATCGAAAGATACGCTTAACTGCGCACATGTGTGATTCCTTAGTGTTAGCTTAAAATCTTGCACACAAGCAAATATTCAATATTATATCAGGGTGACTAGCATTGAAATAAAGTAAACTACTAATCATACCTCGATACTTATATATGTCGATAGGTTTGCCTTGTTCATCTACATCAAGCTTGGTTGAAGTTGTCATTCGAGTGCCAAAGGGTTTGATGGATTCCAGATCGAACTTTTTTAGAAAATATTTTCTGTACTTAGCTTGGTTGATGAACGTCTAATTGTTGGTTTATTTGATTTGCAGTCCAAGAAAGAATTTAAGTTCTCCCATCATGCTCATCTCAAACTCATTATGCATACACTTAGATAATTCTTGACAAAGAGATTCATCAGCAGATCCAAAGATAATATCATCAACATAAATTTGAATTAAAAGAAGATTTCCATTTAAAGACTTTATAAACAGTATAGTGTCAACCTTGCCTTTTGAAAAATTGAAAAACCATTATTAAGTAGAAAAAAACTTAGACGATCGTACCAAGCACGAGGGGCATATTTTAAATTGTATAAGGCTTTTTTCAACTTGAATACATAATCAGGATTTTTAAAATCAGTGAAACCTGAAGGTTGAGCTACATAGACTTTTTTTAATAAAACTATTAAGAAAAGCACTCTTTACATCCATTTGAAAAAGTTTAAAGTTATAAAAATGTGCAAATATATATAACATGCGAATGGATTCTAATCTCGCAACAGGGGCATATGTCTCATCGTAGTCGATACCTTCCTCTTGGTTGTTTCCTTGAGCTACGAGTCGAGCCTTACGAATGACTAAACCATTCTTATTTAATTTATTTCGAAATACCCAGCGGGTGCCAATGACCGGATGATCAATGGGCTTGGAAACAAATTCTCAAACATAATTCTGTTCAAATTTGTTTAGTTCCTCTTGCATAGCATCTAACCAATAGTTATCACTACATGCTTCTTCAATAGTTTTAGGTTCTAGCTGTGAATAAATGCAACTCAAGAAACTATATCTCTAGTACAGGAATGAGTACTTACGCCTTGGGTGATCTCACCTATTACCAGGTCCTTCGGGTAGTCAGCCATGAATTTCATTCTTTTTTGCAGACTTTCAAAGTAGTTGGTTCCGGTTTCAGGTTTTGTAGATGCCTTGCTTGGTGTACTGATATCTTCATCTTCATTGTCGTTGATCGTATGTTGGTTTAATTTGTAGAATGTGACATTCTTTGATTCTTCGATGATCATTGACTTCTTGTTGAAGACTCGGTACCCTTTGTTTTTGGCCGTATAACCTAAAAAGATACCCTCATCGGCCTTTTCATCAAATTTACCCAAATTATCTTTAGTATTAAGAATAACACATTTACAACCAAAGATTTTGAAATAAGAAACTATTGGTAGTTTGCAAAAACAAAAGTTGTTTGATTACAAACTGAGAAGAGTGTACAAAAGTACAAGTTGATTTCTGGGGAAGTACAACTGTAGGAATCTGATCTAAAGATGATCACTTTATCCCTTGGATGATGCGATGTCGAAGAAGAAAACCTTTGTAGAGTGTTGCAGCAAGTGCTTAGGAGATTATGATCATTAGTGATGCTAAGTGATTTGAAACTCTATTTGTAGAGTTTAGAGATAACTGTTAAGTAGTTATCCTGATTGGCGTATACTGCATTTAGTGCGCCATTCATCCAGTCGCGAGAATGGTTGGTTTAACTGCTTGGATGCGTGTCATTCTGTGATGGTGATTCTCTTGGTCGTAGACAGTGTCACGTATACGTTCTTCGAAATTAGTAGCATGTGCGTCACGTCATGTAACTGCTTCTGGATGATTTGATCGAATAGTGCCAACTTTTGGTGGCCCTAAGTGCTAATTACTGTTCTAGTGCCTTTTTGAATGATTATCTAGCGCCAACTGTGAATGGCACGAGACAGCTGTTTGATCATTATGACAAATCTGACATAGTCTTCTCAAGCATCGCACGTTCGGGATTTGAACGGATTTATTTGACTGACGTGTTGTCAGTTATGATGAAAACTGTTTTAGCTTCTCAAGGAAGCTTGCCACATGTTGGCCATCGCCACTGAAGTCCAACGCCATCTGATATTGTGTGCCATCTATTTTCTGACGCTATTCATTGATTTGTGTCCTGGCGCCATTTATGAGTAGCGTCTGATGTTGATTATACTTTTTAGGCTTGTACAAGACCCCCTTCAAAGTTTTCAAATTTAAAAAGCTTCAAAATTTGGAATACTTTGAATAAGAATCATTTTTGTGTAATTGGCACATGTCAGAGTTGTAACCGGCTCAAAGTTTTAGGCACAATTGGGGCGACTGTTACGATAGCTTTTAGGCAATAAATAGATGATAGAAGAGAGAGAAAATACTTTTACTCAAACTCCCTTTTTTTAGCTCTTTATCTTCTCCAACATTCGAATCTTCCGATCAATTGCCATGGCCCCGAAGAGAAGCGCAGCTGAGAAAGGAAAGAAAGTGGCCGGAGCCACTTCGTATGTGCCGTTATTGATGGTGTCGCAGCACGTCATGCCATCAGCGAGAGCCGAGAAGGCGAACCCCGCTCTTGAAGTCGAAAAAACTGATCAGAGAAGAAGATCTTAATGCTCGTGCCATTCGTGCGTAGAGCGGTCAAAGGCCAACATTTACCGCCTCTTTCAGTGTGTTGGTCGAGGCTTTGGGCCATCTACAACCTGTGCCATATCTTTCAGAGTGTTGGCTAATCTCAATCACAAATAATGACGCCATACGCCATTTGTTATATTTTAAACATGATGCGCCATCTGATGTCATACGCTAACTGCTGATGCGCCATCTATTTTGAGAACTAACAGATTGCATGCGCTAACTGTGGACTGCTTTTCACATCCTACGTTATCCATGATTGGCGCAGGATGTTTTTAAAAACACAAGTTTTTGTCAAGATTTTAACTCTAAGTTTTCTTTTGCAGTTGATCTGAGGGAAGACCCTTAGGCTGAGGAATTGGCTTTTACCTTTCGGGTGTCTGAGTATCAAGAAAACCTATCTCATGTTGACTTTCCACAATATGATGAGCCAACTCCCACGCTGACTGTGCTAGAGAATCAGGACTATAAAACTCTATTGTGTCTGATAAATGGTACTCTTTTTCTGTCTAAGGACGCAAAACCTTATAAGAAACCAGCATTCCTCTTTGGATAAGCTATAGCTATAAACTCTCAGCCCAAGTCAAAGAAGGACTGTCGAGCCTTCGTAAGAGGAAACACATTGGTATACCTGCCTGAGATGATAAGGAATCTGTCTCTATCTCGACATGTCCATGCCAGTTATCCAAGAAAGATGTCATAGGATCTGACTCATGCCCTAGAAGCTAGAATTGGAATAATAAGTCACAAGCGTGGGGACCACAACAGAGACATCTTTCTTTGCAATTCTGATCAGTATAGCACCCGTTTAAGGGGTCTGATACCAAGTTGCATACCGTCTGATGACACGACCATGATGTTACCCGTCAGAATACCCATATTTGCTAATATGTATGCTACTTTTGAGGGAGAATATCGTTATAATGCTACCATGAGACTAACTGGCTTAATGCATCCGGAGATGGTTCGTTGGAACCGTCTTTCTGTGTGGGTTTGAAACAACTTTCTTGAGAGGTTACAGGAATTGGGACTCTACGAAGCTATTCTGACTACCTCATGCGAAATCCAAAATAACTCTAATATATTTTTGGCTATAGCAGAAAGGTACAATAGTAGGACTGGTAGCTTTGCCACTCCTCACGGAGAATTAGGCTTTTCTCACCATAAAATGCAATTTCTTTCTCGTCTGCCAATGGGAGATAACCCTTATGAAGAGTACATACCAAGGGAGGACGAGCTAGAGGCCTGGGTCAAAGTGAACCCTCGGATGGTAGCAGTTCTTGATCAATTGTTTTGTCACTTTACAACTTACATGCATCTGTACAAGAGCGGTGCTACGTGCTATATATCTAAATAGTTGGTATACCTCTTCTTTGGTCAAAACACAGACCCTAAAGTGCAAGATCAGTCTGAATGTACACCTCGCTTTATTGAGCCACTTGATGCTCAAACTATTTCCTGGCTTATAGTGGAATATGGTCGTATTGACACATAATTAGTTAAACCTGGAATAGTTACGCTGTCAATACTCCTCTAGAAAGCTATATAAAATAGAGTGCCATTGATTTATCTCCAGAAGCCACGTTAGCAGGCTTTCTTTCTCTATGATTATGACGGTTTGTAATCCTAGGTGCCAGTGCCGTTGATCGAATTCATCGCGGCGTGCTATTTGCGGCAGTATGTTTGGTATTTGGCTAAATAGACATTTTGTCCGTAATGACCAGTCGGCTGAATGCAGGACTTCGAAGTTTCATCGATGGTTTGTTGGAAAAACCAAACAATTGGAAGGAATATCCTCGCACCGAGATGCCATATACATATCTGTTTGGCTGGTTGTTATTGCATCACCCTTCATTAATGGATCCTGACCTTGGAGTTGGAGGAGCGTTGGCTTCCAATTTTATCAGAAGATCTGCTAAGGCAAAATGGAAGGTTATGTCCGTATCTGACTGCAGAAAGGCACTAAATAGTGGGGTAGACTGGACAATTTTCTGCACCCCTCCGCCACTTGGATATGAAAACTTTCTGACCCATATCCAAGATTTAGAGCCCATTGGTTCTCGCCCCTCTCATGAGGCCTTTAATTGGTTGAAGTCAATCAGGCCTTCACACCTGGTATACAGGTTTGAAAATAATTGCTATCTAGAGCCTTATTTGCCAAGTCGCTTTGCTCGTCAATTTGGTTATGACCAACTACATGTTGGGAACACGATATATCTTAAAGCTTTCGGGCACCTGGTTGATGGTGCCCGTGGATGGAGATACTATAATGCTAGAGGTACATGGGCTCTATTTACCATGCCTTCTACCATTGTTGAAAATGGTCCACGCATATTGAGTTCATATGCGCATTTTTATAATTCAGCCAACACCTTCTTTGAAGGTTATTCACTAAATGATAGCTTTATCAGAAAGCAAAAAACATTCAATGGGAACGCAGCTACCATAAACTTAACTAAAGCTGAGAAAAATGTCCCTGCCAAGGATCCTCTAGAAATTTTGAATACGTGTCCCGTTGATGAAGTTTAGGATCCATTAAGCGGCCTTTTCAGGAAACGTAAAGAGAAATCTCCTACCAACAAGGTTGCAAAGAAGCAAAAGGTTGGGGCCTCCACCGAGTCAGCCCAAGATACTCCTCCTTCTCCTACTTCAGGAAAGAAGAAGACAAAATAGACAACCACCATTGAGAAGCCCGGATTCATGACTAGACTCCAGATACGACAAATAGAATCTGGTTCATCACTCGATATAACTACTTAACTTAGGGGATCAACTCCATCTCTGCTCAGAAGAAAGAGTATAGGGGCTGAAGATGAAACAAGCAAAGAACAGCTTGCTCCTAAAGAAATGCAGTCTAAACCGTCTGTTCTCACTGAGACGGTTGTAGCGTCTCCTCAGTCGTTATTCAAGCATTCGACCAAGAGGAAGCTATTGGCCATAAAAGCTCGGGATAGGAAAACTATAGTTTCTCCCGTATCTTCTTCTCCAGAACAATCTCCTAGCCAAGGAACACTGCCGATGTCGCCCAGAGGCACTTTTTCTTCACAAGGTGACGTATTTACTCTTTTTGTTCAGCAAGAGTTACTTGATTTTTATCCTGTGGTAATTTGTATTGATATATCTTTATTTCCAGAACCTCCGACTACTAGTGCTCTAGCTCCAGCTGATGTAGCGGATACTCCTGGTATTGCGGTTTCAGAACCATCAATCGTAGGGTTCACCGTTACTTTGCCTATAACGACATTAGCGGCGTTTGCTGCAGCTGGTTTGACATCATCATCAACTAGTTAGCCAACTCCATCTATTTCAGTGGATGTCCCCTCCATGACTGATACAGAGCCAATAATTCACCCAGCTCTAAAAACTACCACCCAAAGAATAATACTTCCATTTAGAATAACCTCGGTTCATGGTGAGAAGGAGGTAATGCCTCCTGAAACTCTAGCATCTTCTGTACCTCAAACTCTTGTAGCTCCTGTTCTGAGCGAAGCACCTTCTCAAGATGAGAGGATGATAGAAGTGCTGCTAGATTGTGAGAAGGATCTGATTAACGCCACTTTTGATCCTGGTCAGAATAAAACTCCTACTCAAGTATTGGTCCAGGATTCGGTAGCCCAGGAAGATCAAGTTATTATTGAGGGTGAAGGTCACCAAGATGATAGTGACCAAAGCCCTAGTGATGCTAATCAGAGCATCGAGGAACTGCCAAGCGGTGAAGACTCTGATGTCAAAGTTGAAGGCAACGAAAGCCCAGGTGATAATGAAGGTAACCATGAAGATGTTGACATCGAAGGAGACATTGACATCGAGGGCTAGGAGATCCCTAATGATGACAAGGAGAAGGATGTTGAGATCAAGGGTGATGAAAGCTCTCATGATGACAAGAAAGGTGATAAAGACCTGGCCAAAGGTCTAAAACATGTTGAGGGTGACGAAAACCCTGAAGAAGTTGAGGCTCAGACCCTAGCAGAATGTATCTTTGAAATAGAGGGGACAGAGATGGCAGCCCTAAGTGACCAGGCTGACTTTTTTTTAGGTGGTTCTGAAGATGGGAGTAGCCACGCGGCTGTCTCTGAGAACACCATGACGAGGCTCATTACAGAGTGAGATACTACACCTCATGAGACTCCATATGTGTTGCCAAACTCAGGTGAACTTTTTTTTACTTAATTCACCATTGCTTCGTTAATATTGTTTGACACGGTATATAATGATTGTGCTTTTTTATTGCAGAGATTCCTATAGGGACTATTGATGTAGCCCCGTTGGTGTCTACGACTTTCAGCTTCAGCTCCTCCATGGGTCCTTTGGACGAGAGGACTCATTATATAGAAGGAAGTTCTTTGAGGATACCTACACCAAAATCTCATGGTGCATAATCCGTTATTCCTCCAACTTTCATAGAAAGAGGGATTCGGGCTGAAGTGGCGACTCCTGGCATATCGGCGATGAAAAATAGCATTATTAAGACTTATACCAATGCTTTATTCACCTCTTTGAAAACTCTTGTTCAAATGGTCTTGGAGAAAGGCCACCCCTACGAGTCAGTAAGAAGAACTACCTCCTTTGTTATTGAAGCCATCCACAATATTGGCTATCTTGAAAGAGTCAATTTTTTGGAACACATCTTGGATGCGCTCAAGGAGCCTATCAAATCCTACCATGATCTGACAAGAGGCAACATCCATAGACTCGTGGATGCGGAATACAAAGCAATGGCTCATGAATTTAAAGCACGACAAACAGCCCTCGAAGATTTAGTAGTCGCTTTCTCAGCACGATCTGGAGAGCTTGAGGCTAACATTATTGAAACTACTACTTCTATTAAGCTATATAAGACTAAAGCCGTAGAGAAAGAGAAAGAGAAAGAGAAAGAGGCAGCTAAATATCAAACTCGTCTTCAAGAGCTAGAAACTGAGATGGCCAAACTTCGTTAGGCAATCACAACAACCAAGAAGTGTGAAGAAGAAGTGCTTGAACTGTCTCAAGTTGCTGCAAGTCGACTGGATGATCTGAGGAGACAAAGAGATGAATTCGCCCAAGTTCAAGGTGCAGCGATTGAACGTCAAGTTAATTCACTGCAACCTTTTGACCCAGAGTCCAGGAGAGACTTGGCCAGGAGAAGGGTATTTGACTCTAGAACGGAGAGAACTGAATCCCTGAAGAGGCTGATCACCGATCTGAGCACCCAACCACCCAGATGAAGGTATCCAGATGTGACAACTTTTTTTTATTTTGCTAAATTTTTTGATAAATGTATTGATTTTGATGTTTTTACTCGTCATTGAATGAAAACTAATAATCTTTTTGGTGGCTCTATTACTTATTACATATCTGTTTAAGACACAAGCAATAGATGGGAATAAGAAATATGTTCAGAGGTACCGGACATGACATATCTCCTGAAAATAATAATACTTATTTTATCTGTCCAGAGGTAATGTGGACATGACAGAATATAACTAAAAATATTATCATTTCTGAGACGACATCATCAGAGGTAATGTGGACATGATGAGTCATTAATGTAGATAGCAAATTCAGAGGTAATATGGACGTGAATTCGTATATCTATTGATGATCCATGAGCCAGCTGGGACTCAAGAATAGGATATCTTTTAAAACAACTGTGTTTCAAAAGATGATGTTTATAATTATGTAGTAGACGTTGTTAATGATGATAAGATCTGGATAGACTCTGCTAGGGATTCAAAGATTTGAAGTACGTATAATATTTGTTAGAAAATAGAGTACACATTTTCAAACAAGGTACTTCTTCAACAATTTGTCGTTGATAGACATCATAGCGATTCGGCCATCCGTCCCAGACAGTTGATAAGCTCCATTAGAGAAAACTTTCCTTATTACGTAGGGACCCTCCCATTTTGGTTCAAACTTGCCTTTGCTCATGTGTGTCATAGTTATAGGATGTCAGACCGAAAAGACTAGGTCACCTTTCTGAAATGTTCGTACTTTGACTTTACGGTTGAAGGTTTTTGAGATACGGGCTTGATATAGCTCGATGTGTTATTAAAATAGTATTCGTTTCTCATCAAGTGCTTCAAGCTCCTGAAGTCGAAGACGATCATTATTTTCTGTTGTGAGTTTGTTGGCAATAGTAATACTCAGTGATGGGATCTGAATCTCCAACGGTAGGATAACTTTAAATCCATACACCAAAAAGAAAGGTGTACAGCTAGTCGGAGTGCGTATACTATTATGGTAGGCCCATAAACATTCTCCAAACTTTTTGCTCCAGTTATATTTATTGGTGGAAACAAACTTCTTGAGAAGCTTGATGATCATTTTGTTGAATGCTTCCGCCAAACCGTTAGCTACAAGATTGTAGGCTATAGAAGCAACATTGTTGATCAGTTTATCATCACAAAATTGAGTAAACTTTTGGCTGACGAACTGAGGTCCATTGTCATGAATGATTCGCCGAGAAATGTCGAATCTGTAAATCACATGATATTTGATGAAGTTGATGACACTGCTTGTCTTTACTTCGGCTAGAGGTATAGCTTCGACACACTTTGAGAAGTAATCGGTTATAGGTTAGATAAACCGATGTCCTCGAGATAAAGAAGGATTAATAGGACCAATGACATCCATGCCCCAAGCTTCAAAGGGCTATGATGATGCAGTGGGATACAGAAATTCTGAAGGTTGATAAATAAAATCTGCATGGATTTGACATGCTCGGCATTTCTTGAATATTTAATGGCATCTGACACCATGGTTGGCCAATAACATCCCATGCATCAAATTCGATCTTGTAGCTTAGGACCAGGCTGATGTGCACCACAGACATTGTCGTGAGCTTCACATAGTATCTGCTTTTCTTCATCTCCCGCAAGTTAGCGTAGAAGCATAACGTCAAATGATCGTCGATAGAGTGTTTTAGAGATGTGGTTATAATATAATCAAAGCGATCACCGACGGATTCTCGTGGCTTCTTTGGGATCTTCAGGTAGAATGTCATGTACCGCGAAGTCGATGAAAGGAGCTCTCTAGTCTTAACTTATAGTGCAAACTTTGACTGAATTGCTAGATTTTAGATGCTTATTCTCGATACAGAATAATTCCCTGTTAGTGATGACGATCATCTGTTGTCTTTTTACAGGGATCGCTAATACTGCTGCTAGATTAGCAAGCACATCAGCTTCTGTATTGCATGCTCGACGTACATGTTTAATAAAGAAGCCTTTGAATGATGTATCCAGATTGACTGCTGCTTCATGATTTAGAACGAGATCCTGATGCCGAACTTCATAAGTGCCTCTAACCTGATTGACAATCAATTTAGAGTCTCCGTATACTTCAAGGTATTCGATATCCAACTGTTTAGCTAATCGAAGACCGATGAGTAGAGCATTGTATTCAGTAACATTATTAGAACACGGCTCGTCCAATAAATAAGCTCTCTGAATGGCCAATCCTTTCGGTGATACTAGAACGATTCCAACTTCGGCAATGATAGCGCCATTGGGTCTGATTTTGGATGCACCATCGAAGAATAAATGCCAAGCAAGGATCCCTTCTGAAGTCATGTTAGATTCTAGTATTTCATCAATAATCTCGTCATAAAGTTTAGATGTCTCAGGAATTGGATGAGCAGCCAAGAATTCGGCTAGGGCTTGACCCATAACAGACTTTTCTGTAAGATAAACCATATCATACTGAGCCAATAGTATAGCCCATATAGCGAGTCTAGAATTGAGTGTACTGGGTTTCTTCATCAAGATTCGGAGAGGGTTAACTCTGGAGATGACATGAATGGTTTGTCCCATGATATAATGTCGTGTTTTCTGAACAGTGAACATCAGGGCTAAATATTCTTTTTCTACCAGGCTGTATCAATGTTCAGCACTAATCATTGTGCGACTGAGATAATAGATGGCTTGCTTATTACCTTCCTTGTTCTTGTGTGCTAGTAGGGCACCCAGAGAATGATCTATTGCTCGAATATATATCAGAAAGGGTATTCTTGTGATTAGAGGTGCTAGGACTGGAGGGTTCATCAAGTATCGCTTTATGTATTCAAATGCTTGCTGGCATTTATCAGTCCAAACAAAAGACGCACCTTTCTTCATTACTTGAGTGAACGGTGTGCAGCGTCAAGAGAGATTTGAGATAAATCTCCTGATGTATGCAAGCCATCCCTAGAATCCTCGTAGCTCTTTTAGGTTGCGTGGAGGACACATCGCTTGAAAGGCTTTAACTTTCTCGGGGTCAACGTGTATACCCTTAGAGGTAATAACGAATCCGAGGAATTTGCCACTAGAGACTCCCAGGAATGACTTGGTGGGATTCATCTTGAGCAGATGTTGGTGTATTAGACAGAAGATAGTTCTTAAGTCTTGGATGTCATCTTTCTTTAGACGACTTTTAACAACAATATCGTTGACATAGCATTCGACTGTCTTCCGCAAATACTCACGAAAGATGGTTCTTATGGCCCGTTGTTAGGTTGCACCAGCGTTCTTGAGACCAAACGGCATGACTGTGTAACAATAGACCCCTAGAGGAGTACGAAAGGATGTATATTTTTTATCTTCAGGGTTCTTCCTGATTTGATTATATCCGAAAAACCCATCCATGAAAGATAACCGTTCAAACCCGCAAGTGTTGTCATCATGACATCAGTGATCGGAATAGAGAACTCATCCTTGGGACAAGCTTTATTAAGGTCTCTAAAGTCGATGCAGACTCGAACTTTACCTATTTTCTTCATAACTAGGACGACATTAGCCACCAAGTCAGGATGTTGTTCTTTTATGACAAAGCCACAAGCGATGAGCTTCTTGACTTCAGCTTCTATAGTGTCCATCATATCAGGTCGGAATCAACGTTGTTGTTGTTTAACTGGCCTCACATTTGCCAGGATGTTAAGCTTGTAGGTAGTGATCTGAGGATCTAGTCTCGGTATATCCTCATAGCTCCAGGCAAATACGTCAATGTATTCTCGAATACGCTGGATCAGTTCTTGTGTCCACTTCAGGGAGACTTTTGATGATTAAGATTGGCCTTGGAGAAGCTTCGTCTCCAACATCGACCTGGGCCAACTGATCTTTGGTAGGTGGTTCATGTTGCTCGAACCAATGTTCCCATTTAGTTTCCATCCTTTGTGCCCAAAGATCAGATTCAGGAGTTTTGACGAAGTCATCGTCATCTTCTGAGAACTCGACGGTCATAATATTGAAAGATAAAGTCAACCGACGGACGTGACCTATGTTGGTGTATGAATCCCATGTGGTAGAGTCAAAAGAATTAGATCGCTCTTCTTTGTCAAACTCAGAAGCGTCTGGGTCGTGATCGGCAAGGTGTTGCCTAACCCATGCTTTGTTCTGTTGTAATATTGTACCGACTTTCCTTTTGGAGTAGGTATACGAATAGGAGATCGCCTTCCCCTACCGCCGTTGAGGACAGTTTTGAAGTTGTAGCCCATCTTTTGGATGATGTTCTTCGATTGTTGACTATAACGACATAGTTGAAGTCACCCAATATCATCATTTTTAGCATCGCTATCGGATGTAGCCTTTTGATTCAATCCCTTGCTGAAGAGAATAGGATGTTCGTCTTTCTTCTGGGAGGGAACCAAAAAGAATAAATCTTGCACTTATTCCAGTGATACTTCGTCTTGAAGAGGTTGAACTGCCCCTAATGTAAGGGGTTCAAAGTTATCCAAGATTTCTAGATAACATCTAGTATAATAATTGACATCAGTATACTGCAAAAGCGATACTATTTTAATGATAATTATATCATCATTTACAATAGTGCTCTTGATCTTAGTCGATGGCTTGCTAAGATTGATAACAAGAGGAGGGGAATGAGAAGGAGAAGGTTTGTTATGACATAACAAGAGGCTTAGAATAAGTGAGCTCCCTATGCTCCGTCTTTTCAGTAAGAAGATGCTTGTCAGAATGAGGGAGATTGATAATTAGCATCTGAGAAGACGAAGGACAAGAAGTGCATCCTTTGACCGGAATAACCAGGACATCATCCAGACTTTCTTGCCGTTCTTCTTTAGTGTCCATAGCCAATACTACTTTCATGAACTCTTCTTTGTACATTCTGGAGTCCATAAAATATGCTTCGATGCCTCGAATAGGGTTAAGGTCGGCCACTTCTTTGCGGACTTCTCCATAGTCGTCCACATATTTGAAGCATTAATGGAGAGTAGATGGCACGATGTTATGTTCTTGAAACCATGGTCTTCTAAACAAGACATTGTAGGAGACATGATTGTCAATCACATAGAAAGTGACCTTCTTGCGGGGATTACCTATTTAGACTTTCAGGCGAATCTTCCCCAACGGTTCGCTTCTCCCAAAATTGAACCCCAGGATAGTCGTAATTGTTGCAGAGAGATTATGAACTGGGATCTTCAGCGCATCTAATAGAGTTTTTAGCATAATGCTGAGTGCAGATCCTGGGTTGACTAGAATGCGATCGACCTTCATGGTATCGACATATCCCGTATAGTACATAGGTCGGTCATGTCGATTGTCCTCCAGAAGCATATCATCTTAAGTGAAGGTGATATTGGGGATTAGCTCCATCACGCTATGGCAATGAGAACATGCCATTGGTTTCTTGTCTGGTTTCTTAATATGGGCCAGACAAGCGTTTGCTTATATTAAAGCTTCACTTAACGTCTCTCAGGTTTCCCTTGAGAGATACAGGAGTTCGAAAATCGATAACCTTGCCAGAGTATTGTCTAGTTGAGCCAATATGTCAAAGTTATATGGTTTTTCAAGTCCAAGAGATAGAGTTTTTTTTCAATATTTTATCAAAGCGAACTGGTTGTTTTCCTTTGTCAGTCGTTGTTGGTTTGGGAGGAACTGGTTCCGCTTGAGGCAATGGCGTCGAAGGATCATTGACGACCGGTGAAGAAGATGTCGATGGGGCATCAGAGACTGGAGGAGGAGTTGTTGCATTCTCTTATCCATCTAGATAGTCTCTTAGATAGAGCCTCCCAGATCGTGTACTGGTCATGACTTCTTCTTTCGGTACTAGTGCAAAGGACACCATGTTACATTTCTTCATCTAGTCTTACCTTTGAAAGACTTTTTTTAAAGATAAGACGAATTTGTCCAAAATCCTAGTCCAACACGGAAATGATTATGTTGAAGACGTAGGGAAAGGGGTATAGGAGACCCTTTCCCATCATTTAATCCAGGGGCATTCTCTAGATCATATCTCATATTTGTCACCAGTTCTTGGGACTGTTGACTATATAGATGGAATGTTGGCCGATAATTGATTTTTGGCTTTGGTGTCACTGTTTCGGCAGAAGAAGACGAAGTTGCCGCTGGGATGAAGGTAGCATCCAAAGGTGGAAGATGATCACCGAGTGATGTCATATGACAAGACTTGTATTTTGTCGCCTTTCTTGACTTTGTAGGTGACGCAGGTGTCTTTGATTCAAAGTCAGCAACCAAATCGAGATAGATCCACATGATCTCCTCTTTGTCGATTAACAAGGGTACGAGACCGTCACTTTTTGCTTGCTGAAAGTTTACGAACTGTAGAGTGGCTTTCGGAATGGGGATGACTCCATCCTGCCCAAGTTGAGCAGGAAAGTCGCCAAACTGCAGAGGGACAATATTGACAATCACTATCTTTTTATCTTGCTGAAGGGTGATTGCCTTGGCGTTTATCACTTCCTAGATCTTCCCTCTAAGTACGTAGCACGCCCTTGTCAGATATCCCAAGAACCTGTGATAGACACAGTATTTAGGATTGTCAGTCTTACCTACTTCATCTGGCCGTTTTGCTTTGGGCAGTTGAAGTTTGTTTCTCTTGATGAGACAATTGAATATGCTCATGATGTCGTCCTCATCAAAGGAATACTCCTCCTTAGGATGTGGTGCTCTCTGTGGGGTTGCCATCGTAGTAGGTGTTGACTGACCCACATTAATGGCTAAAGCTTATTTGCCTTTGACATTAATGGCTAAAGCTTCTTTGCCTTTGTGGTTGTTCTGACGACCGTCGCTATTGGTTGCAGAATGTTCATCTCTTTCAAGATTAGGCATCTGGATGCCTAGTTGTTTGAACTTGTCTGCACTGTCTTATGCTGTCCTGGCACTTATTATAAAGGAGGCCCAGGCTTAGAATTGTGTGGGTCCAGTCCACATGCTGACTATAGGTAACAAGTTTGATTTGCATGTATCTATTGTCAATGCATCTGGAGTACCCAGAGGCATTTTGACTGCCTCACAATGAAAGCGCTCGATGAAACGTTCAGTAGTTTTATTAGGCCGTTGTTGGATTTTGATGAGGGCCGACATGGTTATATCATTTGTTCCCTCATAGAATCGTTCCATAAACATTTGCTTGAATCCTGTAAAAGTTGTTATGTAACCATCTGGCAAACTATGATTCCAGTCATAGGCTGCACCCACCAAGCACCCGATGAATACTCTAGTGAGTAGAGCATCGTTTGGTTGGAGATCAGTCATTACCTTAAAATGGTTGAGATACTGACTCGGAGATGAGCTGCCGTCAAATAGCATGATGGTCGGTGGCTTGTACTTAGGTGGAAATGGGACTTCCTTCCCTCTATATGGTAGGGTTGTTTGATCACTAACTTTTATAGTCCGTCCTTCTGCTTAAAAGCTTCAAACTGATTACGTAGAAGCTTGATTGCCTCAATTGTATCCCATGTGCTTGGGGTGCAGTAGACTGATTTAATGTATTAGGAGGCAAAACTGCATGATAAGCACCACCCGCAGCACCAGACTGGCTTGAAGTAGCCTGAGCGGACATGGTAGCATTGTGAGAAGATTGCACTCCCAAACCAGTGTTGACTGGGGAAGATGTTACTATGTGTTCCTGGGTTGGAATTAGATTCGCAACCAGTTGAACAGTGTGTTGTGCCACGAACACAGCATGCATACTTGCAACCATTTCAACCATGGTTTATAAGTTAGCCTCTAATGCAGCTATCCTCTGCTCTTGACTGCCGGAGCTGAACACATCTTGTTCTTTATTAGTGACATAGGCAGTCACTTCTCTAGCTCCCGATGATGAGCTGGTGTAAAAGGTAGTCCACTCAGAGCTCTCCCTATCAATATCAAAGTCATGCAGGGAACTACCCCCAGGATAGAGTTGTCAACCCCTTGACCAAATTTTTTTGAATTTATTAAAATTTTACCCATTTGTTATTTTCTCATTTATTAGTTATGTCTTATAAATTTTTATGTAATGAGGGATCAATTGGATATATATGGTGTGGCAGGGCCTCATTCAAAATTTTCCTCTATAACTGAACTCAGGAACTCCCCAAACCAATCACAACTGCTTAGAAGTAGATTTAATCCTGTTTGGATTAAGACTCGAATAAGCAAATTCGACCCCCCCCCCATTTAAGTAGGTAAATCAATTCAAATCTTCCTCCCTTTATCTATTGATGTTGTAACTGTTATTTGAATTTGAAACCTGGCTGGCACCACAAGCCTCCCAGTGTTCGATATCAATTCAATTTTGGATTCCCCTCTATCCTTTGGGATTGGGATCCCCAACTATATATATATATATATATATATATATATATATATATATATATATATATATATATATATATATATATATATATATATACCGATCTCTAAAAACCCTGGCAACCCTAATAATTCTTAATTACTTCTCAAGAATCGTGCATCAAGAGGAAGCCTGCAGTTTCAGTAAACTCTGAGATTTCAACACCAGGTATTTCTCATTACACAACTTGGCCATCTGGTATTCTTAATGTTTGAAGCATTGCCTAAGAGATCTTCATTGATATCGAGACCTAGTAGAAGATCAAGAGTAGTCTGAAACATCAGATAATAGAGACATCTCTAGGAAGGTAAGTTCTTATGCCTAAGATATCAGGTCAACATTTGCTATATAGGTTTGACATGACGTTAATTCCTGTGTATAAAAACTCTAGTATAGGTTTATGAAAATACAAACCTATGATGGCACCAGAGTTAGCCATCTACCATACAGGCCACTCTTGTATCAGAACTCTGATACTCTTCATGCCCTCTATATTAGTTAAAATGCAGGAGTATGTACTCTATGGTACGAGAGCTAGTAAAATCAGTACATGACCACAAAGGAGTTAACCCACAAGCCAATAACCCTGTGGGCACATGGACCATAGGTACATGGTTGCCTGGTAACAGAGATGCACAGGGAATTGTCCCATCAGTTGGCTGATGCTGTTTGGAAAGTTACCCATTATTTATTTCATTCCATAGGGGTAGAATCTGTATGTAATGCAGGACTAATGCCATATACCTGATGGGCACAAGTGTAACAAAAGTATGGGACGTTGATGTAGGAGCTGGTTCAGTATGAGGAAATTATGGAATGACTTAGACCTATTGGTAGGACCAATGTACCCAGGTCCTAAGGTCGGGCCATCTATCACTAAGAGGCTTCCAACACACTAGCATCCTATACTTGTACAGCCCTTTAGCCTACACACATCGTATCAGATATGAAGTAGTATCTAGTGACCTGCTACCCATGGTTAGACTTGAAACCCTTTCCTGTGACAGGAAGACCAAGCCAAGCCTCAGATTTATTACCCATAGTTGAGTCCCCAATGTAACCTTCAGGTCCTACTACCGTCCCTGTTGAGACTAGTGTATCAAATACACAAAGTATCAGACCATGGGAATCCCATCTCACATCCTGAAAGCCAATATTACCAGGACTAAAACACTCAGTATTAGGGTGGCAGGATCTTGAGAACAGGACTTAGTTGTAGGTGCCCTGCCTATAATATAGGACATGTATAGAGATGAACATCATAGGAAGTGATACGCGGGTGCAGGACCCCTGTGTGTTTGTCCTAACAGTATCTTTAAGGAGGCAAATAGCAGAAACAAGGTTTCCTTATACCATTAAATATTAAGAGGATGTTCATATGACACTAGTTGAGAACCAAGCCTATAGATGTAGATGACAGTGATGGAAAGGCCTACAGGACACTACTTTTTCAGCAGAAAACCCTTAGATAGATACATAGGAAAACTTCGATACAAGTTTTAGTATCTGGTAAGCAGGGCAGAACTTGGACCCAGAGTAAACTGATACTTGAAGTACCATAAATGCAAGAGTAGGAAGTCAGTAGATAGCCATCTATAGATAATGACCATTCAACTGGATGACCTAACCTGACTTTGCTCTGTCCAGTCCGTTTGAAATCCATCCACTATTATGGTTGTTGATGATCCTATGTATTTGCATCTGTCCCTGGCACTTCAATGCAGCTTTTAACTTGATGCTCGCATTTCACATTTCCTGAACTAGAGACAATATCACATATTTGTTTCACTTATTGATTAGCCCCTATGGCAATGTATTACCTATCCTAATGCCAAGGCATATAGGTGTCTGGTGTGTTAAAATAGAGTACACAGGACCTGATGCAAGTATAGGCACACATGAGGGTCCAAGAGAAGTTCAGGTGTAAGTTAGTAGACTACTGGCACTTGTGTGACCCTCAAAAACATTAATGGACAGTAGAAAAGGGTAGTAGATAGAACAGATGTGCATAACTAAAACACAGTGTTCCCTTACAAATCATTATATCAGAAAAATCTAGGTCTAAACAGGAGTCTAGTACAGAACAAGGTTGGTATTATCACTGCCAATATGGCACAGTCTCATATGGAGATAGGATTATCTGAAACAAGTTGGCCAGGGCACACCTACATACACCTCACATGTATACCACCTGTAGGTAAAACATGGGGTTGTGAGGCCAAGGCTCTTGAGTACATCCTTTTAAGCATCCATAGTAGCCTGGTATCCTACAGACATATCTACAGGGGTTGGTTTGACTACCTAGGTGTAGCACTATATGGCAATGTCCTGCAGTCCTAAATAGTCCAGATTTGAACAACCAGAGCAACTACACTCAAGACAGTAGGTAAGGCCAACTAGGCAGTAACAAAAATGTACATATATATATATATAACACCAGTTCTAGTTAGTTAGTTCTAGTGTAGTTAGATATCAGAGTTTCACTTGGTAAATGTTGTATGCTGAGGTTATGGCCGGTTGCTGGCCTACAATTTGCAGGTAGTCACAGCCCAGTTTGGTTCAGTCCCTAAGATAACCAAGTATAATACAAGGTTATTTATATTTGACTATGATTCTTGTTAGTTGGGTGTACCAGATAAGGACCTGGGCATAGCTTTGAGTACCTTATCGTCACACTATAAGTAGATAACTATATATAGAGGGAAAACCCATGTTGGGGATTTGTTTTGTACCTCTTTAGCCTAGCACTAAATAGCCTACAAGCCAACACCTAGAAGCCTAACCATGAATATATAGACTTGTTGTAATATTAAATTGTGTATTGATCCTATCAATTTACAAACAGGCTACTTGGACTTGATACGAATTTTGACCTGTGCCAGAAGCTCAGTACCTAAGGCAAGTTTACCTTGCCTTTCTACATAGCTTTATTTATATGCACTGTCTTTTATTATTATCCAGTTTTTCTTATATTATTACCATGTATCTTTCATATCCTGTTTATATATTTGTATCATTGTTATATAGATTGTGTTCACAGTTAGCTTTGCATCTTATTGGAGGTATTCATTTGAGCCTTGATCAAGTCGTGTCGTGAGTCATGAACTGAACTGCTTTTACCTCCGTGTCTTGAATCCCTGAAGCTAACCTATGAGTCCACATTAGGGACAAGGGTTAGTAGTTATCCGTGTCTTAAGCTAACCTGCGAGTCCACACTAGGGACGAGGTTTAGTAGTATATGGTTCACACCTGCGAGTCCACACTAGGGGCGAGGGTGATGCTAGCCTGCGAGTGCACACTAGGGGCGAGGGCTAGTAGTTGTTCAAACCTGCGAGTCCATACTAGGGGCGAGGGTTTGAGTATTCGATTTGGCTATCCGTTGATATCTTGACATGAGTCCTTTCATCCTCGTTCAGTCCACACTAGGGGTGATGCTAGCCTACGAGTCCACACTAGGGGCGAGGGTTTGAGTAATTCCTAACCCTATCCTTTAAATTTCGTGGACGAAATTCTATAAGGAGGGAAGGTTGTGAAACCCGCAAATTTTAGACTGCATTTTAAATGTGATTTTATTAATTAATTGTGAAAATTATTTCCAAAATATTTTACTTGGATTTTTGATTGACCGCCCAGACCCGAACCTAAATAGAACCTAACATTTCTAAATTAGTTTTAGTTTTAAAATAATAGTTATAATTTTCTAAAGGAATTAAAGCTATTTTACATTTTGACCAAAAATGATTTAATTGAAGTTTTTATTTTTGGCCTAAAGCCTATGGCCTAAATCCATTTTCTTAGCCATAAATTAAAGCCCATCCTTTAGGCCCGAATCCATTTCACATAAATAACAACCCATTATAACTTTGTACCTAAACCCATTAAGGATCCATGATCCATTTAGTCCATTAAGTCTTTCCTACAGCAGACCATTCATTGGAGTGAATGAGTTAAAGTTCATTTATTGAGGAATGGAATTATTTCCATGGTTGGGGGCTTTCTGTGTAAACCGAAGGCTTTTCGGTTCTTCTTCCCGACCAACTGTCGGCCTCCTCCGTTCCTCTTCCGAAAGGCCATGGCCGTTGGCCTCCTTCCCATGGTAACTTCCCTTCTCCATCCCCTATAAAAGGCCCTACTCTCAACCATTCTCCACCCCATCTCCATTCTTTTTTTTCCCTAAAACTCCAAATCCCTAGCCTTCCCCCATCGATCCGGCGATCTCGACCCCTCTGACTGGCACAGCACCCCACGTCGCACCTCCAGCACTTCTCCGAGCCGATCCCGGCCAGGCGCCCCGATCCCTTTTGGCCGTGCGCACAGCCTGTCCCGAGCGGCCCAGTCCCCGTGTGTGTCCTCAGGCGTGGTTCGATTTCGAGTTCCGGTTCCGTTCCTGCGGATTCGCGTAGTTTACGCAACCGTACTCCGGCGAGGCGTATTCCGAGTCCGAGGCAACCCTTCGGATTTCGTCGATTGGGTAATTTCTGTATAATCACAGTAATTCGTCTCTCCGGTGTCTATGATGAGGTTGGTCCACAAATTTTCTTTGAAAATTCGGTTTTCGGTTACGTGTTTGGTTCCGGGAATTTTCGGAACCACTGTTGGATTTGATTTCTGTGGTATTTCTTAGTTCTGTTAGTTTTCGGGTTTTTTCGAGAACTTTTCGAAAGTGTCCTGATGGTTGGAATTATTTTGGAATTTCTGATTTCTTTTCGGAATGTTTTGGAGTGGTTCGAAATTCTGAATAGTTTTGGGTTTTTCGAATTAATACTGGGATATGATTTGTGATTATTTATATATATATAAATATTGGATTTCCCTGGTTTGGGATAATTGCAGGAAATTATGGCACACTTTCCCAGTTTTTGGGTTGAACCGAAAATAGAGGGAATGCTGCCGGATTTTTCTATAAAATTTAATTATATTGCTTTAAAATGGTTTTCGGAAAAAGATTATTATTTAGGATTTTTTTGGGCGACGACCGTATTGGTCAATGGGCCCTCGCTAAGTGCAAACGAAACCGGTTTCGCCCGGACGTTGAGGCATTAGCTAATATGATGTTTGGACCAATATCTGAGACTCACTAATAAAGTTATTTTATTTTAAATAATTATTTTATTTTGTAAATTAAATTGTAGGATAATTTTCAGGACTAACCAAACTTTTATTCTTATTTAAATTTATGTAATTGGCCTGTAAGGGAATAAGCCCATTTGTTTATTCCTGCTGTGAGAAAGTGTAATAGTTTAGGTTTTATTTTGTTTTCTTTTATTCTCTGGTTGATTTTCTGTCATGAGAACGTAGTATAAAATAACAATTATTTATTTTATTTTAAAAATATAATAATAAATGTTTTATCACTTAGCAGTTAAGTTATAAATTTTAAATAGAAATTCATGTATTTCTCATTAAAAAGGAAAATCTTAGTTTTATATTTATATAATTATAAAATACCAAGTTTTTCAAAATAAAACAATAAATACAATTTTTCTAGAAATTAAATATAAATTGATTATAACGCACCGATAATCGCGTTTTGTTTGTGTTAGCTAAATAAAGATTAAAATTGATAAGGACAAATTAGAGATTGAAACTAGCACATCTAGTATGGCAATTTTGGAATCTAAGACCGACTTCTCGATTGTAGGATTTCGAGGACAAATCTGAAATTCAATCTCGGAGTCATTACCCTCATTCCAGTCAAAACCAAGGCAAGTACAGTTTATGGTAGTTTACAATTATTTAGTAATAGTTTTACTGCAAATTTAAACCACGTGGCAACACGGAACTCTCTTTGAGAGCATTGACTGTTTAACTGTTGGGTACTGGGGAGTAGTATAATGAGCATGACCACATCCAAAATAGTATAATGACTGTGTTAGCTTACACCTCATACAGACGGGGATAAGCCATATTGTATCAATAGGACACAACTGTACAACCTAATCCGATCATATTCATTGCCTATTCACATCACACTGTTTTAACTGCTGGAAAACTATTTATTTCAACTTATTTAAAAATGCATAACTCCGTTATTATTTCAATTGTTAAAATATTATGAATTATACTTTTCTCCCTCCTGACTGGAGACTATATTTTTAGGTCCCATTGATGATGCAGAGCTACTGATTAGTAGCTATTATGATCCTGAGTTGTATCCAGTTGTGCTACCAGATGATGCTGGACTTGGAGATGACGAGTCTACTTTTTAGTTGTTGTCATTTACTATTTTCAGTTGTTGTTATTGAAAAAGACTATTTATTTTGTCAGTTGTAATTTTGTTTGACAAGTTTTTAATTATCGGAATATTAAAGTTGTAGCAATTAGTTTGTGTTGTTGATTACCTGCATGAGTGATACAGCTTACTGCCGCCGTCTCAACAACGGTGCAGGCTCGGCATGATCCGATTCGATCCAAGAAATTAGGACCGGGTCGTGACAACGAGGGTTAGTAGTATATGGTTCACACCTACGAGTCCACACTAGGGGCGAGGGTGATGCTAGCATGCGAGTCCACACTAGGGGCGAGGGCTAGTAGTTGTTCAAACCTGCGAGTCTACACTAGGGGCGAGGGTTTGAGTATTCGATTTGGTGATCCGTTGACATCTTGACATGAGTCCTCTCGTCCTCGTTCAACAGTTCATTTATGTGTAGGCAGTGTATAGATTCGTGCTTTATTCATTGCTCACTTTTACTTAATTATTCTGTATTTTCTCCATGCATAATAAACTGTTAGAAAGGCTCATTTTTATGTATCTTGCTAGTCCTCTGAGGACCTGATGATCTCTTCAGGTTAGCCGAGTTTTGAGTCAGGACAAGACGAGGGGGTTTGAGTTAGCTTCAGATAGCGGTGCGTTGCAGTCGTGGTTACTTGGTTAGCAGGTTGTACTCAGTTGGTTCATTTCATGTATTTTTCTTTTTTTTTTGTCTACTGGTAGTGGATTTGTGTCCATCGGACGTGACATTGATACTTGATATTCAGCTTTATTCATTACTGCCCAGTTTTATTTCTTATTCATGAATCTTGTTTGTGATTTGATTATTTTATGGATGAGATATAGTTTTCCCGTGATTCTAGATTGCCGTGACTTGAGTACAGACAGCGTACTACCGCCGACATTGCGACGTAGGCTGGGCTTGGACATGCTTCGTATCCGAAAAGCGGGTGCGGGTCGTAACAGATGAGGAGTGGGAAGATTCCTCTGATCGAAGAAATCTTGGTCTGAATCAGAAAGATTCCTTTGACCGATTGTATCTTGGTCAGAAGGAAGACCGATTGTTCCCTGGTCAGAAAAAAGATTTCTTTGACCGATTATTTTCAGGTTGGAAGGAAGATTCCTTTGACTGAGTAGGTCTCGTCTTCTTGATCTGGTATTTTGGTAGACTCCTTCACCAGAGTCACGGATACGATCCAGGTATTGCTGACTGGGATTACGCAATGCATTACGTCTTGGACGTTTTCTACCCCTTAGTACTTCGGGACGTCATGTTGACCAAAGCATATAGCAACTTGTCTTCATCCACCATAATGAGTTCAGGAGTCCGAGTGTAGTTCAAACGGTCGAAGACAGACCGTTTTGCTGATTGACAGCAACATTTGATCACTACTTCATGGTGATGATTATAGTGATGCTCCTGGTGTGAAGTTACAGGTGGATGAGATGGTCCTGCGACCTTCCATTTTTGTACAAGAATTTCGCGGAGATTGGTTACAGTGACAGGATAATGAGAAGTCGAAGGTACATATTTTGTGATGATGTTAGGAATAAGATTTCGGTTATTGAGATGCCCTGTTCACTGTGTGTACAGAGAAGCACTGAGCTCATTGGCATAGGTGAGAGGATTCTTGATTTGAGAAACTCTTCCCGTGAGCAATTTAGTAAGTGGTGTAGATTGCTCTTGACGCAGGCTTGATGTTGTTCTGTACTGGTTTATGTAAGTGTGCATATCAAGGTTCTGTGCCACCTGGCTGTCTGTCTAAGACACCCTCAGTTTAACCTATTTGGTTCTTGAAATGCACATAGTAGGAAGATCCTGGCTCTGGCTTGATCGGCGATGAGGAGCAGGCAGGATGCCCTATTGTTCTGCGTACACTATTCCAGCACGTTTGGCACAGCACAAATGGACAACAGGAGATGGACTTCAAGCTGACTCTAGTTTCTTGGCATTGATTTGATCGTTTCGGCAAAGTAAAGTAGAATTTCTACAAAGAAGCATTCTCGTATTGATTGACACAGAGGTACAATCAGATACATTTTCCACCGAGTCCAGGACTGGGATGGATAAAGAGAGGCCATAGGGCACTTTCCTTTATTCTATGCAGGGGCAGTGATATGTAACTTCTCCACCATGTTTAGAACTAGAATGAGTGAGGATTGGCCACAGGATGTTTTCCTTCGTTCTATGCTAGGGCAGTGGTTGGTGCACTCTCCACCAAGTTTAGAACTAGGGAGGAAGAGGGAGTAGCTATACGGGTTGTCCCTTGATTGGTGCCAGGGTCATGACTGGTGCACCCTCTACCAATTTTAGAATTATAGAGGAAGAGGAAGTGGCCATGTGGCGCTGCCCCCTGGTTGGCGCTAGG